>VZTE01004808.1:602423-616601 GCA_013397775.1 Eulacestoma nigropectus
GCGGGGACAACAGCACACAAGATTTACATTGAGAAGGGAGGTGGGGGACTGGCCCCCCCAACCTCTGGAGGGATTAGAAAGGAAGTCTGCAAAGTCTCTCCTTGGTTTGAAGCTCTCCGAACTGGATATAAAACGAGACTTCCAAGAGAAGAAGCCTGTACAAAAGTCAGGACAGGGTGAGAGGGCTCAGGACAGGAGGGGGGAATGGGCAAGGGGGCTGAGGGGGTCTTTTCCCATTTTTTTTTTCTTTTTTTTAAACTTACAATTTAATAATATTATTTTTTTTTTCTTAAAAAAAGACAAAAGTAGGAGGTACCAGGAGCCAGGGGTTGCAAAGGGGCCCCAGGCAGACTCACGCAGGGTGGAGGGAAACACAGGGGCTGCAGGCAGGGAACAAGGGCACCGGCTGCTCCGGCAGAACCGCGGGTCCTCTGTGCCCCCCCAGCCCCCCACCACGCACTTCCTATATACAGAGTCCCCCCAATGGCCGTGCTGCACTCTCGCTCTGGGGAGCAAGGGGAAGAGCAGGGTGCAGGAGAGTGGGAAAATGCGACGGGGCCATATCCTCAGCACCATTCCAGTGCTGCAGGATCTGACCCTGGCCAGAGGCGGCTCTGTGGCAGAGCCCGAGGCACAGGGAAGGCTTTCCATCACTGCCCCACCCCAACCAGCCTCAGGTTGGACTAGGGATGTGCAACCCTAATGCAGGTGACAGCTCAACAAACACCAGCCATGGGACCCAGGGAGGAGGAGGGTCTCTGGGCTGTGCCAGAGCTCAACACATGGCATCTGGTCACACCAGCCACTGCCAACACCTCCCCACTAATTCCCCCTACTCGGCAGGGAGGGGTTGGGCATGTTGGGGCGGGGATGAGAAGCTCTCTGGGCAAGAAGCAGGAAAGAAGAGAGAAGGAGGAATAATGAAGCTACGGCCCCAGAAACCAACCCCTGCCCTGGGGTCCGTCGGGGAGGCAGGCATGGGGGTGCGGGGAGGCGGCGGGGGTGACGGCTGGGGGCTGCCTGCCTGATGTGCACCCCGGGCCGTGCACCCCATCATCCGTGTGGTGCTGATCCGCCCCCGGTACCTCGCCGCTTCCCAGTCACTCTCCGTTTCAAATGTACAGGTAGATTGGTTGGGACTGAGTCCACGGGGCGGCGGGGAGGCCGTTACTGCGACGCCTGCGACGTGGGGTTCTCTGACTTGCTCTCCTGGCTGGAGGGCGGTTTGCTGTTCCAGGGGCTGTTGGCCCCCAGCGCCGGCGAGTTGTTGAAGCTGTCCTCGTCGTCGATGCCGTTGGCGGCGTCAAACTGCGTGTTCTCCAGCCGGGTGATGAGCCGCTCGTCCTCGTCCCCAAACTCCCCCCCCATCAGCGTGGGCTCGCCTACCACCATCACATCCTGAAAGGGGAGACGGTCCCGAAACATAATCGAGGTGGGGGGAGCCTGGGCCGCTAGACCCCCCTCTCATCAGCGCAGCCCCCTTCCCCAGCTGTAGGGCCACTTCCTAATCTCCACTGCAGAACCTGAGCTTGGGCACTGAGTGGGGCAAACACATCCTCACTCCCTTGCAGGAGAGCAAAGGGGCTCAGGGAAGGCAGCTGGGACACCCCCTCCATCTTTTCCCCATCACATAGGAAGAACCAGGGTGGCTCAGATAGGCAGTCCCTGGGGGTCTCCCCCTAGCAGCTCCCACAAGCAGGGGCAGAGAACCCTCCCCTCCACCCCAGAGGAGGAAGAGAAAATGGAAACGGGATGCTTACAGGTACCTGACTGGACAGGGCAAAGGTGCTGGCTGGGCTCTTCTTCTTGCTGTTGCTGTTGTTGGTGTTTCCCCCACCGGAGCTCATGGTGCTGCCCCCCGACATCTTCCTTTTCCGGCGCTTGCTGGGCTGCTGCCGTGCTGGCTCCGCTGGTGGAGGATGAAGACATACATGGTCAGTCCCAACAAGAGGAAGCTGGTGCCCCCCAGCTCCTTTTATGCAAACCCCACTTCTTCAAGGACCACATTCCCCCTCCAGGCAGCATCACCACCCTCCTCACTGCCACAGCTCTGCTGTCCTCCCAGACCAGGGGACAGGAGAGGGGGCAGGACGATTTCCATCCCTGCTTTGCTTTCCACAAGTAGCTGGCAGCCCCCAGGAAGGGAGCATTGGCTGCCTGCAGTCCTGCTCTGCCCCTCTGGGAAGGCAGACCAGCATAGAAGGAAGCCAAATGCCTGGTTCACCACCCCCAGCCTCACAAAATGAAGCCAAGAACAGCTCTGGGGCTGGGAGAAGCCTGTGCCGAGGGGAAGGCCTGACCAGGCAGTCTGTGAGACCCCCAGGCAGCACAACAGGCAGTGTGAAACTCACCAGGCGGAGCGACCATCCGCTGCCACTTCTGGAAGAGGCAAGTCTTGAGGCAGTCCCGGGGACTGAGGCTGTAGGTCTTGTGCCGTGACATAAGCTCCTGCATTGGTTCTAGGATTACACAGAGCTGCAGGGAGCAGACAGATTCTGGGTTAGATTGCAATGCTCTGAGCCCCAGGGCAAAACAGAGACCCTATAACCCTAACCCTAACCCCTCTACAGGCAGGCATCTGTGCTGCACTGACCCAAGCCACACTGTGAGCTTGTGGGTTTCGGGAGACCCACTGCCCCACAACTCTCTACAGCCCCTCTGTAAGATCCCTTTTGCAAAGCCAGCCTTGCAGCCTACCCACACACCAGGGCAGCCAGGCATCAGGCAGCTGAGAGCACAAGACATGGCAGAGCTGCATCCCCCCCTTCTCGCACACTTACTCGGAGGTAGTTGAGTGTCGAGTTTGAGAGTCCACAGCGTGTGATGTTCTTGGATAACTGGTCCAGCATCTGGGGATCCTGTGCCTACAAGTGAGAGAGACAGAGCTCAGCTGCATCCAGGCTGGGAACAGCCCTCCCATGTCCCAGCCTGTGATGAGGGACTGGGGTGAGGTCCCCCTAAGCTGCACAGCAGCCTGAGGAGCTCAGCAGCCCTGTGTCATTCATGCCCAGAGGAGCTCCTGGAGCTGTACTCACATGCATGGCAAGGATGCTGCGGGGAATGAGTTCTCGATGCTGGCGGATGCTGAAATGCCACGTCTTTATCCTCATCATGTCATCGAACATGAACTCCAGGTAGAGCCGCCCCTCCACACACACCTGGGCAGGGCAAAGGATCAGGCACAGGCTGCCCCAGCTTTCCCCAGCCCAGATCCCCTGGGAACTCACTGCTGCATACTGGAACACTCCCATAGTGGCTTGCCTCTGCCTCCCGGGAGACTCAGCAGAAGCCATACCCATGAGCCCAAAATGCACAGCCCCGTGGGAGTGTAGCCACCAAGAGGGCACAGAAAACCAAGGCAGGAGGGGCAGCAGAAGCTGTGGGTGCAGGCAGTACCTGGGTGAACATGGGCTTGCCATGCTGGGTGACCATGGTGCACTGGTCACAGTCCAGCGAGACGAAGTTGTTGTGGAAGGACTCCTTGGGGTGCTTGAGCACGTAGTAGAGCTCTGTGGCCCCCCCTTCAAAGATGCTGCGGAAGTAACGGGGAATCAGAGTCCGGCCGATCGCTGCAGCAGGAAGAGGAGGAAAATAAGGTCAGTAAATCCAGCTCATCCAGATGTTCCTTGGGATGTACATGAAGCGGGTGCCCCCATACCTTCTGGCTGAAAACAGCTGCGCTCCGACACCCTACCCACATCCCCCCGAGCACTCAACTGTCTCCTGCTGAAGGGCAATGCCCTTAGGAAGGAGAGCGCAGGTGATACTCACTGTATCTCTTTGGTCCATCCTCCAAGCAGAAAGTGATTGTTAACATGGCGTCATCCTCAAAGAACTCTGTGGTGAAGGCGTCCCACCACAGATTGTCACATTCCTGGGGATGGCAGAGAGATGCCAAGTTATGGAGAGGAGAGGCAGACAGACAGATAGACACTGGCTGCCAGGCACAGCAGCCATGTGCTCAACTCATGGAGGGCTGTGGTCTGAGCTGAGCAATTGGAGATGGGGGTGGATAAGCCCCATCCCACAGCCAAATGTGGGAGAAGGCAGCGGGGCCCCCACTGCCGAAATACTGCCCTGGCCAACCCTCGCTCTCCCAGCTCCCTACCTCTGTCCAGTTCTGCAGCCGTTTGTTGAGCTCAAATATCCTGTAGTCGGTCTGGTTCCCGTACGGTGTGTGCCTCCTGCCCAGAGAGCACAGTAAGCCATCAGAGGGGCAGGCAGCCACAGGTGTGGAGCCACAGTGGGAACACATACAGCCCCTCCAGGACTGGCAGAGTCTGAGCAATCCTCCCACAAGCCCCAGCCAGCCAGCAAGCTGGCCCGGCTGAGACACCCTCCCCCCCAGGCACAGGCTCCCCCGCAAGCAGGGTCCACACCAGCCCCCCATGCTTACCCGATTCCAGGCTCCAGGTACGTTGGTGGGTACATAGGAGTAGGTCTAGCAGTGGAAAGAGATGCAGGCAAGTCAATGCTAGCAGGGATCTCCCTGCCCACCACAGCTCCTCCTTCCCTGGCTACAGCAGGCAGTCAGTCTCACTGGAGGTGAGACCCTCCCCACAGTGCAGACTGTACCCTAGCTGCCAATATCTGACAGCCTCATGGGGCGATCTGTAGCCCAAAACTGGGCTCTGATCCCACATCACTGGCTACTCCACCCCTGGGACCTAGCCAACTGCTCCTTGGGGACATACCCAGCTCCTCTGCAGCAGTGACTGGTGCCAGGCAGGACAGATGTTGAAGAAGGGGCTGTTTTGGCAGGAGCTGGGAGTGCTCCCTGTGATCCCAGGGGCTTGACCCACCAAAGGGCTGACAGAGTTCAGGACCGGAGGGCTTCCTTCATTCCAAATATCACTCTTTCTCAACCCACTATCACCTGTGCCTGCTCCAATTCCCTCTTTGCTCTTGTGCTAACTGAACTCCATGCACTGCAGTCTCTGTTTGCTGCTGGGAAGCATAACACAGAGACCCTGGGGTGCAAACTGCAGAGCGTCCTCAACATTGCAGATTCCTCCCTGGGCCCCAGCTCACCCCACATCTCGATCCAGCATGGTGCCCGGGTGGAAGGGGGGGAAGGCGTTGCCGTTCGGGGGCTCCTTTGGTGAGTACAGCTTGAACGACTTAGAGGAACAGCCTGGAGAGAGAGAGGGGGGACACGGGTCAGTCGGGGGCACCCTGCGAGGAGAGACGCCCTGCTGCTGCTGCTGCTGCTGCTGCTGCTGCTGTGAGACGGAGGAGGAGAAGGAGGCGGAGGAGAAGGAGGCGGAGGAGGAGGACCAGTCAAGCCTCCATCAGCACAGCCCCATTCCTCCTCTGCTTCCCCCCTGATGTCAGCCTATTCCCTTCATCCCACACACAGCTTCAGGCCTCCCCTGTGCAGGATGGAACTCACAGGGTCAGGGATGAGCTCTCAGGATCAGCAGCCAGTGGGGCCCAACCCCGTCCCAAGGGTTTCTCACCAGTGCCCAAAGTTTGTCAGTTCTCAGCTGGCTGGGCTCTGGGGATGTGCCTGAGGGGGACAGTCCAGCTGGTGAGCCTGAGGAGGGGCTGGCTGGGCTCTAGCCCTCCCTCCTGCACTGCTTCTAATCCCACCTACCGACCCGGGAATCACACAGGATCTTTTTGCTGACCTTTCTATCGTCATGGTGACGGGTGAATAATCGCCCAGAGGGACGGATGGCGGTCCCCAGGCAGCCACCATCTGCCGCTCAGGCAGGCTAGTGGCCACCCGGATCCAGGCGGACAGAGAGATCCCACACGCCAGCCCCCAGATGTGATCAAACCACCCCAGAGCCTCACTGCCCACCACAACACCGGGGCAAAGGACAAGGAGCTCATAGAGGGCCTGGGGACCCCGAGACCTGGCAACAGCAGGCATTAGGGATGCCGGGCACAGCCAGCCCCATTCAGGCTCCTCAGGGGCAGCCAGGGGCTGCCACGCTCACCAGCCAACTCCCACCGCAAGGGCAGGTTCCCGGGAGCGGCGGCTGCCAGTGCCCCTCCCGAGCCCCGCGGCAGCCCCGGCACACCCCGCGGCTGGCAGGACCCGGCACGCTGCGCCAGGATGCTGCCGAGGCACGCGGCTCCCTCCCGGCAGGCAGGCGGGCAGACGGGCTGACCTGGATGGGGCGCAGGGGTGGGCGAGCTGCCAGGCAGCTCCGGCTCCACCGGCTCAGCCGGCCCTGCCGCACAGACACGTCTTCCCCCGTCCAGCCGCAGGCGGGGGCCCGGAGCCGGCCGTGCCGGGCTGCCGCTGCAGCCGGGGCCAAGGCGGGATCCCCGTCGGCTGCCCGCCCGCACACAGCCCTGGGACGGGCACTTCCCAACGCCCACGAACTGCCAGGATAGCCACCCGCTACTGCAGAAAGCAAACCCAGCAGCGGAGGGAAGCGCCCCGGAGGCGCCAGACACGCCGCTGCCCTTCTGGGCTCCGCTCCACGGCCAGGCTGTGCATAAGGGCGCAGGGACAGGATCGGAGCAGCGGCTCGACCATGATGGATACAGGAGGGGAGCAAAAACCACCAGGGTCAAGGAAGGCGGTGCCACCAGCACAGGGACCCAAGATGTCCAGCTTTTTGCAACAAGGAGCTCGTTAGCCAACAGAAACGAATGACCAGGGCATCACCTTCACCCCTGCCAAGCCATCTGGGACCCCAAGTCAGCAGTCACAGGGATTGCACACACTGCTGAACAAGGGCTGGTCAAAAATAGAGGGGGTCACCTCCCCAGCATTAAATCCAACTTGCAAGAGGGGAAACACGTTTTTTACTTCTTGATTTTCTTGGGCTCTTTCCACCATGTCTCCCCACAGCAGCTGAACCCAGCCTCTCTGCAGCACCAACCAGGATCCACCAGTCCTGTGGGGCTGGAGCCAGCCCAGCCACTCAGCTGTGGCTCGCTCTTCCCACTCCTGCCTGCCTGCAGTGAGGATAAGTGGGACATGGCACAATTTCTCATACAGCTGCTAACAATGTCGGCCCCTTGCTCTTACTGAATGTTTTCATAGATAAAATTTTTAATAAGGAGTTCGGTGCTGGTCAGTTGCTGCTGCAGAGGAATTTTTGCTTTCTGCTTTATCTACACCAACTTGTGCTTAACAAATAATAATTCAGCCCAAACTGTACTAGAAATACAGCATTTCTATTTCCTCCATTCTGTTGTTATACAACATGACATTGAAACATGTTCAATGCATAGGAAACTTCCCAAAACCCCCAAACTTCTGTTGAAAACAAACCGATTCATTAGGCAGAGACAGGACTGGCTGGAGCACTGCTTGTTTCTGGTCATCATGTTCTTAGGGGGAGAAAAAAGTCGGACCCAGCAGATCTCATCCTTCAATTCTTTGTTTTTTATTCACTGGTGAGACATGGGAAGATTAAATTCCCAAGGCTTCTTGCTGTCCTCAGTCCCCATCTTGTTCCTCAGGGTGAAGGAAGGTCTCCTGGGGTGGTGAGACCAGGGAGACACATCACTCTCCATCCATTGTGCTTCTCATACTCTTCCCTAGCTCCCTGCTGCTGGAAGTGGGACAGCAGACGAGCCAGGCCATCACTCCTACCCAAGCCTCCATTTCCATCTTGTGCCTTTCCCAGCAGGCTAATATGGACATGACCTGCTTCTGGAGATCTACTCAGTGACCTGTCAGGATCTAGAGGAGTGGAGAGGAGCCTGTTATGTGACCTTAGCAAGACTGGCATCCTGATCAAGTATTATTTTTAATGCAGAGTAAAATATGTCACTGGATTCAGTGGTTTGAAATAACACTAACAACAGCCTTAGGATTGGATACAAGCTGTCCAAATTCTACCTTCATGGTAGACACACTACAAAAGTTACACGAAATAACATAGTTACTTTACAGCAGCAGGAACACCAACTTTTACTCCCACAAAGGTCATGCCAGCTGGTCTGGGACATCCCTCCATCACCACCTCTTTCCTTCACACTGCCCCAGCTGCCTGCAAGCCCTGTCCAGCCAGGTGCAGTGACATAGATGTGCATGACGTGGCCCTTCCCAAGCCAAGCCCAGTGCTTGGCCCTAGCTGGTGTTTCTGCACGCTCCTGCTCTGCCTCCTGCTTTGAGCACAGAGGATCTGGGCAGGCTTGGTGATCCAGGCGGGCTTGGTGCAAACAGAGATGTTGCTTGGTGGCTAAGCATACAATGCCCCTGTGGAACTTGAGCCAACAGGAGGTGCTTTCTGTGGCCGCTCACAGGTGCTGACCCAGCAACGCAAAAACATTCAGCAAGGGAAAAAATCAGGCTGACACTGCAGCTGGTGAGCTACTGGCCCTGGCAGGTCTGGGCAAATGGCACAGTGCTCGTGGCCAGATGGGCGGCTCCGTGGCTCCTCCCCAGCGTGGAGGCACGGGAGAAGGGAACCCCTAGAAGGGATGTCACGGCTCAGCATCCTCTGCCAAGGCCAGGTCCACAGACCTGCCACAAAAGTGTGGGCAGGTAAACAGCTCCAGGTGGGTGGGTGCCCAGGGAAGGGAAGGCAGGTGCTCTGCCCATGACTCACGTACAGCCCAGCACTGCCCAACCCTCCACACGCCTTCTCCTCTGCTGTCCCTGCTTGCGAGCTATCAGGCCTATGAGGAAAGCTCTTCTGGTGCACTGCCTGGTGGGTTTTCTGCAGCAGGAATGATTCACATCCTAACCAAGCTCACAGAACTGGAGAACATCAGATTTCCCATGGCACCAAAAGCACAGTGGACACCTTGCAGAGCCAACACAGCTAGGAGATAGCAGGGCACCGTGAGCCAAGACCAGCACCAGCCACGGACCTGCCTGCCTGGGCAGGGGATGTGAAAAGCAGGGAAAAAAGCCCCTGCCTGAACTCCCATCACTTCAGTTCACCATCAAAGAGCAAAGAACTGCTGAGGACAAAGGCAAAGCAGCATTGACATCTTGCTCCTCCTATACCTGTGGCTGCTAGCAGGAATTGGTGCCGCCCTACCAGAGAGGAGCCATCCCTGTCTGGGCAGCCAGTGCACTCCCTGTGCAAGCAGCAAAGCTCAGCAACAAGGCAGAGGCTAAAAACATAAATGATAAAAATAAATGAAGAAGTGGGGCTTGAAAGGGGCCGCAGGGTTACAGCTCAGCCGGGGAGCATCCTGCTCCTCCCAGCAGCCCGGGAAGAAGAGAGGCCAGCCTTTGCTAAAGGCAGCCGGTGCTTCCCGGCATGCTCCGTGCCTGCTTCCTGGCTGCCTAACGAGGCTTTAAAGTGTAAATAGCGGCATTGTTTCGCACGGCTGCCTCGATGGGGTGTGGGAGCCCTGATAGCGGCAAGAAATACATCTTCCCAGGCCAGTCCCGCTGGCATAGCTGGCAGGAGGGTGCTACCTGGGGCTGGGTGGAGGGCAGCGTCTCAAATAATTCACGTGGTGATGGTGCCTGGTGTCCGGGAAGTTGGCAGGGCTGGAAGGCAAACACGGAGAAGTACTCAGAGTGACTGGGACAGGCCGAGGCACATGGCACAGTCCATGGTCTGCCCCCACAAGCCTGCCTTCACCTCTTCTTTCTCCTTTTCTTTGGAATAGAGGGGATGGAGCAAGGCTAGTTGCAAACCTCGATGCTGTTATTAAACCCACAGGAACCCAGGTGGAACACCCTAAGACATGGCCTGAGACATTATCAGTGACAATATCAACTTTCAGAAACCCCGTTTGCTTTAAAAATGCAGAACTGATGAAGCTGAAGCTCCCAGGAGGCTGGGCTCTCCAGGGAAGAGGAGATACCACTTCTGGAGGAGACCATATGCCATGGACTCAGTGGCATCCAGAGGCTGACGCCAGCCAGGACACCACCTGGCCCTGACCTGTCCGGAGGCAAAACCCGCATCGTCCCCTGCCCTGCTGTGTGCAGGGATTACCCTCTCACTTTTCCCAAACTGCACATCCGAGCCATCCACAGAGCTTATCTGGACCACAAGCTGCCTCCCTGCCCACACCACACCACGTGGCTGCGCATGGTGTCCCAGCTCCAGGTCACATCCTGCAATATTAGTGGAAAAGTCCTCCACGGCAGCACACAAAGCATCTGAACCCAAGGGTGCTCTTCCCTGCAGATCAGGTCACAAATTTAGGGGGATAGCCAGAGAAGGGATAATTACCTGCAGCTAATTATTACAAAAGGACAATCTTGATGTAGGCTGCAAAGCAGTGTTATCTGAAAAGCACCAGGTGAGGAGAGCCTGGCCGGGATGTGGATTTGCAGGTCAGGGCTCAGCATAGTCCCACAGCCCCAGCTCTGCCAGAGTCCAGGGTCTCCCATGAAGGCATCATCCTGCGGAGCTGGACATTCAGTCTGGGCCCCAGGGGACTGCATTGCCCTGCAGTACCTAGGGACAGCAGGAGTCTCCCCTTTCCCATTTTGTTCCTCAGATGATTCAGACACGTAGACAGGGAATTCTCCAGGAGGGAAAAAGGGAGAAAAGCACACCCTGCCAATTGCAAAACAGCCAGAAAATTGAATCACGTCCAAGGCTGCAAGCCCCAGATGCAATCCCACAGATAACCCAGTTTCAGCTCCACTACTATCAACTTACCACGAGGCAGTAATTTCCTGCAACTCTCAGGGAAATATCCCACTGTCCCTAATTACTCCTTTCAGTTCACTGTCTCAAAGACGATCCATAATCAAACGCTGCTGGTTTCAGCCTCAGGAATGCACCTTTCACATTTTCAGACACTCTCCCTCTCTCCCAGACCCCTTCACCCTGGGGCCCTGCCACCCTGCAGCAACCAGGCTCACGTCCCTCACTTCCATCGGTGCAGTACAGGCAAACAAACGAACAATGTGGTGTGGGAACCACGGGGCTGGAAAAAAACCCCTGTCAGCATACCTAGAATAAAAGCCTCCTGACAAACTAGGATTTTCATCATCAAAGGTTTTCTAGGCTCTGCGGCAACACAGAAAAATTCAGTCATAGCTAACCATGCCGATGGCCCTGCAGAACATGAAGCCAACATCCCTGCTCACGGCTGCCTGCCTGCCACGCACATGGTGGAGTAAAACTACACAGCTCTGCATGGTATTGTGGGGTTGTTACTCAGGGCAGCCCTCCACAGGGAAAAGATCTGCCCGGGAGAGCCGGAGCCGAGAGCCACAGCGCAGGGAAGTGGCGGCAAGAGGCTGAGGTCTGTCCCTACCCTGACAGAGGGGGGTTCACAGCGATCCCCCAGGCCGGCAGGACCCCCGGTGCCGCTGCCTCGGAGCGCAGGAGGCTGTCAGCCCCCACGTGGCGCATGGAGATTTGCGATCCCGGGATGCAACGCTCCCCTCGCTCCTGCCGCTGCCAACGGCGCCGAGAGCTGCACGCTGGGACGCGTAGTCTCCGGAGACGGCGGCCCCGCCGCCGCCCGCCGCCTTGCTCCATGTTGCCTCCTAGGTGGAGCCCCGCAGCCCTGGCAGCCGGCCAGACGCCCGCTCCGGAGCTGGGGGAAAAAGCTGGATAACTCCCGCCGCGAGGATCCAGCTGGCCTCGCTGGGGCAGCATGTGCCCGGGGACAAACCATGACGCTGGGGTGCAGCGCCTGCCCCAAGGTCTGGACCACTCACAGATGCCCACAGAGAGGAGGGACAGTGCGAGCGTGGGGGGAACCTACTCAGTGCAATTTATAAAGCTCCTCCATGGCTTCTGCGAACTGCCAGGGCAAGCCTCTGTCCTCCTGCTCAGGCAGAACTTCTCTCTCCTCAGTACTCGGTTAAGAGGCGACATGGGAGCGGCTGAACAAGGGACAGGCAGGCTGCCGGCAGCACTGGGGACAGAGCAAATGCAGTGATTGCTGGACTCGCACCACTGCGCTGGCAGCACGTGCTGCCACTGGTGTCAGGCCTTTGGACAACCAGCGCAGGATGGGGCCAAAACCCCAGGAAGCGAAAGGACAGGGCATGGTCAAGCACACCTGCCTGGTGCTCCTGAAGGCATGAGGAACTCAGCCCCAGGGAAACCCTCTTACCCCAGCACTCCTGGTTATAACTCCACCTGAAACAACAGCAACCCACGGGGCAGCAAACCTCATTGCGGCAAGCGTCACAACCCACAGACACACACACATGGAGCAAACAACAGCAGGAGCACTCTGTCCCCAGATCACTCACAGGACGGGAGGTTTCCAAGGGAGAGGGCCAGGAGAAGTGCTATCCTGCTCTGCCACCACACAGGACTTTAGGTCCGTATTAATGCAGACGTCAAGCTCACACCAGTGCAGAGCTGCAAGCACATGAAAGATGGAATGCTGAGAGAGTCCACTCTGGGACAAGCACTGCTACCACCTTGCCAGCCATGGACGGGGAAGGAGCCCTGGGGCTGGACTGGTCCATGTCACCCTCTGCTCCCGCATCCTGATGGGCTGGGCAAGCTCAGGGCTGCCAGCTATCACTGCTCACTGAAAAGAAGCTGAAAGAGGCTCCAGGTCCCCAGCCTGGGGCACCTTTGCTTGAAGTGAACTTCTGTGGCTTTTCATTGCCCTTTTCCTATTTTACATGGATTGTGACCTGCTTCTGGTGAGGAGAAAAGTCCCCACCAAACGACAGCAAAACCTTTGTGTCACCAAACCTTCCAGCACCAGCCTGTCTTCCTTGGATCACAAGTTTTCCTCTTTGAAGCAACACAACTTATGTGTCATTCTGCTCGGCACTTCTCAGTCTTTAATGGGTGCTCAGATCACAAACCTGGGATTTCTACAGCACTAGGAGTGGAAAGGCCACATTAAGTTCTACTCTAGTGAAAACCACAATTCTCCCACAGTGAGAAAACTCCAAAACCTAAGGCTTTAAAGAAGGAGCAAGGACACTGATATTTACCCGTACTTGTAACAGAAGCAGTAAGAGCTGATACCTGACCAGCACTGGAGGAATCGCTGCAAAACTGCTCACACAAGGTGCTATCGTATCAAAAGCACGTGAACGACAACTGGGAAGACCCTGGAAAGGGGTGTTTGCTCTCACGCCTGCCTGGCCCAGCCTCGAGCAGGCTCAGACCCACTTGGTGAAAAGAAAGCAGGCGAAGGTTTGCAGTGTGGCATGAGCGCACACTGTGTACCCCTAGAAGGTGAGTCTCTGTTAGACCCCACAGCCTTGGAACCCTTTGCTCACACTTCACCCTGGGAGTGGCTGACACCTCTGGTATTGGCTCCTGCTAAGGCATTGGCTTTGGCTAGGGCTGGCAGTTGCTCAGCAGGTTCCTGCCATGGTGCCCAGCTTCTGCCAGCCACGGCTGCAGAGATGGGACTGGGAGCTGCCCAAGCCAAGGGAGCCCCAGTAGTGCTGCCCCGGGGTGCTTATCACCCATCTCGAGCGGGTGGGCTGGCAGGGACTGCCAGAGGCCAGCCACCCGAGATCAGGGCAGCCTACCACAGCAGGATCTGCCAAAGGGGCTCCAAGAAAACACCCTCCCAGCTAAGACCCCCCTCCGCAGCCATGGCAAGCATGCTGACTCCTAAACTGGAGCTGCTGAGTCTTCCCCACTCCCGAGTATGCTGCGCTCACCCTCAGCCTGGTCCCCGGTTCTGGCTCGCCCAGGTCAAGTTGGTGCTTTGTCTGCCAGGGAGGATGAGCCCCCTGTGCCCATGGCCCCCTGAGCCTGGACACCCAGCAAGGCAGCTTCTGAGAGAAGGTGCGTGGCTCTCATATTTTTGCACCCCTTGGACCTTTTATTCCCTTTGAGGCACCCGTGGGAGGCTGGCGGGACCCTTTGAGCTGCAAGGATGAAGTTGCAGCAAGCAGTGAGGTACAGCGGGTGAGCAGCCCCTAGAGCCAGGCACTGGCCCCGCAGACCCCGTGACAGCGCACGCAGGGGGACCGGGAGGGCGTGGGGCAGCTGTCAAGGGGCTTCGGCAGGGGAAGGAACCCAGAGAAGAACAAAGGGAGCTGCGGGATGGGATGCAGCAGGGCACAGCAGGGCATGAGGGCTGCTGGCAGCACCCCAACAGGCTGGGGGTGACGCTCCAAAAGCCAATACCTCGTGGATAGAAAGGGGAGCCAGGGGAGAGGGGGGGACCACAGGCAGGGAGGGGGAGGACAGACGGGGGAGCTGGTGGGGAAGGAACGAGCTGAGGGGCCAAGGATGCACAGAGCAGCTGGGGAGGGATGAGGGACAGGAGAACTGGGTAAGGATGGAGAGAGGAGCTGAGGAGGGAGAGGGGAGCTGGGGACAGGGGGAGCCGGGCGGA
>VZTE01004808.1:631669-660194 GCA_013397775.1 Eulacestoma nigropectus
GCGCCCTTTCTGTGGGTGGGGGAATGGGGTGCCCGGAGCTCTCCCGCCGGGGTGGGGTGTGTGCGCGGGGAGATTCTTGGGCGGGGGGGCCGCACCACGGCCACGGGACTCGGCGGGACGGGTGGCTTGGTGTCCCTTGCGGGAGGTGACATCCCGGCCTTGGGTAGTGGGGGCCCGGGGGATGCCGCCCGAGTCATTCTCTCACGGTCCCTCCATCCCGGCGCCGCCCTCTGCCACCTGCGGTCGTGGGAAGCTTGGGCTGGCGCGATTTGGGACACCGACACCCGCCGGTTTCGGTGGCAGGAGCTTTGGGTGTAGAACGTGGCCCGCGCCGGGCCGGGGGAGGTTCCCCGAGCCGTACTGGGGAGCAAGAGGCTCCCGCGCCGGGGCAGGTGTGGGGAGCGGCGCTGCCGCTGTCACCGGCCTCGGTGGGCCCTGCTGGGGCTGGGCTGGGTGCGAGTGCGCTGCTGTCTGGACGGGGAGCGCGGGGATACAGCACCCCAGGCAGGGACCCGGGGGCACCTGCGCTGTGTGTTTGTCGGAATTTTTTGGGGAAGCCCGAGGCTTCTGCCTCCGCCAGGGTCCTCCTGCGTGGCCGAGGGACTGCGGGGGAGACCCCCCCCCATCCCGAACTCGGGCTGGAGGACGCCGGCCCCGTCTCGCCCCTCCCCGACGCGAGCAGAGTGGGCTGCGTATGGGGGAAGAGAGGTGTGTTCCCGCCTGATGTTTTCCGAAAGCAGCAGAGGAATCCACGGAGCATCCTCTGGCTGTGCCGCGCTGGCCGGGCGGAGCCCCCCGGCTTCCCGGGCTCACCCCGCGCCCTTGCCGGCAGCTCCGGCGCTGTAAGAGCGGCTTTGGCAGCCAGCCGGGGACCATGGCCGCCCTGTGCTCGGGGCGTAGCCGCAGCACGCCGGGCACACGTGTCACCAGCGGCCTGCGGGGGCCTCCGTTGTCCCTTCCGGGGACCAGAGCAGCGAGCGCAGTGTACCCTGCGCCGGGTAGGTGCCGCAAGAGCTGGTGGCCATGCTTAGACTGTGACCATTGCAAGCAGTTAGCTCCAATCCCAGCACCTCGCGTGCCCAAAGCTCACTCTGGGGCTGTGGGCATCCTCCCTTCTCCCCGGCAGTGCTGGTTGCTTGGGCACAGCGTGGCCAGAGCCGAAGCCTGTCCTTGAACATCCCCGTGACCCTCTTCCCTGCTGCGCTGCTGTACCGCAAACACAGGGAGCTGTGAAGGCACGGGGGGTTCCCCCCTCTCCTCCGGGAGAGGAGTGCCAGGGGTCTCTGGCAGGGAGGAGAGTGGGCAGGGACACGGGAGCAGGCTGGGCTGGTTCGTACCCCCGCCCCGACGCACAAGCGATGCTCAAGCGATGAGGGCTGCAGGAGGTGCCCGTCCTCAGGTGGATCAAAGGGAGTCCTGGGGGAACACAGCCCAGGCCGGTGACTCACGGCTGTGGGACTCCTTGTTGCAAGGCGCTGAGTCAAGGGAGTCGAGGAAGGCATGTGAGATTGCCCGCCCGCCCTCCCTCCCGGGCTTCGGGCAGGAGCCGCAGGAAGAGGCCATTTGAGTGGGAGGGTTTTACTTCCCTCCCTCCAAATGTCCAGCGCTGGTCACAGCTGGAAACCTCTTATTACATGCTTTCTTTGGGGAGAGCCAGCCCTGTGGCCATATGGGCAGGGCTGTGCAGCCCTGGGGTGTCCCCCGGATCCCTTTGCCATCAGCAGGCAGGGGTCAGTTGGTCCCCGCGTCCCTGGGCTGCTGATACTCCATCCTGCTGGCTCCTCCGGTGGCCCGGGTGCCTCTGCCTGCCGGTCACCGCTGACTCAGGGTTGCACGCTGGGGCTGGGCGTGTGAGCCTGGATGTCCTCCCAGTATCTGCGTGAGGATTGGCCGGGAATCGCAGCCAGGGTACGCCTAGAGTGCTGCCAGCAGGCTCTGCGCCGTGCTCTGACCGACAGCCAGCACCCATGAGGGAGGGGACTGAAGATGCTGAGTGGTAAAACTGCTCTAAAACTGCTCCATAGCCTGATCTGCATGGTGGGGTGGAGTGGTGTCCTGGTGTCACTGGTGGGCTCCACTTCCAGGCAGAGGGCCTTGGGAGAGGCTGGTCTGGGCTGCCAAGCTGCCTGCTGAGCCCCAAAGCACTGCAGACTCCTGGTCTTTAGGGCTGCCATGTCACAGACAATTTGGGGAATTTGGGATGAGTAGCTTCGGGGCATTGCTGTGGGTGTTCTGGCTTTGATTCCCAGCCTGGTCTTGGGGTGCCTGTGTTCTGAGGTTGCACAGGGCTCCTGGCTGTGCTGTGGCCAGAGGTGCCTGCTCTGTCTTATCAGAGCAAGTCTCTGTAGAGCCCCAGGGACCAGGGGTTTGGGCATGTGGCTTTGGTGCTGTTGTATTTTAGAAACACCTATTTAATGAAATGCCTGCTGTCTCTCTGGTGCACTTTACTGCTTGCTAGAAGAGGATTTCAAAGTATTAGCAGGTTCTCTATAGGGACAGGGTACATTTTGTTCTGCATGGGCACAGGCTCATGCAAACTGTGGTACCTACATGAAATACAGGTGAGCTGCATCAGATGTGCATCCCTCAAGGTTCAGCGGTATTCTCACAGTGCTGGTGCTGCTCCAAGGGCAGGAAGACGGGTTGCAGCCTGCTCCCAGCTAGCTTTGGGAGGGAGGTGTACTCTCCCAGGGCTCTGTCCTTGGTGGCCTTATCTTCCCAGTCTCCGTTATCTCTCTGCCTAAGCCCATCTACAAACAGGAATTCGCATCCTGTCTCGTGCTGGTGACACGCTTGTGCTGCTTCTCTGCTCTGTATGTCCTGCAGCTCTGCTCAACTGGGGGCTGCAGCCCCTGCTCTTGCCCAGCGTCTGGCCGTCCTGCAGGTTGACTGTGCACCCTGGAGTGCAGTGCGAATACTTTTTTGAAGTTACTCAGAATTACCCAAGCATCCCTGGAGGTGGCTGGAGGACTGGAAAGGATGTCAGGTTGGGAATTTGAAGGAGGAAGAGTAAGAAAGCTGGTTTGGTCCTGGATTGCAAGCACAGACCATGTCCTCTTGTAGCCTGCAGCAGAGGTATTGGGGTAGGGCTCTGGCAGTGGCAGCTGGCTGCACCCCTGTTGCTGATTCCTGCACTTTTGTTATGAATTTTGTAATAGTTTTGGGCTTATCTGAAGTGCCAACAGCCGGCATCGGAGGAGCGCGTGAGAGTCCATGAGGTGACGGGAGCCTGCCTCTTCCCTCCCTGTCCTGCACAACCAGTGTGTGGTGTTGGGCAGACCCTGGGGTTTTATCCATTCATCTTTCCCAGTCATGCAGCTGCAGAGTGAATCAGGCAGAAATTTTTGGTGTGGAGGCACCCTGGGTAATCGGAAGGGTCTTGGGCTGAAAGCAGCACAGGGCTTTGTGCAGTGGACTCTCCTGAAAGCAAGGGGGAAGGTCCCCTGTGCCACCTTCTGACCTGCAGCTGTGTCTCGCCTGCTTCCCCTGCATGTTTGGGGTGCTGTGGCTGCCCAGCCACTGCAGCGCAGGCTGTTGGAAGCCCATGTGTACTGCAAGGAAATCAGTGCTGGTAGTGGGGCTGTGCAAAGTGTTTACCTGGCTCCCCATGCTCCTCAACAGTGCTTTTCCGTCGAGGAGGATGAGCTGAATTTAGCGTTGTTGGATGCAGAAACCATCTTAGAAGCTGAAGAGATCCTGGGGACAATGCAGAACTATCTCGACTCCTCTGTGATCTCCATCATTGAGGATCTTTCTCTGAGCGAGGTGGGAGCTCACACACAGATGCGGGATGTGGCGGCTGGGCTGGCCCTGGCTGTGGCATGGGTGGGGGTGGTGGCAGTGTCCTCCATGTCCAGGTCTTGTGGTTGTATCCCATCGCCCTCTGAGACCGTCCCTACCCCTGCAGCAGAGCAAGGCCTGCCTGGATGCACAGAACGAGCTGTCTCTGCTGACTGCCATCACGGAGATCCTGGACAGCACAGATGATGAGACCCTGTCCCCCTTTGACACCATCATGGATGCCGAGCTGCTGACCTCACCTCGTGAGCGGGAGAATCCCTCCGTGAGTTGGGGAGCAGATCCAGCCTGACCCCAGAACCCATGCAAAGGTGTTCAAGCAGGGCTCTGCTAGGTCCTAGCACGAAGGTGCCCTGAAATAGTAGGACCCTTGTCCCCAGTGCTCTGAGATGTACTCTCATGGTGATCCCAATGTGAGAGAAGGGCTCTGGGGGGCCATGCCTTTGCCTTGGGTCTTTATATAGAGGCAGAGATGTGCCAGAGGCTTTGGAGAGCAGCACGTCCCCAATGGGAGCTGTGTGCACTGTGGGTGAAACAGGGCTGTTTCCTCTTGGGCTCTGTGGGATGAAGTGTGTGGGCACTGTGGGGCCAGGCGTGGCTTGTCCCCTCCAGCAGCATAGACCTGCCACTGTCTCATCTTCTGTCCATCTTTCCAGTTTCAGAAATTTCTCACCTTATCCCGCCCGTTGCTGGAGTGTGAGAGCCCTACCCTGGAACAGCCTAAGACTCTCAGGCCTCTCAGCAGCAGCAGCAGTGTCTCTGTGGTTGGGAAGGTGAGCAGCTGAGCAGGGGAAGCTGAGGCAGCAGTGTTGGGGTGGTGCTGGGATAACTGTCCCTGCTGCAGCCCTCAGTCCCAGCCTTCCCTCCTGGCACAGGCATCCTTTCCCAGAAGCGATGCTTTTGCAAGCCACCAGTGGCTGTGGGAGCAGGGTCTGCCTCAGGTGGTGGGCATCAGGGACTGGAGATGCTCCCGTAGGAGTGTAGAGTTTCCAGCTCTGTTGTGTCTTACTGAGCAGGTCAAACGTGTCCCAGCTTTTTGTCTGCCATGGGGCTTTGCTGTAGAGTTGCAGCAGAGCCACAGTTGGCTGTCCTGGGGGAGCGCTGGTAAAAGTCCAGGAACTGATGTTTGCTGTGGTCCTCCTTCCCAGACTGACACAGACCTGGCCTGGGACCGTGCTGCTCATGGCCTGGAGGACCCAATGCTGCCAAAGAAGCAAATCTGCAGCACCCCGAGGGTGGAGCGGAAGGTGGGCTGGCACCGAGCTCGAGATCAGCCCCTGCCACAGCGCAGTGATGGGGAGGAAGAAGAGGAGGAGGCTGCTTTGAGCCTGGAGCTAGACAGCAGCATGGAGGCTGTGGATTTCTGTGTGAATGAGGCTGGGGCAGTGCTGGAGGAGCATGAAGACCCCTGCATCATCAACACTGGTGATGTGTCCCTGAGTGAGCTTGTGAAGTCCATGCACCCCTACTGCCTGCCCACCTTCACTGTGTGCCTAGACCCTGACGCTGAGCCTGTAGCCAAGGAACTTCTGAGCAGTCCTGTCTTGTTGGAAATTGTGCCTGGCGAGGGACAGAGTGTGGAGATCCCTGTGGTCCTGCAGCCCTTCACTCCTAGCTCCCATGACCTGAAGCCCCAGCTTGTGGAAGCAGAGGAGAGTACTAGGAAGTCAATCCCAGAAGATCGAGGGGAGTTGCCAGGAGCTCCAACCCAGGAAAATGGGGTGGAAGAGGAGGAGGAGGAGAAACTGCCTGTGAAGGAGCCTTCATGCACTACCCCAGAGGGCACCTCCCCACCGGAGACAGCAGCACCTGGAGCCTCGCGTCCCAACAGCAGCTCCTGGCACAGCACAGAGGCCCCAGCAGGTGGAAAACGTGAATGCTCTGAGAAGGGACGGGGCCGTGAGAGGGCAAGGAAGAGTCGGAAAAAGAAAGCAGAGGAGGACCAAAGCAAGCAGGCCAGGCCTGGCAGGGACTGTGTAGCCCACCGGCTCCGTTCCGCTGGCCCTGGACAGCCCCATGTCCAGCCAGCCATCAGCCGGCAGCGGGCAACGTGTCCCTCTGTTCAGGTCTCAGACTTTCTGGCACAGCAGCTGGAACGAGCCCGGAAGGAGGGGCAGATGGAACTGCATGCTGAGCGGGCACCACGGCCCCGGGGCACGCCTCGGAGCACAGCCGGGGTCTTCCTGCCTAAGAAGGTGAAGCAGGAGCTGCGGAAGGAGCCAGCACCAGAAATGGTGAACATGGCCCTGGAGAAGAACAAGACTCTGGTGCCCCTGGAGAAGACTGCACCAAGCGTGGAGGGGCAGCCAGCGGCTGCATGTCCTAGCCTGACAGACCAGGCTAAGGGCCAGGGAGATGCACTGCCATCTGCTGAACAGAGCAATGGGGTCTCGGAAGCTGCCTCTCAGCCCCCAGAGCAAAGTGTGGGGCTGGAGCCTGCCCAGAGCCTGCCAGCAGCAGAGCTGGGTGAGGGCCTGCCTAAGGAAGCCAAACCTAAGGCCCTGAGCCTGCGGGAGTACCGTATCCGCATGCTGCACCGTCAGCCCAGCACGGGTGGCAGCCAGGAAGGCAAAAAGCAAGTGGCCAGCAAGTGGCCCAGTGTCCCTGAGCCTCCCACAGAGCTGGCAGAGATCCCCTGCCTGGTGTCACCCATGCGCTCTGCCACCGAGGCAGACGGTGCTCAGAAGGGACCAGAGAAACCCACCAGCCCTGCTGCTGTCCCTCCTTCTGCTGGCAAAGCTCCCGCTGCTCTGACTTCAGCCCCAGCACCCTCCATGGCTCCACCACCACCATCAACACCAATGCCTTTTGTCGCACCAAACGTGCCCCTAGCTGCTGGGGTGGCTCCCACTGGGATGCCACCAGCCTCTGCCAGTGCTTATGCCCTTTACCCACCAGTGCCTTCCTGGCCCTGCTTCACCCCGCAGCCCATGGGCTGCCATGGTTTGCCCCCACCACCCAGTGCCAGCTCCTCCAGTAATTTTCACGTGGTGCCTGGCCTCCCGCCTCCAGCCATGGCCTGGCCCCCTCCACCTGTGCCACCCCCGCCTCCATTTGGCCCATGTGGCCCCTACGCCCCAGTCGGGTGGGCACCACCATCCTACTGGCCAGGAATCCCCATGCCGCCTCCGGTGCCTTCCCTTGCATACAGGGACCCTGGAGCAGCAGTGCAGGCCACAGCCGCCTTTCCAGCTGGCAGCCACCCTGGCACAGCCCTTCTGCATGGGCAGCCTCCTGCCACCCCTATGCTCAGCTGCCCAGAGCCACCAGTCTTCCCTGCCCGGTCGCCTGCTGCCCCAGCCAGCGAGACAGGGGCTGCAGGTGGCGTGGCCAGACCAGCGACTGGCAGGGTGTCAGACCCCAGGAGGCAGGCACGGCTGGCAGGAGAGAGCTCTCTCCCCAAGGCCCCTCTGGCTCCAGCCCCAGCCCAGCCCCTGCCAGCCCCCTCAGCTGCCACTGCCCAGCCCAGCAGGGTCCTTCCTGCAGTGCCAGTCCCCCAGGCTGTCCCCACCCAGCCTCTGGAGGAGCCCCAAGCTGCAACTCCCAACCAGCTCCCAAAGGTCCCCCCGGCTGCTGTCTGCTGCCCAGCAGAGGTGTCTCCTGCCCCTGTTGTGGAGTCCCCTGGCACCCACACCATGGAGAAGGCTGCAGGGCCAGGCAAGGAGGCAGTGGAAAAAGCCCTGCTGGAGCCCAAGGCAGCTGCTGGGCAGGAGTTGCCTGGCCAAAAATCCACCTCCCAGGCTGTGGCACCACCACTGAAAGCAGGTCGAGAGAGCAGCCTTCCCACCAAGGCACCCACTGTGCGGCCATGGAGGCACCAGCCGCTCCTCGGCGCAGCCCAGCGCAGCGACAGCAGCAAGGACATCGTGCAAGCCTTCATCAGCGAGATTGGTGAGTGGGAGGGCTGCAGAATGCTGGGTTGAGTGTCACCAGCCAGCAAGGCTGCGGTGCTGCTGGCAACCTGGGTAGCAGGACTGGTTCCTGGCACTTCTGGGGGTGAGGGTGGCAAAGCTATGCCCACAGGCTTGCAGTCTCTTCCCAGTACTCTGCTAGGATGTTGCCTCCAATGGATGGTCTGGGCTGGCTGTCCTGAAAGTAGTCCCTTCTGGGACTGCTCCTGTCCTTGCTGTGGGAGTCACAGAGCTCCTGCAGGCTCTGTCACTGCTTCACCTCCCCAGTGCTTGCCCCACCATCCAGGGAGGCTGATGCAGGGGGAGAATGGGGCCAGGGTGCATCACTGTGGTGCTGGGAGACTTCTAGCTGATCTGACTTGCTGTGCTTTCTCCCTGGCCCAGGGATTGAAGCCACCGACCTGTCCAGCCTGCTGGAGCAGTTTGAGAAGTCTGAAGGTGCGGATCTGGCGTGCTGTCCCCTGTAGGGCTCCCTCCATGCCATGCTGGCCTCCCTGGGCTGTCCATGCTTCCTGTGGCAGAGTGGTAGTGGGAGGGCTGTGATGCTGCTGCCTGTGGGCTTGTGTGACCCTGCCCAGGTGTTTTGTCCTGGGGCTGTCTCTGCCTCCATCTCCTTGGCCTGTGGAAACACCTGGGGGTCCCCAGGGCAACCAAGGGGGTGGTGAAGAGTCTGTGAAGGAAAGGATGTGCAGCTCCTATCTTCAGGGAGCTGGGTTTCAGGTGCTGTGAAACTGCTTCCGAGCTGTTCCTGGGGTGCTCTGTGGCCCCTGTCCTTCAGCCCCACTTGTTGCCACTCTCACCTACCTGTTCTCTTTTCAGCCAAGAAGGAGGAAACTCCTGTACGGTTCCCTGAGGAAAGGCAGCTGACAGAGTGCTCTGGGTGAGTACCAAGACCTTGGCAGCTGGTGCCCAGCATGGAGCCCAGCAGAGCAAGGGCACAGGGCAACTTTCAGTCCTGGCAGGGTTTGAAGTGTGCTGGGGCTGTGTCCATTGGCCCAGGTGGGGCTGAGTTTGTTGCTGGACTGGGACAGAGCTGGCACTGAGGGGGAAAAATTGGAAGAAGCAGTAATGGGCATGACCAGACTGTGCTAGTTTTATCCTTGCAGCACTCTTGGATCTTCTGTCCTCGTGAACTGGCCAATGGGGCAGATTGAGTGGGTGCCCCAGGTGTGGGGAGTGGGGCTGGACTTTGCCTGCTGTGTTTGACAAAGCTCCTTTCCTGTTCTCAGGCCTGAGACCCAGCAAGATGCACCAACCCAGCAGGACAGGAAGCCCCCGGATGGCCTGCAGGCCTCTGAGCTGGCCAATGTGGCAGGTAATGAATACTTGGGGCAGGGCAGGGGTGTCTGCCAGGTCCTGGCAGGGCTGTTGTGTGTGTGGGGGACACCCTGAGGAGTGAGGGGGCTGGGACATGAGGGAGCCCCAGCTGGCTGGGTTGCAGCAAAGGGCTGCTCTTGTAAGCGTTTTGGTGCTCTCCCAGGCCTCACGCCCCCAGCGACACCTCCCCACCAGCTCTGGAAGCCTTTGCCTCCTGTCTCACTGCTGGCCAAGACCAAGTCACCTGGGTCCATGCCCCAGGAAGGGACCCAGAAGACAACCAAGCTGATGAAAGCCAAGCCACTGCCCCCAAGCAAGATACAGGTGAAGAGCATGGTGCCAGCCCCTGCCAGCACAGCCCCCAGCCACGTCTGCTCAGGAGACCATGACTACTGCATCCTGGGTACACCACGGCCCGAGAGCAGCAATATCCCTGGCACCCAGCCCCCTGCCGAGGGTGGCTCCCGCTGGAATGTCAAACACCACCGGGACATCACTATCAAACCCATCTCCTCCTTAACCAAACGGACGCTGGACCAACCTGAGCCCACCCCACCAGCCCCTAACACCACCACGGGGCACAGCCAGGAGCCCCTGGGGATGGCCTGCCTAGCTCCCCTGGATTATCGGACTACCATCCCCAACAAGGCCACCACTGGGTGCAGCAGTCCCCCCACCTCAGTGCTCCTGTCTCCAGCTGCATCCCCCTGCCGGGATCAGGAGGTGCGGACTCCCAGTGCCCAGCCCAGCCATGCTGCTGCCAAGAGGTCCCTGCGCTGCTACCGGAGACCCCAGGACTCACCCAGCCCCTCTGCTGACAGTTGGAGAGCTGGCCGGAGCCGTGCCAGCCGCTCTTTCAGCTCCAGTTCGGATGGAGCTAGCGAGTCCTCGTCTTCATCTTCATCCTCGTCCTCTCGATCCCGGTCACGGTCGCTCTCCCCACCCCCCAAGCGGTGGCGAAGGTAAGCAGTGGACTGTTGCTTGTTCTTGGGGCCGTTGTCCAGTGGGTGGTCTTTTGCAGGTGCCCAGACACATCTTTGTAGTCCTACTAGATAGCTGGATTTTTTTTTTGTCCATGTGGCCCTTCTGAAGAGATGCTTGACTCACAGAGGCTGGGGGAGCTGCAGCAACACCCTGCCCATCCATGTCTGGCTGAAGCCCACATCTGGGCCAGTGTGCCTGCAAAGCCGCCACTGAGCCAGGCTTCCTTACTCCTTCTGGAACACCCAGTCCATGTTACAAGTCCTTGGCTGCATCTTTGCTTTTGGATGCTTTTTCTGGGGTATTATGGCAGGTGTTCATATTTGTGCTGTGGGGCTGCTGCAGCCCTTGCTGTAGAAATGAGAGGAGCCACAGTGGAGTTCTCCAGGAAGCTGCTGGAGGCAAGCAGGGAAAAACCTGTCTGGCTTGGCTGCCTCGGGGGCTCCCTGTTCTCCTTATGGAGGTGGCTGTGTAGGAAAGTGGGACACCTTGATGTCTGTGGGATGCATTTCTTTCAGAGTCCTTGTGCATCTGAGCGATGTGCAGCCTGTCCCAGCTGGGCTGGGAGGCACTGGAGCTGGTGAAGGGTTTCTCTTTCTGTCATTCTCCTGGTGTTCAGCCAGTTCTGGAGATGTCCTTGGGCATGAGGGGCCTGTCCAACCAAGACCCCTCCATAGATGGCCAGTAAATGCAGAGGCTGGAGCTGGAAAGCACAGGTATATAAGTGCCGTGTTCCATGGATGTGCAGCTTGGGGACTGTCAAGCAATGTGTCTGGCTTGGTTTTCCAGAAAATCAGCTGGCCTTGTGCTGGAAAATGTCCCCATGTACTGTTCCATCCTGACTTGCTGTCCTCCACGAGAATATGTAGCAGAGCCAGGCAGCATGCCCTCCCAGGCCTGGGTTTGCCCATGGCAGGGACCACCTATGGCCAGCATTTCTGAAGAGGGACTGGGCTCCTGGCTGGAGGCAGCACAGCTTAATCCCAGAGGTGTTCCAGTCCTGCTGTCCTTAAGTTTTCCCTGGTCCTTCTGGAGAAGCTCTTGCAGTCTCCGTTCACACGGCTGTTGAGCGCGACGTGGATGCGGTGGCTCCAGTGTTGTCCTGTGCATCATGTGGGGCTCAGCACAGAAGTCCCAGCCCTTCCTGGGCCCTCCCAGGCACAGCCCTGTGCTTCACAGTTCCCCCATGACTATTTCTTGCTCTTCAGAAGCTGTGCCTCGTGTGAGCCTGCTCTCTTTTCTCTCTGGCATTGGGAGCCAAGTGGAGCAACATTTCTGTAGTGTTGTTACTGCCCTGGCAATCTTGGGCAGAGGCTTCCTCATCCTGGGGATGGGTCCTGTCTGAGTGAGATGCTGGATACCATGGGGACGAATGGAGGTCTTTTTCTACTTTGGAGCCTCATGATGCTGGACAAAGGGAGGGCTCAGCTGTATCTCTCCTTCCCCCAGGTACCGCTCAAGATGTTCCCACAGCTCCTCCTCTCGCTCCAGCTGTGGATCATGTGGCAGGTCCCGGGACAGGTCCTCATCCTCATCATCAACATCCTCCTACTCGTCCAGGTCCACATCCCGCAGCCAGTCCCGCTCCCCTTCGCCCCATAGGAGGAGTAGCAGGTGGAGAAGGTGAGTGTGGCCACCCTGCAGGGGTGTGAGCTCTCCTCAACCCATCTCCCAGCCTCCTGTGGAGGAGGGATGGACCCACTCCTTCAAGATTTCCCTTGTGTTTGGAATCACTCTTCTGACACCCCCTTGATTCCGTAGCTCATGTGTCTGGTTTCTGCCCTGACAGATACAGTTATGACGCACAGGACCACTACCAAAGGCAGAGGATCCTCCAGAAGGAACGTGCAATAGTGAGTGATGGAGGGCTGGGAACTTGGGGCTGGAAGTTTGGGGGTCCACAGCCCCTCTGTCACTTCAGAAAGCCATGGGAGCATAGCCTTGCCAGCAGCATCGCTGGGAGGCCTTGGCCGGGGCACAGTGTGGTGGGTGGCCATGCAGGGAGGGTGCTCTGTGCGAGAGGTCCTGCTCATGGATAGGGCATCCCTGCCCGCAGGAGGAGCGGCGAGTTGTGTTTATCGGCAAGATCCCCAGCAGGATGACACGGTCGGAGCTGCGGCACCGCTTCTCTGTGTTTGGGGACATTGAGGAGTGTACCCTGCATTTCCGCTCTGAGGGGTAAGCGCTGTGGGGAGATGGGTCAGTCCGTTCCCAGGGATGACTCCTCTTGGCCCTTTTCCCATTACTCAAGGGGATGGTACAGACCAAGGGGGGACAAACATAACTGTTGCTGCTGATCTCCTCCCATGTCAGGGATAACTATGGCTTTGTCACCTACCGCTATGCTGAGGAAGCCTTTGCTGCCATCGAGAGTGGACACAAGCTGCGGCGCCCAGATGAGCAGCCCTTTGACCTGTGCTTTGGTGGCCGCAGGCAGTTCTGCAGGAGGAACTACGCTGACTTGGGTGAGTTGCGCAGCCTCCAAGTTGGGGGATTGGCACCCTGGGTCCTTTTCTCCTTTCCAGAGGTGTAGGAGTCCCCATCCTTGGGGTCAGTGAGGGTTGGCAGCAGAGCCACATCCAGGAACGGTGCTGCCCTGGAAGGTTGAACAGGGGCTCCCTGTCTCTCCAGCACTGTGTTGGAGGCTGGCCCAACTCTGAGTCTAGAGGCTGGCATGTGAAACAAGATGAGAAGTTTGCTGTGGGAATGGCCAGAACTGTGCCAGTTGTGCCAGTGTTTCCATGGGCTGAAGACAGCCTCTCCTCGTCTCTTCCAGATTCAAACCGGGAGGATTTCGACCCAGCTCCTGTCAAGAGCAAGTTTGATTCCCTGGACTTCGACACTCTGCTGCGGCAGGCACAGCGCAGCCTGCGGAGGTAGCAACAGGCAAGGCGGAGCACCCGCCCCCACTTTTATACTCAAATGCAAAAGGCAAAAAAAGTATGGAGAGAGAGATGAGGTTTTTAATAAAAAGAAAAAGGAAAAAAAGAAATTTGTTTTATAACCAGTATTTAAGGAGGACGGGTCATTGGCCTTCAACTGGAGCGGTCCAGGCAAGTGGCAGCCCTGGGCTTGCCCCAGATATATAATAAATGCGGATGCCCAAACAGCAGCACTGCCTTGTCTCCTCCTTTGTGTGGGCTATTCCCAGGTGTAGACTCAGGCTGTGCCCCTCCTCAGGACTCCAGGGGCTCTGCTGTGGTATGGCCCCATGAAATATTGCACAGGTTGTGGACTGGGCACGAGAATGGGGCAGGACTGAGGTCATCAAGCATATGACTGTCACTGTGACAGCCCGCAATGGCCTGGCAGGGGGTGAATGCCTCTCTGAGGACCCCTCTGACCGTCTCTTGGGCTCTGCTGGCTGCAGGGCTTGGCACCCCGAGGCTCCCAGCCGTTTTGGGGCCACCTGCACCTCCCGTGATGGCCACGGGAGGGCAGTGCAAGATCCTCCACTGCCGCTCCCATCAGTGGGCTGGGAACGGGCTGTAGCCCTTGGCCAGAGCTCGGGCAGGGCTCCGCCTGCTCAGAGCCCAGTGCCCTGTCTGCCTGTCCCTTTCGATCCTGCTCCTTGGCTTTGCTCCGGCTCGCCAGAAGGAGAGGGGGGACATCTCATCTCTGAATCTCCGCCGAGGGAGAGGTGTTTGTGTGACTGCGGAGAGGTTACAGCTGTGTGCAGTGGGATGGTGCTTGGCAGGAAAGGATGGGCAGTGGCAGGGAGGGATGGATGATGCCTGTCTAGGCCCTCTCAGTGCATTGCAGCTCATGGAGAAGAAGAACAATCACAGGCAGCCCCCAAGGGAGTATGCTTGGGCCTTCTGCCAAGCATTTTTCCTGCACCCTGCTCTTGTGCTGGCAGTCAGAGAAAATCCCTGCCTTGGACTGCTCCTGGGCTGGGACAAGCTTGGGGGTCCCTTGCAGGTGGGGCTGGTCCCTTGCAGATGGCAGTGCTGACTGGGAACCCCGAGATGGCACCGAGTACCTTGGCTTCAGGACTGGGACAGGCTTGGGCAGGGTGCAGTGGTGCCCATTTGAGCCCCCTCTTGGCACACCCTGGGTTAGGGAAGCCTGCAGCTGCCCAGCTGGGCAGTGCAGAGATAGGAGGGTGTGGAGAGAAGCGATGGGCAGGGGATGGACCCCCATGCCACTCCCAGAGTTTGTCACGGTGTTTGGAGTGGGAGAGGGCTGGTCAAAGTCCCTTCAGATCCCTTACTTGATGGAGGCAGCACCCACTCCAGTAGTGTGAGAGCAGGGAGGGGAATAGGGGCAATAAACCCAGGGTGGGGGGTTCAGCCAAGCTGATGCTGATGTTGCCACTTGGATCATGTTCAAGGCTCTGAGCCCTTTGTGGCTGTGCCTGGGTGTATTGCAGCAATCTTATGGTCTGGCACTGTGGCTGGTGCCCACCTCTTCCCTCACTGCTCCCCTAGATGGAGAGAGATGCTCCTACTCCTGCCTGCACACTGGGTGACTTGTGCTGCTCCACTGCTCAGCCCAGGGAGGCCTCCACAGTACCCAGGGATGTGGGGTACAGTGAGGCTGCCTGCAGGTGGGCCCTGAGTGAGCTCCCACCCTGTCCTCTCCTGCCTGGCCTTGGACTTTGCACAAGGGAGGGTCCCAGGAGGCAGCTGCAGGCAAGGGTGTGAGCAGGATAGGGGGAGGCAGGCAGGGGGCTGTTAATCAGTAATGCAGTTCTTCCAGGGACATCGAAGGAGGGGGTGACAGCCAGAGCCCAGTGGGGTCTTGTGGGGAGGATGTGTGTCCCTTTCTGTGAGTTCATGCAAAACCCTGTGGCTGCAGCACACCTGCAGCCCCTCTCCTGCCCAGAACTGGTGGCTAACCAGCATCTCCCGGGTCTCAGAGCTGCCACAGCAGTACTGAGGGCATGTGGATCCAAGCAAGTGTTACAAGGAGAGTGTCTGTTAAACCAGCCGCGAAAATACTCTCAAGCCGTTGCGTCATTCAGGCCTGAGGAAGGGCTTGTGTGCCTTAGAGCTGGGCTTGTTTCTACAAACACTTTAGGTGATCTGAAAGTTTCTTTACAGCCTTTCCTCGAAACTGATGCAGCTGAAGAGACAGGCAGGAGTGGGGAGCGTTACAGGCAAGGTGGAGCTGGGCACGGGGGATGTCTGCTGTCAGCAACCCCAGGAATCCCTGGGCACATGCTATTCCATGGACCTTAGCTGTGTGCTTTTGGGCAGCCCTGTGGGCATGGCGTCACCCCAAAAATGTGTGCTGCTGATTGTTGTGTGAACAAGGCTGTGTCCTCGTGTTCCTACGGCTGGGCTGCACATGGTCCCCTCTCCTCCCACTGCTCCTGTGGGTGAGAAGGGCAGGGGGTGTGAAAGCATTTGTGTTGCCAAAAGAATTAACACCCTGCTGTTGTGCCCTATAAATCTTCTGAGTGTTAGAAGTTGGCTTTATCCCCCTGTGTTACAGTTTAATGGTTTCCGTTAGCAATAACCTGTGCCTGTGTTCTTGGTTATTGATTTAAGGTTTGTTGTGGAGGGTGTGAGAGTTGCAGAAAGGTATTTTCCTGCCGCCCAGCCAGTGGCAAAGGCACTGTTGCAAAGAGGAGGCAGGAGCGTGGAAAGCAGTGCAGAGCTGGCTCTCTGGAAGCATGGGTGCTGGTGGGAGCTGTCTGGAGAGAATTGGGGACAGTGGCAAGGAGCAGCACTTGGAGCACGTGCCTCACCCTGGCAGGCAAGCCAGAGGTGAGGAGCAAAGCTGAGGCTTTGTAGGAACTCCAGTTCTCTTGGAAACAAATTTGCTTCACCAACCTTCCTCCCGCAAGCAGCAGCATCCTGTGCTGCCTTTGTGAGTGGCTCTGCCCCGAGGTGCAGCAGCCCATGGCTGGGAACCACATAGAGGGTGTTTTCCAAGAGGTCACTAAACAGAGCTGGGGTTTTCACTCTGTTTCTCTTCAAGGCACTCTCAGCCTTTCCCCTTCTGTTCTTGCTACAGACTCCAATCTCCAGCCGTTGTCCCTTCCTGCACCAGGCCCTGCTCTCTATGGTCTTCTGGAACAAATCTCTAAGGGATGGATGCTGATTTCACATCTTCCTCCTCCCCTTCCCTTTTCATTCTCTCTTGCCTTAGTATGTTCTGAACATGATCTCAAGCTAGAAAGCAGCTAGAAGGGCATCCAGATTGTGGGTAAAACCTGCAAGATGAGGGGCTTGTGCTCTGTGCATAAGCTGGTTTGGACCCCATATGCAGAAGGCAGCAGGGCAGCAGGAAAGTCTGACAGCAGCACACCTTGCACACCTCTGCCCGGGGCTGAAGGTGCACGGCCCTTGTCCTCATGGCTTTGCAGAGCTCAACATTTCCTCAGCAACAGCAGAGGCCCTTATCCTCAGGAAAGGTTATTCTGGTCCTTTGGAGCTGCCAGGTGCAGAGCACCCACATTTCTGTGAGGTGGGTGTGCCTTCCCGCACTTAGGATATTCACGCTTAAGATGTTCAGCATACTCATCCTGAAAGCTGACAGGGACCCCAGTGGGCAGCGGTGCCAGGCAGGAACCTGAATATGGTCCTTGCTGTTGACACCCATTCCAGTCTCTGGGACCACCAGTCCTCGAGATTCAGACTTACTCAGCACACCCAAGGACTCAGAGCTCCTGACCCAAAGCAGAGGTTGCTGCTGTGGCATATCTGTGCCTCCCCAACCTGGGTTCCCTCCACCACGAGCCTCACAGGGGTACCCAGCTCCAGGGTGCCTGCTGAGAGTGGCCATGGTAGTCTGGTGCTGGGACTGCTGCAGGCAGGCTCAGAGGAGCCCCAGAGAGCTGGGAGAGGTGCTCATCCCACTTTGGCATGCAGCACCGGCAGGTTTGGGGCTCCCTCATTCTCACCACACCCACTCTGCTCTCTTACACACACCTCATCCCAAATCCCTGCCTGCCTGCAAGTAAGCCCTGGAGGCCAGCCAGTGGTTGTGTGTCCTTTAAATCTGTGCTTGTACAGCTGAGAGCCTGGGTTAATGCCCCTGTTCCCTCTTACAGCCGCTGCTGCAGTTACTGTGTGTGCTTGTGTTCCCATTGGGGCAGTCCTCCAGCGTGACCCTGTAGTCCAGTGTCTGCAGCTGGGAGTAAATATGCAGTGAATATCCTGTTGGTGCCTCTATCTGGACACCTGCTCCACTCACCCCACAAAACAGGTGCTGCAAGTGCTTTCAGACTCCTCGCAGAAAAAAACCTGCATCTGTAACATGCTACAGGAAGCAGGCAGGGAGATTAAGGACCATTGGTCTGCAGCTTGGCGATGGCAGAGAATTCATGAAAAAAAATTACAGAGGGTCTAGTAAAGAGATGTGAACTTGGGAAAGTAAAAACCCAAAGCGAAGCAAAACAAAACGAAAAGGCCCCAATCAAAACCACACAAAACCTGCAACCACAATTTTTCTGTCAATCCAGGAAAATTCCCTCCTGACCCTAATCTGGCAAGAGCGTTAAGCCTAATGTGTGAGCAGACCTCTGGGACTGTAATGCTAGGAGCACCAATGCATGAGACCTAGAGCTTGCCTTTAGTTTCCCAAAGGTAGGAAAAACTTGGTACCTTTAGAACCAAATTAAGAGGGAAACTGGTTATTCTTCATCGTCACAATGACCAGCAGAAACCTGGAAGCCTGGGGTAAAGCAACACCTCCTCCAAACAACCTTAGCACTGCTGACTCCTTGGCCAGCCAGGATCTGTATCCCAGGCTGAGCTGCCCATTTCCAGGGCTCCTTCACTTACGAATTAATGAAGGGAATTCTATCAAACTGTGTGTTAAATTGATCCAGGTTTTTCTGCGTCATTACCCTTCTTGGAAGGCTGGTCCCGAACATCAATCCTGGCAGGGGTATAAACTCTCTAATTCACAATCTAAACTTATTAAATATTTTTTGCCATTATTGTACATCTTACATATTTTCTTAACTTTTTTTATTTACAATTTTCTTTCAGAGGTTCTTCAGAAATACATCTGCCCCCTCTCAGCCCCTGTCTGGCCAGAACAAAGTCTTTTAGTAGATTCTTAATCATCTTGTGTTTGTTTGTCTCAGCATCCAAATAATTTTTCTCTGTGGAGTGGAAATTTGTCCTTCCTGGATGTAGAGCTGCAAGGATATTCTGGAGGAAGTCTCACAATGCCTTGCGCAACGGCAATAATGTTTCTGTCTCTGCTAAAAATAACTTGTCTGATGCATCCTAGCATAGTGCCATTCCTTTCTCACGGAAGCATCATGCTGCTGCTTCATATTCATCCTTCAGTGCAGTAAGGTCTTTTTATTCCTTTGTAGCCTTCATTTCATCAGTTTATAGCAAATGTCCTTGCTGCTGGTCCCCAAGTGTTTAATCTGCCCTTTCTGCCATTAAATTTCACCTTACTTCCCTCATCCCTTGACAAGGTCAAGGTCCCCTTCTTCCCCTATGAGGAACTACTACTCTCAGCACTTGCAGTACCTCCCAACCCTCTGCTGCCTCTGCATTTTGGGAGCTTGCACTTGGCTCTTCTGAAATTACCAATGGATTTACTAGCCTGAATTTATTCTCAGAATATGTGGTTAGTATCTGTCTTGCAGCCTGGTCATGCTTGTGTCTAATGCAGCCCGGACAGTTTCTCCTGTATCTCCTCTCCAACCTTGGGACTGATCTTCACCTTTAGCAGCAGTTTCTCCTGGTTTGTAGCACATCGTCTTTAAATCTGAATGGAGTGCCTTAGTCTAAGAAACTGGCAGCCTCATCTAAGGGATTATTTCTATTGTGTTGTTCCTGTTTCCTTAGGTATCTCCTCACTCCCCGTGTTCCCCTCATCACCTTTACTGAAACAGAATTAAACCCACTTTTGGGGTTTGATTGCAGCTGGTTCATTTCTCCTCTCCCCTCATCTCTCCTTGCAGCTCTGCATTTGATGTCTGCTCCTCCCTGCAGGTCTGTTCCCTGACTGATGGAGCAGGCTCACCATTCACTGAAGCCGTGTCTGAAATGATGTTGTGTTTTACGTTACACTGAATCAATACGGAAATTTGCTTTCTGTCTTGTCAGAGGATATCTGACCACTGCTATTCTGGCACTGTTTACTGCCTGGTATTCACCGTGAAATTAAAGACTCCTGTAATTGCACAATTCCTACTCTTTATTCGTCTTGTAGCCTTGAAGACAGCACAGTTTATTCTCAAGGCTACATCTGGTGTGTGTGTAGCCAGCCCCTGAGAATAACCGTGCAGGGTCCTTTCTACCGCCCTTTCACACACCTCCTCAGGACATATCTTATCCATGTCATTCCCTTTTATGTCCTTACAATGACCTGATTTACTATCAGTGCTTCACAACTTCCTGCTCTCCTCCTACCGACCAGGTGCTGCCAGCCAGCTTCCACTCCTGCTTATCTCTGCGGCTTTGTTCCAGGTGGCACACTCTGCCTGTGCCAAGCGTTCCAACGCATGCTGGGATGCACTGTCCTCTGGCTCAGCACCTTTCCAGTATGCCAGCAGTCTGACTTGCCTGATGCGGCCACAGCAAATGGCAAAATTTGGGGAGAAGCCTACAAAATCAGTAGCACAGGCTGTCACAAAATCTGAGAAGGAGAAAAAACTTGTACTGGGAATGGATGAGGGAGATAAAAGGACACGGTGTTCCTAGTTTAACCTCAAAAGATTCTGGTTAGGTGATGACAGAACCTTAGGAGAAATGCTGGTAGGACAAATGGATTTAACACCTCTCAGCTTAATCCAAGGGAGACCCACAAGTCCATGTGAAAATGCTAAACAAGGTAAATTGAGTGTGACTGGAAGGCTTAGTCAATGGGTGAGTTAGAAGGTTGTGAAATTGTGTATGGTATCAATATAGCATACAAGCTCTGCTCCCAGGTGAACTGGTGAGTATTAGAAACTGCATCTTCAAATAGCATATTTTTAGAGGCAAGAAGTATGTAGAGAAGTAGCAGAAAATACACTTTCTCAGTTACCAAGAGAGAGTTGGAGCTTGTCCCTAAGTAAAGCAGCTCTCCTTCAAGTACCTAGGGGTAAAGTGATTCCTGAATCCCACTCATTCACTAGAGCAATGCTGCATAAGCTCAGGAAACAGGACTTTACCAGTTCTAGCCATGCAACCCAGAGCATACGTGCTTGATAGCATCATTCAAATGGTCTGGAGCACGATGTCTATCACCCTTCAAAGGACTTGTGAAGTGCACAAAAAACACTGACAGTGTGGCAATGAAGATGTGGAGACTGGGCAATGTCTGTGTATCAGAACTTCCAAGACCTGGGATTGCACTTAGCATATAGGCAAAGCACTTAAATTGTTATAAAAATGCACATTAAGTGAATAAGAGATGATCGTAATGTTTGGGGAAACACCTGGTACAATGAACAAAAAACTACTTCAGGCTACATTTGGGGTTTTATGGGCTTTGAAGTCTGGCTAAGGGACAGTTAGACCTCACTGTGATCCATTTTCACCAGTGGACAAGAATGAGTTCTACTTACAGCCTCTCGTGAGTGAAGAGACCTGCAGGATGTATCTGTTCATTAATTGTAGCTGCCACTGGAGGAAAATGAATAAATCAGACTTCTCCGGATGCTGGTGGAGGCAGACTTCAGAGAACGCAATGCTTTTAATGGCCCAGATAAAAGGAATAGGTCAGAGCAGGACAGGATCTCTGGAGTGCCAATAGCAACCAGGGAAAGAGGGGACAGCAGCCAACACCACTTACTGCTATGGACAGCTGTTCTCTTAATCCCCATCTCTATCAACATCTCTAAACATCTCCATGTGATAGCAAGGTTGGTGAACCAGTAACCCCTCCCAGATCCACAAGCTGGGCTCAGTTTTGTCTTTGTTTTCTCTCTCTCCTGCTGCTTTGACTAGTGGCTAATTCCTCAGACCTCGGTGCCTCCCATTTGACTATTCACTTTGGAGCTATCTATTAATGAAATGTGTGTAAGTTAACAGGGACTGAAACCTGGTCTGGGACTCTCAGCCACCACCTTACTATTTCAGCAATATTTCCCTCAGCATGCTGGAAGCCACATGTTGGAGTGAGGCAATTACAAGGCTGGACCCAAACTTTGGTAAAAATTTTCCATATATCCATTGCTTTTAAACCAGAGATAAAAAATGTTTGGATGTGCACAACTGTGGTTGGTGATAGCAGCCTCTAGTCAAGGTCATTTTTCTGCACTGTTCTTCCCTTAAAGCTCACTGTTGGGCCCCTGAGTCCCTGTAGGCTTCCCCCTACTGTGTAAAACATGTTTTTATTAGTAATCTTTATGTTTTTAGAAAGCTGCTCTTCGAAAATTAATTTGGCTGGCTTAAATGTGTTGGGTTGTGGGGTTTCATTATTTATTTATTTATTTATTTAACTTGGCAGAATTTGGGATTTTCTGTATTTCTTCTTCGTCCATGCTTATTTTTTTTGAAGGATTTTTTTTTTTCCTTCTAAATGTCATCTTTGTTCTACAGATTAACTGCGCCAGACTTGGGTTTATTTATTATTTTAGGTTGTTGTTAGGATACTTCAAGTGATGCCATATTTAAAGCTTTAAATGAAGGGTCTCAATATCATTGCAAGCATTTGTCCTTTCATCAGCTACTTAAAAATCCTTCTTAATTACTTTGCTGGCTTCTACACTTATTCCCTTTGGAAGGAGAACATGCTCATTTCCCTTTGAAGCTACATTGCACTGCAGTGTACTTTTCTGTTGTTTTTTCCTCTCCTGCCATAATATTGGATTTGAGCACATTGTGTTCCTAAAGACAAGGTGACTCTTCATTATTACATTTCAAACTCCCTCCTATGTACTACTCATGACTAAATCAAGAGTTCATCCTCTACATGGCTCCTCTGAGTGGTCATTCTAAGAAATATCCATTTATGAGGGCTAAAAATGCAGTCTTTGCATCATTCTTTGACATGGTGTCTACCTAGTCCATATGGGGGTAATTAATGTCTCCCATTATCACTATGTTTTTTCCCCTGACAACCTCTTAAAGTCCTCCAGCTGCTTTTCATTCCACTGTCCTAATCAGGTGGTCAATAGTGTATGCTCAGTATCACTTAGGCACATGTCAACGCATAATTGTTCTCTAGTAGTTTAAACAATATCCCAGGTGTGCTTTTTTTCCCCCCTCTTTTTTTTCCCCTTTTCCTCTTTCTTTTCTTTTCTTTCTGGAATCTGGACAAATACTCTGCTACTAGCCTGAATCATTTTCTGTGGCTTCACATCTTGAGCTGCTACTCTGGCAATCATTTCCCTACCAAAATGAGACAAGACCTTACATTGGCTTGGGTGGTTTGTTTTGTTTTGTTTCTTTTGTTGTTGTTGCTTTTTAAAAATAAAATTCACATGTTTGATATCCAGCTCTGGGCTTTGCTCCATGAAAATGTCTTCTTTCACCAGCTGTTTTTTCAGTTTGCTGAATGTACATTTGTCACTTAAAAGAAAACTTTTATCACCTTGGAGAAAGGCGGAGATATTTTCTATCTGCATGCAGTCCCCCACCTCTTCTGTAATGCAAGAAGCATTTTATGGTCACTGCTTATAAAGATCAGCCTACTGTATATGAAGACATTCAGCTTTTTTATACCCATACTGCTCTTCCCAGGGTGATGGGTATGGTTATCATTTCCTAATTTCCTCAATCTCCATTCAGAAACTGCAGTGCATTTGCCACTTTTCACTTCTTGATTATGAGAGCCAGCTTAAGCAGAACATAGTACATTGCATCAAATAAGTCAGTAGTTTCATATCTGAAAGGCTTTAAAGTTCTTGATTAGTCACTTGTCACTGAGCCTCCAGCATCTCCCTCACGCCTTCACGGTGACCACAAACACGTTTAACATTGAGCAGAGTTTTGAGTATGGCTGAGTGCAGGACATGAACATCTGAAGCCATTTTGAGCGCTGCCTTCATTCTTGTAATGGATATGTATAGCGAGAGGGGTTTTATGATGAGCAACTTAAAATTTTCAAACTCTTTGCACCCTTCATTTTGGGGACACTGCATCTCTCAGGTTGCTGGTTTGGAAAGCTTGTAAGGTGCAACTGCTTGTTCCACTTGCTTGTCTCTTAGGATGCACCAAGCTTTCCTATGAGTTACCTGCATACTTAGTTGAATTAATGTTTTGTTGTTTCCTGTTTCTACAGCATTTATAGTTTTGGCCAAGCTCCTTAATGAGCTGACCCGCACAAAGATGCTGTTGTCTGCTAATCACTCTGCTAAGAGCTTTGGAACTATACTGCAATTTGCCACCATTCCTTTAAATTTCATAAAATCAGACCAAAGTTGATTAAGTTCCTATGAATTTCCTGACAGTCAGTAGTGGCACAGACAAAAAATAGCTGATCCTGTTCCCTTAAGTGGGGGAAAAGCAGAACCCAGCAGTTATCTGTTCCTTGGGCAGCAAAATGGCTCATCCATCATGCACATGTATGACCAACAGTGCTGCCTCACATGGATGTGTCACACAGAGAATGTACACTTCATGTGTGCCAGGGACAGTGGCACAGGAGCAATGCATGCAGAGCATGAAAACTGTCTCAAGTCATGCTGCACTCTTAAGTCAAACAAGTTGCAGACAACTTGGCTGTCACAGCCCTACCCTGGTTTCAGGTAAATGTTTCCTTATCCCCTAGAAACAGTTACGAGCTGACCTAGTATTCACCTTGCTGCATCACCCTTCCTTTTATTACAAAGGTGATCTTTTTTAGTCCATTTATTCAACTGTCCAGCTTTCCTGTTCCTTTAATGGGGATAAACTCCCTGCTGTAAAACCCAGATTATTCCCATCCACCTTACAAATCTATTGCTTTCTATTTATATTAATATTACAATTTCTGACAATGCATTGTCTCTGTGCACTGAAATCCATCCTAAACTTAATGAATATCTCTCTGCTTTCAGGCTGATAGTCTGTCCATCTCTAGTGAAGCTGCTATTGCATGTGACAATAAATCCCTTTGAAAAAGGGATCAAATTGCTTCCCTCTTCATCCATCCTGCACACACTCCATAGTGCTTCTCAGGCTCCTGCCCAGCAGTATAAATCACAGTGTTTCCCTGACTGCTATCTGTGGATCACTGTATGTGTTGCTCCGTGCTTTTGTCAATGGCCTCTTGTCTGCCAGTCTCATCTCTTGCAGGATATACAGTTGTGTTCATTGTGTCAAAACATGGCCCACAAACTTTTCTTGGATGGAGCGACTTTTGGTGCTCAGGAAATGCTGAATATGTTGTCAAATGTTGTCTTCCCACTCACTTGGGTAGACTTTCCAAAGTGCAGTGTTCCTTTTGCTGGACAGTCTCCTTGGCCTGTGATCAGTCATGGCCTTCTCCACGATGTCACTTTCTACCTTGTTAGGTTTTATTTCAGTGTAGGCTTGCACACATTTGTGTGAGCTCCTCCCTGCAATGGGCATGGCACAAGCATCTGGACTTGGCTTGCATTATTTGAACTGTGAATCCAGTTTGCTGCAGGGAATAATCCTGTCCTAGTGAGAAAACTGAAGAGCTAGTATCTCTGTCTCTCTCATTGCTATAAATCATTTAACAATATACTGGAATTATGCCACATTCCTCAGAAGAAGGTATGTTTCTCCTTAACTTTCAGTGAGGTCTCATTTGCTGCTCTACTTGATGGGACGTAGTCTGTGTTTGCTTCTACTTGGCTGGGGCTTCTCAGAGGACAGGGTCACTCTTCATTCAAAAGCTCGCAGAGTCCGGATAGAAGCAGAGTTTGTGTGATACGATAAATATACTTTGCTGACGATGGGCAGAGGGTTACAAAATTGAATTTGTGCCTTGTTCTCACTTGTCTTTGTTCATACTTGTGGTTCAGTGCTTCCTTCCTGAGACTGTGGTACCTCACATTTTCACTGGACAGATATCTTTCTCACCTTTCTGTGCTTCTCACACTATCTCTCCACAGCAGGAGCTCTGCCTAATCTGGGCCCTCTCCAGTACATGAGGTGTTACCCTAGGGAGGAATCCCAACCTCCTGGTCTGGGGCCCACGACAAGGGCTGACTGAAGCCAAGGAAGCTACAACACGTCCACGGACTCTTTTGTACCCTGTCTCCGAGAGGTCCATCACTGACCTGTAGGTTTGAGAGCACTTGGCAGCGTGCTGCTGCCTGGAGCAGATTGACAGAAAAGGTTTTGCTGCAATATCCACTTAATAAAGAGGATAGTCCAAGGCTGCTTGTGCAAGTCTCACTTTACTGCAGCTGGCCCATTTCATTCCGACATCTGCTGTGCTAACGGAGAAGATGCCATGTTCAGAATGGGGTTGCCTCGAACACCAGCCACAGAGGAACCAGTCTGTGGCAAATCAGCAATTTATAGTCTATCCCCTTCTCCCATTCTTGCGTATTCCTTCTGCAGGACCACAGAAGCAGGCAATTAATGGGGCAAGAAGGTAAATCACACTTCTACTGAGTCCCACAAAGGTCATGTGATTCTATAGGGCCATTTTTAACTCTCACTACTTCCCTGCCTCTGGCATCTCTGGGGCTGTAATGATATTAAGTGTGGTGCAAGACCTGTGTGAGAAGACAGGTTTCTGTTCAAATGTCTTTCTGAGTATTTTCTGTTCATATGACAAAACGGATGTTGGAGAGACTTGCTGTAGGATCTGCCTTGAAAGTCTTACCTCTGGGATGCCAGGCTCTGCTCAGTGTTAAGTGAAATTGTCTGCAGCTCATTAACATCAAAGCATTTTCTCCACTGGTCTGGGCAGCTCAGTAGTAACCAGCAGACTGACCAGAGAACAGCTACACTCTCCACTAAGCTTTGCCTGCAAACAATTAACATCAAAGGGGAGCCACTGTGAAACGGGGAAAACAATGCTCCAACTGCAGCAAATCTCATGGCCCATGGGAAATAGGGGGAGGCCAAAGTTGTGTCCCAGCTAAAGAGTTTGTGCTGAGATGTTTGCAGGAGCAAGTACAGGAGTGGCTGCTGAGGCCTGCTGATGGTCCTGGGAAAAAAATGGTAGATCCACTTTTGTTTGAACAAACCTGCCTGACGGTGTTGGTGGCAGCATGGTGCAAACTCTGGTTTATCAAACTTTGTCCAGCCTAATTCTAGCCTCAAGTCAGATTTGCCCATTGCCTCGGAAGTTTCATGATTGCTCACTTAGCTGTCACTCTCAATGAGACTCTTGAGGCCAGTCCCACTGTTCTTTATACCCTTTTTCTTCATCTCCCTGAACACAAAATTTTAGCTTGTGATTCCAGATGCTGCTGCTCTTTCATAAAGCAGACCTTGGCCCTTTGTTTACTCTTCCCCACAGGAGGCCTGTGGTATTAAACCATTTTTTAGGTTACAGGACTGTTGCCTTCCTCTAGCTCTCAAACAGTTTCTCCTGCTTTATGTACTGGATCTTCTGGTTCATGCTTTCCTCATCTTCTTCCTCCCAGTTTTGGCAGTGGGTAAGAAATCCAAATTGTTGGTATTTGGATTTGGTAATCACAGTCTGTGATTAGCCCTGGGGAGTGCAACATGTTATGGAAAATGAATTAATTTTTATATGGGTCCCAGTCATGAATCAGAAGCTTTATGGTAGGTTCAACACCAGCACAGGGTAGAACCATGAGGCTGTCTCAAACAGTTTGCTATCTAAACATCAGTCTAAGAACAGCGGATCGCAAAAAAACCCCAAAACTGGAACTCTCTAATAATTAGTGCTGGGAGTTCACCCACTGTTCTGGCTGCCATGCAGACTGCAGACAGAAGTTACCTGTTGGAGTTTAGAGCATTCATGTTGCAATCTCGTTGTTTAGATTATCTACCTTTCAGGGAACACATACTTCTGTGACTAGTACAGTGCCTAACAGACTTACGAACTCAAGCTCTAGTGAGTGACACGTCTGGGCTTTGAGTTAAAAGAAGATTCCCTACTTCTGGATACGAAGACATGTAGACCCCAGTGGCTCATCACATTAAAAAAGGGGTGGAACAAAGACCAGGATATCACCAACAACTGGAATGAGATGCAGCTAAGGGGATCATTCCTGACCAAGGGTGCCCAAAGAGCTTTCCCACTCTTTGTGGCATAGAAATTCTCCACAGGTCATGCTTTCCTTTTTTTCACTGATAATGGCTTTCAAACCAGGACTGGGATTCCCTAAACCTGTATGCTCTGCTCATGAAAACAAGCTTCACCTTGCCCCCTTGCACGGAAGCTGCATCTTGAAATGGGCTTTTGCCTCTTGCTACTCTGGTTGCTGTCTGCTCCGGGAAGTTTCACCTCCTACTGTGAGAAATCATCCTCTGACTTCCTCCACAAGAGTATTAAGAGCCAGTCAATAATCTGTCCTTATGCTACCACTGGCCTTCAGATAGCTCTGTCCACCTTTTCCCCACTGCAGCTTCCCTGGTAGATTGGCAGAGCAAGCACACCTTGGGTTTGCATTCCTTTTGCTGGACTAGCCAAACTGAGCTGTACTGATCTCCTTTTGTAGGACAGGTTCATTGCTCTCCTTCCTGCCTGCACCAAGTGCCTCTTGGAATTCCCTTTGAACAGGACAGGTGGCTTACTGCAGCTGCATCAGCACCTTAACAGTAGCTCAAACAGTTATTTTTCCACAGGAAATACCTTATCTGGGACATCCTAATACTGCAGCTGCATTTGACCAGCCAGCTATGCACAGCCAACTTTGAGCTCTATGCTTTTCTAAGTCCCTAATCATGTGTGGCTGGGCAAGGTGAGGGTAATGGCTCTAGTGGTTAGGGTGGGGAATAAAGGCTTACGGACCTTCATCTCTGGCCTCATGGCAAGGTTTGGAGTAAGAGATTTCACTTTCCAATCCCATCCCCCGAGCTTGAAAGAAGCTGGTGCCGATGTCCCTATCCTCCTGCACAAGCACCAGGCAGTGCCATGCCTTCCCTAGACTGTCAATGCATTCCCTGCTTGCTGTCAGAACTGGCGTTACTGCACCACCAGTGCCCTTACAACATCTGAGCTCACCTGGAGCGAGGGCCTTCTGCTTGTGGTGCAAGGCTGCAGCACAGGCGGTGGCTGAGTCATGGAGCTGTCACTGCGGGATCTCCCAGCCACCGCAGGCACGAGCCTTCCCTTTGCATCACGGCCACCAACAGACCTGGGGGTTTTATAACTACACCGTGGAGCAGATGAGGAGATTTCATCTCTTCCTGATGGAAAACTGCGTGGCCCCTTCAGGGTTGGAATGTCCCCTCAAGGGGGGATTGCAACTGGGAACAGTGGGAACAGTGACCCCTCAGGAGTGGGATGTCCCCTAAAGACACAGTGACCCCTCAGCGGTGGAACGTCCCCTGAGGGGTGGCACGTCCCCTCAGGACACAATGACCGCTCAGAACACGACGACCCCTCAGGGCGTGCCCGCTCCTCACGAAAGGCTGCGGGATTGCACAGCGCCCCCTAGCGGACGGGTGCAGCGGCGCCGCACGTGCGAGCCGCTGGCGGGCGGGTGGCGCATGCGCGGGGCGGGGCGGGCGCCGAGCGCGAGTGGGCGTGCCAGAGCGCGGCGCGCGCGGCCCTGCCTCCCTTCCCTC
>VZTE01004808.1:660897-746692 GCA_013397775.1 Eulacestoma nigropectus
TTTTTTTTTTTCCCTCCTCCTCTCCTTTGCGCGTTTCTTGTTGGGTAGGCTCCTTGCAATCGAATGTTTGGGGTTTTGAAAAAGAAGTCCCTTTCATCTCGAGTAACTTTTTCCATTCAAAATACAGATTTTGCCCTTTTATGTTTCCCTAGTAAGAAATTGAGATCTTTTCTATGCGTCCCAACATTCACGTAAATGTCAGCTCTAGGCCAGTAATTCAGTGTGTGTCTCCAAAGAAAAAAGGTTTGAGAACAGTAGACTGTGAACTTGCAAAGTAATCTTAAAAATCCCTGCCTAGAACATTGGTATGTTTCATCTTGTTTGGCCTCCTGTTTCTAATTGAGCACAAATCCTTGTTTTATTTTTAAATATGCAAATATGGCCATAATCTGCCAGTGACTGCTCAGCATAGGTAATCTGTAATAACAGTCACAGATTCACTTTAGTTCCTTGTGTGCAGAGTTAAACCTCTTATTGTCAGTTAGGTCAGCATCCCAGTTCATTATCAGGGATTTGAAACACCATTTTTGGTTACACCAGGATGTGTAACTGCTGCTGTGTGTATTTTTGGCTTCATCTAAATGTTTAATTTTCTCTAATATAAAAGTGTGCTCTAGATGCTTGTTAACTTCAGATTAATTCAAGCAATTAATTTGTTTTATGCATAAAGGGCAATATGTTACTGAGAAACTCACACTACATAAAAGTGTTGGGTTTTCTTTCCAATGAATAATTGCTATTTCTAGATTCAGTTTGTGGGGTTTTATTTTGCTTCTGTGTCTGCTACATTTTATTCCACCTCTGCTTGAACCAGATTTATTTTACTTCTATCTCCTTTTCTCAATTCCTCTTACCTCAAGCTGCTGGGGTTCAGCTGTTCTAGTCCTTTATAAACTCCCTATTTGCAGCATATCATCTTGTCTTTCTCTGTCCCTGCTGCTCTAGCATTGGGTCCTTGAATCCTCCAGTGGAGCTGTCCTACTGCTTGGAGTTTAACTAGATAGCTGTGAGGAGTAAATTTGGAGGGAAAAAAAAGAAAGAAAGAAAAACCGAAAAGGACAGTTTCAAAGCTGCTGTTGAAGATCTTGTGTTGGGGTGAAATGCAAGAATTGTCTCTATTCATTGTGCTGCTCTTTGGGAAAATTCTCGGTAGCTAGAGAAGTTTGTCAACTACACACTCAAGGAAAACACTACGTTATTGAAGTTCTTAGCAACCCTAAGTGCTAAAACTTAAAATAAACACCCCACCTCCACCCCCATTAATACACACCCTGTTCCGTTTCCCTAAGGCCATTTAAATTGCCAGCTTCTGGTGAAGTTGCTTTCTCCCCTTGTCCCTTCCATGTCTCTTCCTCATACCTAAATTTGATACGTTTTCTTCCTCCAAAAGATTTCCCTCTCTGAAAGTCCCTCTGCATGTGTTTAACAAAAGATACTGTGAACACTGTTAAGCACAGAATTGACTGGGTTTTTTTGGAGGTAAAGTACAAAACCATTTAAAAAAAATAAAGTCCAAAGTGTAACAGTGCTCTGTGACTTTTATCTTGATGGCAGTATGTCGTAAATAGTTTCACCTTCAAATTGATCAGCTTTATGAGGTCTCAGGACCTGCCCTGTTCCTAGTCTGAATCTTGCATAAATTGTTGGGGCATGTAAATGTGTTAATTGTCACCGGTTTTGTTTTCATATTTTTATAAAATTATAAAAGGTTTGTTGCACTAGCCCAGAATCTCCAGCTGAAATTATGTTGTGATCTTAACCCCTTGCTCTAAATATTCTTGTCATCTTTTTAAGTGAATTTTGACAATATTCCTTGAGATTTGGAAGTAGACTGTTAAATGATGTAACGTTCTGTTCACCTTGGCCATTTGTAGAAGTCTCTGAGAATTTTTTCCTGTAATAAACACTCTGCTTTCCATTATTTATGCGTCAGTATGGGAAACTCTTTCATGTTACTTCAGAAATATTAATTTGTATTTAGTTCCAAAAGTAAATGAGGTGTGTGGGATTTTCTGTGTTAACACCGTTCCCTGAAAAGTCATTCTAATACCACACCATGTGGCATTCAGAAAAAATATACCTGTGGTTTGAACTAGTGCATTTGGCAATAAAAACGGCTTAAGTAATTCACTTTCACCTCTTGTTTCTTGCTTCTGCAGTTGGCTGCTCCTTTGGACTGTGGGTTCATGGCAATTTGTCAAACTAATCTTGTACTCTTAAGGGAGCAAGAACACAGAGGGGTTGATGGACCACCTGCCCACAAGGAGCCGATTCAGGGGAGCTGTCCTAGCAAAAAACATCTTTTGGAGGGAGTAGAATAATGTTTTGCCGGCATAGCTCCCTGAACTGACAGGCTGTCAGGTCAAGCAAATACCACCACTAGCACAAGGAAATGTGAGAACGCAAAGCTGGTGGAAAGGAAGAGAGAGAACACAGCAGCAGAGATACAGATCAGCTTGAATTGTCACAGAGTTGCATCTTTGGTTGTCCCAGTGTGGCTTTTTGTGGGAGGTAGCTCAGGGAACTGATCTGGCTGAAACTGATCTTCCTTCACTGTCATGCATTTCATCCCCGTTTTGTGAGGAGGGGAGGTGGTGAGGCTGGTGAAGCTTAGGTCTGTGAGCAGTTCTGTTGATCAGTGATGAAGGGATCAGAATGCCATGGTCTGGAGGTGGAAGGAAGTGTGGAGAAGGACTGTCTAAGCTCTCTTAGCAGTGAGTTGTAATGGGACTGTGGAACCACAGAGCAGGGGTAGCTGGGACTGGCACCTGGATCTTGATGCCCTGGTAGGGCTTTATAGAGACAGTGTGTCAGATGATAACTATTTGATGCTGACATATATGTTCTCTGTACCAGTCTGGAATGTTAACATCTTTTTCAGTGGTCAAAAGCAGATACCTAGAGACAAAGGCATGTGGTGGTTTTAATTTTTTTTTCCCTCTCCCAGCCTGTAATCATCTTCTGTTCAGATACTTGCTGAATTTGAAATAGTTGATGAGATTGGATCTGCTAAGGAATAGGGAGTTTGAGGAAGGAAATAACCCACAGATCCCTGAAACCCTCCTGACACCTTTTGTATAGGCAGTAATAGCATGGCAATGCTGCGTAGTCACTGGAGTAGTAGTGTGAGGTGATCGCATGCATTTCTTTTAGCTGGTGATGCTTGGCCCTTTGTTAAATATTAGCTGTACTCTTGGAGACTCCCTGACTGAATTATGGCCTGTATTGGGGATGTGGGGGCAGGGAGGGAATGGTTCGCTACTCTTCAGCAGTAATCCTAGTTTTGGGAGCAAAATGAGGATTTCAAGGGAAAACCTGTAACATTCTTATAAGATTTCCAATCATCTCGAGCTCTGTCAGCGTTTCATTGAAATGCTGCTTAGCTGCTGATTTTACTCTTATGCTGTCAAAATAAGCTGAAGTAATTTCCTTTTTTTTTTTTTTAAGTTATTGTTGCTGGTGAAATACTGCAACCTAAGTACCTGATCTTTTTCTGTTTAGTTTGTTGTATAGTGGTGGTCTTCTGTGACCTTGGATACTTAGGATTAAAGTGTGGATTCTGAGGAAGAAATATGATACATCAGGAAGTGTTAGAAACTAATAATAATCAAGAGAATGTGTATAGCAGTTGAATAATTCTGAAATCTTTATTACTTTTCTTATCTTGATTATGACTCCTGTATAACTCCAGCCTGTGTGTGATATGAATTAGCTGCTACTTCCAAACAGTTAGCTGTGTTATCTTGTTTTGGAAGTAGGCTCGAGTCTCCAGTTGTTCAAAGGTCAGATTGTATTTCTTTGTTCCAAAATGAGAAAGCTTATTATAGCTGTGATGTTGATGAAAAACAAGAATAAAAAGCAAGTTAAAGTTTAAATGTAGGGCTGTTCTGTACTGGTATTTGTTTTAGATACACCCCCAGCCTTGTCCCCAGCAAATGTGTGAGTGGTGCTGTTTGCCTTATCTCAACCTGCTTGCAACGTAGCTGCAGCTTGTGGCTTTTTTTATTAATATAAATCCATTGTACAGCAGTTTTACAGTATAGTAGCTGAAGGCTTGTTCAAGAAGATCTGTTCTATGCTCCAACCTTTCTGCTTGTTGGCAGTATGAATAGAGGGAAGGAGAATTACCCTTTTGTGACAAAGTTACGCCAGGAAAAAAATTGAGGCAACTGTCATTTAAAAATGAAAATCCTTAGTTGTAAGGAGTAAAATTTACAGTTTGATATTTAGCTTTACTTTAAATGTGCATGGAAGGATGGTATATGTCTGAAGAACAGTAGAAGTTGAACTGCGGGGGATGAATCTAGATCTGTTCCAAATACCTCTTTGAATTCACTGCAGATCACTCTGGATTTGCCCTTGTTTCCCTGCTTGCAAATGAAGAATAACTTCTGTCCTTTCAGGGACAATGTCAACCAATCAAAAGCATACGCAAAAAAATCTTGATAATCACTTTAAATTATACTGTCTTGGGATCTTCTTCTGATGCCTGTGACATGAAATTTCAGACTAGGCCTAATCATTTTGTTTGTTTCACATTTCAATAAAAATGTATTTTAATTTATGTGAGGTAAAAACAATCATTGCAAGGTGGGATGTTTCCTTCTTGGGATATGTTTGTCCTGCAGGAAGTATATAGGTGTTTGGACTTTTTAACTAAGAAATAATGACATTCAGAATTCATCCCCTCTAATAGAACTTCCAAAATTAATTATAGTAATCCATTCCATGCATGTAGAAAATAGTAAAAATCCACCTAGATAAAATCTTTTTAGCATTTATGTTGGGATGTACATATTACAGATTTACAGTTTTGTGGTACAGCACCATTTTAAAACCTGAAGGATTGTTCCAAAATCTTAAGCTGTTTCTTGACAGTTTGTGCTGTATGGTGACCGTAGTCCAAATACTCTTATGTATAGAAGTCCAGTAACTGCACTTTAATTGAGAATGGGTAGTAAAAAGTCCCAATTTCCATGCTCAGTTGTCTGAATCCTTACTGCGTGGTACTTTCATGACTCAACATTCTGCCATCTTAGGCTGTCGTACATCCAGGCAAATACTGTCATGTGTCTCTATGGGGGTTTTGGGGTTTGTTTGGTTTTGGTTTTTGTTTGCTTGTTTGTTTTTGTCTGAGAACTTGTGTTCTTTTGTTGCTATTGTAAAACCACAATAAGAATACTTCCTAGAAGTCAGTTGAGGCAAGGTTTGAGGAAAAACAGGCATTTAAGAGGGTTAAAGAAAATTAGCTCTGTCTTACAGGTTGGGACAGAGCAAACACTACTGCAATATTTTACAGGATACTTTCCAATCCTCTTCCTCATCCTTCTAGGTATATATGTTTTCAGTCTTAAGAGGATGAGGCTTTGGTTCTCAAAGGTTACTGGGATGGATATTTATAACTCTGAGAAATACAAAGCTTTTGGGATTTTCTGAGGGCAGGGTTGGATGGGATGGGCTGAGCCAATTTAAAGTCTGCCTCTGGCTAAGAGGGGTGTTAGTGCTTATTTTTACTAAAATGACTGAAGTCTGCAAAACCAGCTAATCTTCTGGTGATGTGTAGTAACCTCAGTCATCCTAGCTGGGAATGAGGTGATCAGGAGAGCTCATCTGAAACACTCAATGGGATCACGTCTGTGGGGGGAAGGGAAGCAGGTTAGAATAGCCTATTCCAAAGGCACAAAGTCTTCTAGTTTGGATCTTGTTTCTTGTAACCATGCTACAGACTGTGGTTATGTTTGACAGTAGTGCTGTCTAAACTGGCTTAAATAGTCCCCTCTGTTCTAGCACAACTATGTGTGGCAGCTTGGTGAATCGGTTCCCTGATTAGACCCGACTGGAAAACTTTTTTTTTTTTTGCTACAACATCTGCAAAGGAAGAAGAGGCAGAGAATGAGGAGTTGAGACTATTCAACTGGTATTGTCACACATGCAAAAATACATCTTTCACTGAGTAGGTGTCAATTTTTGTGTGCTTCATGTTCATTACAGAAGCAGGAGGATTGAAGCAATCTCCCGCTTCATGCTCCCTCGCTGATAATGAACTGTGGGCTTTGCTTTCCCAACCAGTTCCTCTATTAATAAGTTGCAGCTTTGTACCACCTCTCCCCAGTATCTCTGCAGGCCTCTGGGGTTTCTCATTTCTCTCTGATAAATCTATGTGGCCATTTTGGGAAATGAGAGCTTCAGCTTCTTTCTTTTACTCTTGAAGAATGCCTTACTGTTATTTCTCTGGATATCTTTAAGTCAGTTACCTTTTACCTCAGATTTAGTTCACCTTGTGTGTTGTGTGTAATATTGCGTGCTCTTTATGGTGAGTTGACAAAAAACTAAACTCTCAAAGCTAAGTAGGAGATTTGAGTTACACATCAATGCTGCTGACACATGAAAGATGAAGTGGAGGTTATGGTTTTGCAACATTTCTGCAGGACACCACTTCCTCTGTAGTAAAATTGCTATTAGATGTCTCCATCTGTTTTTTCCACTCTTCTTACAGAGAAGAGAAAAGATGGTACTCCTCTTGCGTTTTCTAAGAGGGGTGGCAAAGTGGCTGCGCAGGGAAGACTTGCAGGAAGACAAAGGATGTTCCTTATGCCCTGAGGACCATGATATTTTATGTGAGGGAGTAGAGGGGGAGAAAAGAGGACTGGACAAGAGCCTAGTATTCATTAACAAAGGAAGCTTTCAGAAGCTGAATCCATCAGTGTGGAAAGACATCAGAGGCCACCAGACAATCTTAACTCTTGAGCTGAGTTTACTAATGAAAACTTTCCTGGTTGTCTTTGAATATTTTAGGCATACGCTTACAGTACAGGTGTTTCAGAGTGTAACTGGAGAGGTGAGTCCGTCTGATGTCCTTTGCCCTCTGCTGCTGCAGGGGTGGTGGTCGTTTCAAAAATGGAGTAACTGCCAGAATAGGAAGAGGAACAGGTAATCAAGAGCCAGAGTTCTTCACTTCTTTATTTGTTTTTCTGTTGGTTGCCCTAACAAAAGGATGTGAAAGCTTCAGCCCACAGCCTGTAATTCCCCACTCTTAAAACTTCAAGGTCAGTTCTTAGTCCTGAGGCCCCTTACTCTGTGCTCCTGTGTGTGTCGTGGTGTCTGTGATGAGTCTGTAGCAATGTGCTGTTTGACTCCTTTTGCTGCTGTGTTTATGTGACAGGAGGCAGCTTGCTGTTACCTATGTAATAGACTTTCGAGTTCAGCTTGTAGCCTTGCAAGGACAGGCTAGTCCTGCAGCTGTTAAACTCTCCACAGCAATTCCTATTCACAAAGCTCTTTGGTGGTCTGCCTGTGCTTAATGTGCAGACTTACTTGTGGGTCAGTTTTGAAACTTTGTCACAGCTTAGTCAGAGTAATGGAGTAATGTGCTTGTGTACTTCAGATGGGGAGTCTTGTGATCAGAAGAGTCCTCACAGCCTGTGCCTCGTGTGCTGTAGTCTTGGGCTTCTGGAGAAATATTCTTATCTATTGGAATGCAGAAAATTGATTGGATTTGGTTTAAACAGCAACCTGGCTTACTTCTTGCTTTCTTTGGCAGTTACTTTGTTCTCATTGTGAACAAGTTGGAGATAAGCTAGTGTTACAGCAGACCTTTGTCTCAAGTTTGGTCATCTCCTGGGTTAAGATTTGTCATTGTGGCAAAAAAGATGAGAGCTGTTTTCTAGGTGATGCTTTATCATGGTCTTTAGATGCGTTTCTGAAAACATGCTATTGTATCCTTTGCCTAAAGAAAATTTTTGCAGAAGTGGGTGCTTAACTTCCGTTTCACTCTGCAAAAACAAGGGAATAGGAAAGCAAAGGAAAGTAATTTCCTTTTCTGATCTGAACAAACTTAAAAGCAATCTTCTTAAAGCAGTGATTCCATTTACATCCTTCAGAACAGGAGGAGCATTGCTACCTTATCCCTAGCTTCCTCTCCTATTTTAAAGTCATTAGTGGAACTTAAGTTTATATGATACCAGAATGTCTCTTCTGGGGTTTCTCTCAAGGGTCTTACTTTTACCTTATGAAGAAAAAAGCCATCTGACAGTTTTCACTTCCAAATGAGCAGTGCGAAAACTTTTAAAAAAAACCTACTGCACTTTTGTGTCAGTGATCATTTCTTGATCTAATTGTCCTCTCTGCTAAGTAAGAGGAGTGTCCCTTGCTGATTTTAATGTCCTTTGGAAAAGTTGTGCTCTTATTCAACTGGAAATGGAAAGTTCCAGTGACCTTAGTGGTTACTCTTTATCTGCATGTTGTACCTTACTATCTTTCAAAATATTACAAGATTGAGAAAAGGATGGAGTCATGTGAGGGAAAAACTAAGTGTGAAATATTAGTTATGTGTAGGTTTAGATGAGTATCCGTACTTCAGAATGTGTTGTGTAAGACAAGTGCACTGAGTCTTTGTCAAAATGAAGCGTCAAAGTCTCTTGGAGGAGGGAAAAGTTTTTTCCCCAAAATATTTCCCATGAATGTTTAGTTTATTCTAACTTATACTTGGTGGACAATATTGTATCAAGTATAACTTGATATATAACAAAATTGTATCAAGTGTAAATTTGGTATTTCTGGTTAGATGCCTAACTACTGCCCACACATTTTTCTTGGTTTTTTATACTTTGCTGTCATCCTTGTCAATCCTATGCATTCATACAAAATAAGAAAAAATGTAATCATCTGGAACTGTATGGTTAGATGCTATGAGAACCTCATTCTTGTATCTTACAGGAGTATTTTTGTAAATTCCTCACAAAATCTAATGCCTTGGTCTTGCCTCTGCAGTTTTCCTTGAGTGATGTGCAGTCATTTGGGAATGAATGGCTTTAGTGCTCAGTTGAGATAGGCCATGCAGAGGTCCATTTTGCATACGATCTTTTGGATTCAGCAGGAATGCTGCATTTATTTCTTGAACAAGCCTGAACCACTGAGAGAGGAGCTGTGTTCTGCCAGAGCTCGCTTAAATCAGTGTTTTTCAACCTGAAGTTGGCAAGAAGCAACTGTGGAAAAACAAGGCTATTGCCAATAGTTTAACTTGTGTGGGGTTTTTATGCTTTTCAGGATTCCACAGTTTGAAAATTACTGCTCTAAATGATTTGTAAATGAGGGCTATTTTTCCTTTCCAAAGTGGCTGTAGGTGTTAAGGAGTATGATCTGATATTTAGTGATCCATTAGATTAGGATTGATTTTTATCTTTTCTTCCTCTTCTCATACTTTGCTATTTAAAAGTGTATTTTATCTAAAAATGGATATCATGGAGCCTGGAAAATTTCAACTTGAAGGCTGACTTCTGAAAAAAGGTTAGAGTGATGTTAAGTAGGTCTGTTTACAGAACTGCGCTCCCTGTATGCGCTTCTGTATTTTCCCTACCAAGAATCTTGCTATGAAGGCCAAACTCCTGCTAGTTTGTGTTAGAGCTAAAGATTTCATTGCATTCCTCCCTTAGATGGTTGTGAAAGGAACTTTAAATATGCAGGCTTGAGTGTAAACTGATGTAGTCTCCATGTGGTGCATTGGCAGATGCCCTGAAACAACAGGTAAACCACCTTTCGGGTCTCAAGATGACATGGATTTATTTATTTTGATGACTAGAAGGCATTTGAAAGTGTGGGATGGACGCTAAGCTGTTTGGTAATCCCTTGGTGTACTGCCGTTCTGGGTATCAGAACCCAAATAGTCTCCATCCTGGCCACTGTCCACCTGACTCTTTTTTGCTAGAACCACAGCTGAGGTCACAGTTTGAACATACTAACAGTACAAAATTGAATAGAGTTCAGAGGTTACTCTGCTCAACAAGTTAGTCAGTTTAAAATTAGATTAAAATTTGACTTCATAAGTTAAAGATGTTGCAGAACTGTAGTCGACTTTGCCATGGAGGCTGCACTCCTTGCCTATGACAGATTGGTTCTTGTTCCTAAATCATCTGTTTGCCTGTGACTAATCTTGAATTTGTATCTTTCTGCTGCTTGTACTTTGAAGTGAATTCTGTGCTCCAAATAAGAACAGCAGATAGGGCTTTACATTTTCTCAACTCCTTGTAGCCCAAGGACTGCTCCTGGCCCTAGGACAGGAAGTGCCTTACGCAGCTTAGTATATAATGGGAGATGCTTGAGAGGAAGGCATGTATCAAGAAGTCGATCACAGCTGCTTTGGTCTATACTTACTGGCATGGTGATGAACTTTAGCAGCTAAATGCGCTTGTGATGACACCTCACAAACTTCAGAAAGTAAGCAGTTATTTTTGGAAACTTTTTTCCCCTCAGGACTAAAGCTACTAAACCTACTTAAAAAAAAGTCTATGCAAAAACACTTTTTCCCAGGAAATCGGCACCTTCTGCTTGTCATGTTTGTGGGCATTTCAGCACCGCAACCCTATATCCTTCTTGATGTTCCTTCTTGTCTGTCTTTCTATTGTCTGAAAGTTGGAGGGCTTTCCATTGCTGTAAGGGAAGTAGAATAGTTCTTTCATATTCAGTTAGGGGAAAGAGATAAGCAATGCTCTGATCTCATCTTTAAGGCAGATGGATCTTTGCTCTCAGCATGCCATGGTGCTGCCTATTGGGGTCTTCATGATTCTGCTGGTAAGCAGCACACAGAACTAATTTCTGAGTTGGTTTATACTAGCAGACTTGAAGGGTTAAGAGTGCTAAATTTACTGTGTAGTTTTGAGATTCTGTTGGTGGTGTCAAAAATTTCTTTAATAAATAAAGAGTGCTCTGACCACTGGTTTGCTGCCTCACAGTTTTGCCGGTGTAGCTATATTTGGTCTGTTTTTAAGCTGGGTCGTGAAGTCAAGCTTTAATAAGCCTTGACTCTGAAGAGAAGTCGCAGATTAGTCTGAGCAGAGGCTATGAGACCTTAGCTGTGAGTGGGCCAGAACGAGAGCCATGGATGTGGGTGTGTGGAGGAATCCCTGTAAGGGGTGTCCTTGTCTCTGAGCTAGGAACTGTCTGTTCTCAGTGGCTGTGAAAGGACACCAGTGCCTGCTGGAGCACCTTGTGGTTATGTGTGACAAGTGAGGCTCTCCTGAGGACTAATTCCTGCTTTCTGTCAGCTTGGCAGCCAGCGTGTAAATGTGCTTTGGCTGTTAGTGCAATAACTGCCTCACCCTTTGCTGTCAGTCCACACTCATGTGGGGCTGGGGTCTAAAGCAGCATGAGTCAGCTGGTCTTAGGAAATTGATCTCTTGCCTCAGATGACCTCACAGAAGGTCATAAGCTTACTCTTGTTTTCAAAATGATGTGTAAAATACTTGGCTGTGGGCTTTCAATCTCCTTGGTAAGGCATTCTTTAACTCAGGTGGCTCCTCCCTGTTAGTTCCTTTTGAGGGGAGGTAGAGATGAAAATGAACTAACAGGACATCATAGCCTTGAAATATCCCAAGAATTCATCATCTTGGAACCAGTGAAGGAAAATGAATATCTCTTTGAAACTAGGTCTCTTGAAAATCCAGATTTAGCATAAATAGGGTAAAACTTCACAAAGAATGCTTTTAGAAAAGATGATGAGTTATAATAGCTGTATAAAGACTAAACTCCTGCAGATACATCTTAATGCATTTTTGGGAAATGGGCAAAATATTTCCTACTTTAGGAAAAAACCAGTTTCGGATAACTAACTACCTGATCTTCCCATCAAAGAGAAAAATGTATTCTTTTAAAGCCTTTGCTTATTAGAGTTCTAATGTGAAACTTGAGGAGACAGTGTTTGGGGAGGCACTGGTGGGAGAAGGCAGGCAGGTTCTGATGGATTTGTTTTGGTTTTTTGTTCGTTTGTTTGTGGGGTTTTTTTGTTGGGTTTTGGTTTTGTTATCATTGTTTTAAGCTTAAAAAGTCAAATAGAAGTCACCATGAAAAAGCTATTCTAAAAACTTACTGCTTTCAGTTAAAGAGTTAAAGGTTAGGACAGCTTAGAGATGTGCCTAGCTAGGTTCTCTGAACCTTTTTTAAAGGAAATTAATAGAAAATGGTCCTCAAGAATATCTAATAAAATTACTGTTGGCTTTTGAGCCATGCGTTATTCTTTGTCCAGAATTAAGTTAAACATTATGCTATTTTTTAAAACTGTATTGCATCACATTAAGCAAGTTTCTAGAGGGTCAGATTTCTGAAAAGGCATGAAATTACTCTCTTTGCAATAGCACTGTTTTGGTGAAAAATATTGAAATGTATTGATTATAGTTTATATACCCTAAAAGTGATGTTTAGTGTGTATAAAATGCTATAGGAAACATTAAATAGACTTTTTTCCTTTTTGAAATAAAGGAGAGGTTGTGCTAGAGCAACTGTAATAAAGCATTTCACCCTGATTTTGAAGAAACTGCAAGTCCACATTACAGACCTTGCCAAACTACAACTTTGTGTTACATTTAGAGTCGGTACAGGCTTGGGCAGTAACTCTTACAATAATTTCTGAGAAATCACAATTGTATGTCTTTTAACATAAATGAGCAGTGTGGGAGAGTATAGTTGTTTAATGCTGACCAATATATAAGATTATTCAGGAAAGATTCTGGTTCCACCACAGGTAAATAGAATACATGTCCAAGGGATGCATAGCAGTAAAAGTGAATTTCCTTATAAAAACACAGTTCATGGTTGCACAGCAGTTTTTATTCTCATACAGATTTAAAATGCTGCAGGAAAAGGGTGATCATAACACCCTCTTTGTGCCACTGCCCTCACTTTGTGTAAATGCGTGCTGGGTTGGATCAGGAAACTGATCCCTGAACCATCTTGTCGTGTTACTGTGCAAATGCAAGATGAGTGAACATCTGGGGGGGTGGGGAGGATGAGTGGGATCAGCTCTTTCAGTGGAGAGGTGGATTTATCACGGATTAAAGTGCCAGGTGATCAGTAATCATAGCTTCAAAACATTGAAGACGTGCTGCAGAATGAACTTCCCTGTTACAGTAACCTTCAGTTTGCAGTAATCTGTCTTCTAGTGACTTGTGATAAATGACTTGTGGAATTTTGTGTTTTCTTACTCTGCTTCTCATAATTAACAGTTTTTGCACAGTATATTTTGCAGTCATACATTTTGCATGCACATGCATTTTACTGCTGTTTAATTTTTATCACCCTCCTTTAATGTACTTGAGTCAGGCAAGCCTCATTCTACTCTTGATGCCGCCTTGCTAGTCAATGTGCCTCAAGTTGCAGAAGTCTTGAGTAGATAAAGATCTTTATCCAATATGTTTTTAATAAAATTAACAGGAAGTTACAGAGAAACTGATGCTGTAATGGGGACATTAGGGTCATCACTAGTTACTGTTAGCAAAAAGTTTCCAGGGATGAAACCAGCTGAATCTATCTTTATATCCCGTAGTAGTTGGTCTCATAGGTATTTCCTTGCTCTGGTTCCTATGGCATAGAGGTAGTCTAAATTTTCCTTTTGAAAATTTCGAAATAGAGTCAACACTATTTGACTCTATTTTCGAAATAGAGTCAACACACTTTTGAGTGTTGACCTAAAGGAAGGGATTCTCTTTACCTATTTGGGTATTCTGCGTATTTGGGCTTTAACAAAATGACAACAATCTCTGCTAGGGTACCTTACACCTTAGGTATATGATGCCAGCTGGGGAGATGGGCCAATGCTGAAACAGCTTGCTTGGGGTCCGTGTTCTCCCAAACGGCAGGGGTAGTAGGTTTCTAGCCATGGGAACCTCCTGAGCCTCAACCCCTCATTATACCAGACTTCGAAGCATTCTTGGTCTAGTGCAGTATCTTCCATTTTCAGTGAAAACAGTCCCTACTACAGAGGGGTACATAAGTTTGGACTGGGCTTTTTACATGGTCAGCCAGTCAGGATGCATATTCGGCATGACTGCTGGTTTAGGGATTTTGTGTTAAAACAAGGTTTAAAGTTGTCATAGGGCTTGCTTCCAAACAGAAGTCAGTAGGGAAAAAAAGCAGGTAGAGCTAAGGGCAGTTAGCACTTACGCCAAGTTCATCTGAGATTCATCAGCCAGCAGCTCCTGATGGCTGACCAAGGAGTACGACAGGGCTGTGTCAGACCAGCTCTGCATTCACGAGAGTACTGGAATAAGAACCACTCCCAGAAAACATCTGTCTGCTCATTCAGCAGTAGGTCCCATTGCCTTCCACACAAGCTGTGTGGTCTATGTGGTGGTCTCTCCTGCAGGAGCATGAGTTTGTCCTACTCCTGTGTGTCTCACCCGTTCTCTGCAGCACACTGTGCCAAAACCTACAGAGCATGGAGTATTGTTGACTCTATCTCCTTTCTGTTCTAATAGGCCTTGATTTTCCAGCATCTTTGCCGTAACATGCATCTCTCATGTTTTTCACTTGCAAGGAGTCCAGTGCAGTTACGCATCTAACAAACTGGAGTAGTTGCATGCTCTGTTCTTTAACAGACTTTTAAGCAGCAGCTACGCTTCTGCTTCTGAAAAGATGTATTCTGGGATTTGCTGGCCATGCTTTTCGTGATGTCATTGTTTAAGGCAACCCCTTGTGTTGCAGCTTACACTTTTGCACTTACTGGAATTGGGATTCTGGGCTAGTTAAACCTTTGTCTTAACCCTGAACAGCCATTCTCATGCAAGGTGAACTTGTAGAAGTTACTGCTTAAAAAAAAAAAAAAAAGAAGTGGAGGGTGTGTGTGGAAAACCACCTATCCTTTCTGCAGTCTCATGAACTTCTACCAGTGTAGCTGATGCAGTGTGGGAGTAGGAATGAGTGATGGAGTAGAAGGAAAGGGCTGCAAAACCTGCTGTTGCTACTGAAAGATCTGCTTAGGAGACTGTGCTTTGAATCTGTAGGCTTGATTGGAGTTTGCCTCTATGAATCTTGCCTTATGCTAGCACTGATCTTTCAAAAGGAGCAAAAGATTACAGAGATACTTTGCCAGTGTCCTCTGGTGCAAAAAGCGGAGATTAATTTTTGTTATGTCTGAAGCCTCTCATCTTCCTGAAATGCACTGAGTTCTTCAATGAGATGATGTGATTCTTGGTTCCGTACTGTCTTTATAGTTTGAACTACTTAAAAACCTGTCCACACTGTGTTTCATGTGCCTTTGGCTTGAAAAAATCTCCATTGAAATATGCAGGGCTAACCAGTCTCTGTCAAGGATGAGGGAAACTGGTAGGAGCTGTTTTGTTCTTGCCATCACACCACAAGCAGCAGCTGTAGATGTTCATAGGATGACTTATTTCAGAAATCACATCGTTTAGCAGTTGTCAAGAGGAGGGAAAACCTTCAGTCTGCTGTTCTCTTGTAATGATGGGATGCATAAACTGGAGCATGAGTCTGCATGCTGGACCTTCTCCTGAGATTCAGCAACATGATAGGCAGAAAGATGACTTCTGGTAAAATGTTGGACTTTTTGGTTTGGGGTAGGGGGCTTTTTGTCTTTTCCTTTTTTTTTTTTTTTTTTTTTGTCTGTGGACTGCCATGAATGTAAAGCATCTACGTGGTTGCCCCATGGAAGCCTTGTTACGGAGAGAAACAAATCCTGTGAAATTAGCATATTCTGTTAATTTGGGAATTAATCAGAATAAATGGTTCTTAGTTTGTGCCTAGAAATATTTCTGAAACACAAAGGCTTGACAGTCCTTGAAGATGTATACTGGTTACTTTAGCTTTTACATTTACATTTGTCTGCTGTGGGTGGGGTTCCTCTTGTAGTCTTTCTAAAGGTAGAGTCCGTTCTTTCTTCCTGTTATCTTTGCTATTAAAGCTGGATAGTGCTGACATCTGCCTTGATGGATGAGTGGATGTCATTCTTGGGAAAAGTAAATTTAAGGCAAAAAATAAATGGTGAAGGATTTTTTTATTATTATTCTTTCTTTTTAGTAGTTGAACTAGCTGTTTTGGTTTCTTTTCTCGAGGACCACATGAATAAATCTGAACAATACAAGGTTGAGTTGCACCTGTAAAAATGGATTCATTTTCTTAGCTTCCTCCTGTTCTGCACAAAGCCACAAGCAGCTGAAGTACTGGAAGAGCCTGCTGCGTAGGCTTATGCTAACCGTATGTTAACTTTGCTTAAAAAAAAAATTAAACCCTACCTCCTGCAGAACTTGATTTGCCATTGAGAGGAGCTTTCCACTTGCTGGGAGTGAAGGGGAATTTTTCAGTCCCTGGCAATTGTGCAGAGAGATGGCTATTGTTACTGACTCAAAGACTGTAGAAAGAACTTTAATTTCCCTGCTCTGTTTGGTGCCTCTGCAACTCCACACTGTCTTTCAATGCAAATATTTAGCTGACTGTCCACCGTTGCTGCTTCTAGGTTCCTTTCATTTTACCTTTTCTTCCGCTATCCTTGTGGTTCTTCTGCATTGAGTGCTTGGAGTTGTTTTTCATGAGATGTTTTTGTTTCCAAACTAATTTTATTTTCTCTCTAGGTCATTTATGTATTTGTCTTCACTAATGTTTGAAACATCTCCAAGCATAGTATCCTCTGTGAATTTAACTAACGTGCTGTTTACCCTTTCTTCCAGATCCAGTTTCTGATCCTACTTCCACATTTGGGAGTATGCAAGGGACAAACACATCTCTTTGCGTAGCTTGACTGGATATCCCAAGACTAGGATGTTAGTATATTTAAACATTTTTTTTGCATTAAAATGTTGCCAGTATCTTAATTGTACATAGTCTATTATTTCTTAAATGTAATTAACTTTATTGGCATTATGCATATTCAGAAGCCTGCTGGTAGAAACATTCTGCAGTCTGACTAGTGCTTATTGGTGACTTTAAAATGGGTGCAGGAGTAAAAAGAATTTCAGGGTTGCTTTTTCAATGAGCTTATTTAGTGTTACAGCTTTAGCACTCATTCTTGAAAATGTTGGCTCTTTGTGTAATAAGATTAACTGTAGGTTAATCCACGAACATATAAAATCTTTAGACTATGTTCAAGATATTTATGAAAGACCATTTCAGACTTCTGAATGCATGAAGGGAGATTTTTAAATACTTGAAATAGTCAAATATCTATAGAAATAGTTGCATCAAATAAGCATTAACAAAACTCAAAATTGTACACTGAAGTATTTTTTGATTCCCTGCTTTGCAGGTCATATTATTATTCTGAGACTAGTAAGGACTCAGTCATCTGGAAGAGCAAGCCCTATGCTAAACTATTTTTGCAGATTTGATAATGCAGCTTCCTTTAAAGTGTGTTTTGTGATTGTGTCACTATTGCAAAATGGGGTATTGCATGTTTTCTGTTATGTAAGTAATTGTATGGAGGTAATTAGCAGTTCAAAGTCAGCATTAAAATATGTGCTATTTTGAAAAATGTTGGGTTTTTGACTCGGCTACTCTTGGAGTGTTCCATGCATTCAACTACTACCATATTTAGTTGAATTACTTATTGAACACTAATATAAACAAATATTTAAAATACTGAAGTCACTAGGATACTGAATGTGGTGTTCGTTGTGTAGCAGTGGATTTCACAGGTTCCTCTCCAGCCTTAGTTTTCCAGTGTGCTTCTGTTCTTTTTCCCCTGTAAATGAAAGGAAGCTTCTCTTCATGTGGCTTGAATTTCTTTTGTTAAAACTGCTGCTGACCTTCTTGGCTATGATTTTAAAGTGATTAGGTGTAATTTCTCTGCTTGGATTTTCATTTGTACTGTTCAGCTCTGTACATGGGTAATAAATCCAGGTAAAATTGCAATTCTTCTTTAGCTTGGCTACTTTTGCAAAAGAAGAGCTAGTGCAAGTTGTTCTCCAACACTTGTTCTAGTATCCTGCTGCATTTTGTTTTAGTGTCTGATTTCATTCACTCATACCTCTGGTATTATTGCTGTGGTTTTATAGAAAAGTAAGTGTGTTATGGTTGCTCCAATGTGTTCTAGAAGTCTAATATTCCTTGAGCTTGGAAATATTTCTGGTGTCAAAGATAATTTTTTTGAGGTTGGCTATATTTGAAATAATCTTCAGAGTATTTAAGATATAAAATTGACAGTAGTGGGGAACAAGGCATTCACATGAAGTAGTTATTAATGCTTCTTGCACTCACAGTCATCAGCAGTTTACTGTTCACTCTTTATACCGTACTTTGTTCATTGTTTGTGCGTGATAGTCTTTTTCTTTTAGAGAAACTTATGTATGAAGAATTCTGTAGGGGAAAAAAATTACCTTAAGGGAAGTTATTTACAAAGTGTCATAGACATAACCAACTTTGAATAGTTGTTAGTGCTACTGTAGCCTTTTAATCCCTTAGGATCAGATGATTAGGGTGTAGCCTGCAAAAACTCAGTTTGCATCAAATTCCTTTACTGTTTATATGGCTGTACTGCTTGCAGTTCCTAGCCATGGGTTAGGAAGTCAGTTTCTGAGATTTTGCTCTGAAAGAACAATTAAGAAGTTACAAAAAGAGCTGCTTTGAATATGAGTGATACTGATCTTAGAAGCTGAAGCTTCTAGCAAAGCAGCACTCAAAATTGTGAAGGGTTTCTGTTGTTTCTTCATATAAAGGCTGTACCAGATATTTCAATCTCTGATGAATTTAGCAATACAACAGAGTGGGCAAGCTTGAGAAGATTTGTGTATAGGTTACCTGGAAAATTTAATTCTGATTTGGAACAAAAGACCAACTTCTGATATGGAAGGCTGAGTGCTCTCTCAGTGTTTCTTCACTTAGCATCAAAGAATTGGTTTCAGATCTTCTGATCATCCTAAATAGTGACTTCATTCTTTGAAAAGATCTGAGGCACTAGCAGATTTACTAAGACCTTTTATTGAGATACCAGCTGTAAAATTAGAGCAAGACTGGCTGTAGAAGTCTTATCTCCAGATGTTTTGACTTTGTAACAGTTTGATAGTCTTGACTAGAAACTTTTAATTTGTTTAACTGTTAGCATGTCCTGAGATTCTTCTGCAACACAGTGACATTGAGAAACTTAGCGTGCAGAAAATATGGAACTACTGTCTTCTCACAAGTTCAGATCACAAATGATGCTTTGAAGCAAAGAACTTCAACTAGATTGAAAACAAGTCTGTGAAGGTATAGGGTGGCCTCAACCAAAGTACAGTAGATTAAACATTTGACTAAAGAAGGCCAATAATATATGCAATGCTTCAGGAATTCCAGAAGGTCTGGAATAAATGAGATGGAGAAGACAGCAGCGTCAAAAAGCTGCAAAGAACTGCTTGGTTTGAGGAAGACTTAAAGATGATGAAAGGAACTGAAATTACTGTGTATATGACTCATATAAGTGCACTAAAAGCTGTTAAATATACCATTAGACACCAAATTCACTGTAGCTATCCAGAAAAGATACTTGGGAATAACTTTGAAATCCTGAATGGCCATCATGAAATCTGTGTTCTCTATCATGTTACTTTTGCATCAGCCAAATCCCAAGGGATCTTTTCTGGCTATGATCTTCAGTTCTGCTCCAGTAATTACGTCAGATGTCTGCCTCAAATCTGAATAAGGGAAAGGCAGTCTGAGAGAACAAACAATTAAGTTGGACAGTTCTTGATTTCCACAGTGTTGATGTCTAAGATGTCCCTGATCCTGCCACTTGTTCCTGCTAGTGTAACTGGACTAGGCCAGGAAATTTTTCCAGTCTAGAAATAAGGCAAGCAAAAATGATTATTTTTTTTATCTTCTCTATGTTCTTGTATAGTCATTTATATTTCCAGTCAAAAGTGTGATTAGAAATTCTGATGTTAAGCAGCCTTTCTCCTGTCTCATGTTGCTGTCAAGGAGGAAAAAGAAAAGCTCTGTGTAACCCCAGCTGTAGTTGAACACAAAATGCCTCAAAGAAACTGGGGTGCTTCTCTTGAGAAGCTCACTTTTAAGCATAGCTTACAGAATTGGTGATGTGTGTCTGAGGCTAAAATGTTAGTACTACTTCAAGGGTAGCTACATGAAATGATGTGACATCATGTGACATCAAAAGTGAGAGAGAGATTTATCAGTCACTTGCTCTTTAGGAAAAGTTCACTAAACCCCAAAGGTCAGGCTTTTTTACTGCTATTTACTGTGGGTTTCTTGCATCTGAGTGTAGTTTGATTTTTTTTTTTTTAGAGAAGGTTTACTGCTCCTAGTTTACACTGAGTAATGTTCCATCACATCTGGCAATTTCAGTTCCTACAGTTAATTTCAGCACTAAATTGTTATTCTGCTGTAATATTTTGTTACAAAGTTGTCAGCAGCTGTGCTTATGCTTTTCTATTTCCAGAGGAGTATCAGGGTTTGCAGATTCTTTAGTGCATAGGCATAACCCGAGGTGCGACTGAAGGATAACTGAGAATATATCTGCTAGTATTTGGTTCTGTTGGCACAAGAATAACAACAGTAATACAGCTGTATCTTCCTTGCTGTATGCAAGAGTTATCATGTGCTTCCTTTGTACCTTTGTGTTCTTAATACTACTGCTGTGCAAACAGCCATAAAGCTGGAGAGGATTGTTAGGCTTAGCTTTGCTTTCTTTGGGTTTGCACCTTGTGTTATGGACTCATGGAATGCCTTGCTTGCTGTGTACTTCCAGGGGTGACTTCAGTGGTGACAGTTAGTCACTATGACCTGCCCTGTAGCTAGTATGAATTCTTTGTCTTTCAGTGTTAAGATACTCCTCCTCTCTGTGTGTTGATTTGTTTCCAGGGTCACTTGTGACCCTCTGCCCTGCTTTCATTTCCCCTTTCATTTTTGTGTAGCTGCCTGTATCACCTTCTGATTTTGCCTAGATCTTTTTGAGACAGAACTGAGCTGTCCATCCGAAAAGGCTAAGGTTACTTTTCCAGAATTTCTGGGAAGCTGTCTCAAAACATCACATGTGCTTCATATTCACTGTAGTCATGATTCAGCTTTCTTTCCATGATCTAGATATTTCTTTGCTTTTGTTAGCTTCTTAATCAGAATTTAGATATATTCACTGGTATTGTAGTGAAATAATCACTTGACTTAATAAAGTGGTGTATATTTGCATACCATAAGATTTTTCAGAATGCTGTGAGCTAGCTGGAGTCAAGGTGTACTGTTCATTGAGGCAATTATGTAATGGCTTATTGTGGAGGTTTATTTTACACCAGACAGTCTTACAATCACAAATAAGAGTAAAAATGCTCTTGTCAATTTTTACCTTACAGGTAAGCTCAGTATATTCACCTCTCAACTCAGAAATGTTCAATTGTTTTCATGGGTCTCTTCACTGAAGATCATCATATTTTCAATGTTTGGTGATATAATTATATTTAGTTTCCTAAAGAGAATTCGTGTTTTCATTCCCATTTGCCGATTACTGTATGGTTCTGAAAAATCTCTGTAGAGATGGTGAAAGGGATATCTGTAACTTGAGAGCCGAAAGAAAAGAATAATGTATTGAGTTAATTCAGTAATGAATCATGGTGTAAATGACCTCCTGTGGTAAAGAAGTTGAAACTGAGTCACACTCCAGGAGTTTTCTAGATCACAGCTGGGGTTTGGTAGATGCTTTTTCTACTGGCAGTCCTTGTTTAAGTGGATTCAGCAGCTCGTACCTACCCTTTCAGGGCTGATTTTTAGCTTTGCATTATTTCAGTTAATGTGATTTCGGTAGGTGACTGTGTTGCAGACAGGAAACAATGTCAGGCAAGACTGAATTGCTGAGGGAAGGCAACTCTCTTCAAACAGGACAGGTGTGGAGTATGAAATATAGCTCACATCTCAGCCAGTTTAACTCATGCCTCTAATGCTTCTGCACTATGCCAATATGTGTCTATTGAGGTTGGGGTGAAAGCCACTGGTGTCCTGTGCTTCCACATAGCTTGTGTGGGAGAGGGAGGGTTCCTCCGTGGTTTAAACTGATTTGGACCTCTGCTGTACCTGCTTGTGGCAAGTTGTTCCTGGTAGCACACCTGGCTCGTGCTGATCTGTGATACGAGTGTTACTGTGGCCATGAAATAAAGTGGAGCAGTGAATTGATGCTGCTGGAAGTCCTGTCTTTTCTTTGGGAGGCATTTTCCAGGCAGATCAATTCCATCTACTGCAAGGCTATTCTTAAGTTTGTGCCTTAGGAGCGTGGGGTATGGAGATAAACACTGGTAGTTAATGAATGCCACCTTAACCTTTGCTTGAGAGTGAAGCGTTAATGAATTGTCTCCAATGGCAAAAAAGTTTCAAGTTTTTTATTTTGCTGCAATAAGTAATGCAACATGGTTAGAAATCGAAAAAAATTGCCTCCCGTTTTAGAAATATTTGGGCCTCTGTATTTTGGTCCATGCTGATTTGTGCTATTGTGCATTCTCATTCTTGAACTATTTGACTTTTGATCTGTTCCTAAGCTTCCTAGCTAGTTGTTAGTTTCTTATCAGTGAGAGTTGTACCTGGTTGCCTGCTGGAACTCCATACCTGGAGGTTGAACAAATAAGAGCACTCTCTTTGAACTGTGATACTGAAAAGCAACTCCTACTTCAATTTTTAGTGTTAAAATTTGTTTGTTTGGATTTTAGTTTAGTGGTTTTGTTTTTTTTTAAATTTAGATCCTATTCTACCATTAAGTAAAACTTAAATTTTTTAAGGATGCATAGAAAGTTGGTAGTTACTGAAACTCTTCTCTTGTAACTCTTTGCCATTCTGTGCTGTCTGTATTTTCTGTTTTATTTTCTAAAGTAATAAGTTGCAAGTATTTACATGAGAAGATTCCAGTCAGGTCCTGCCTTAGTGGTTACTGGCTGTGAAGGAAACCAGATAGTCAAACAATAAACCTGATCTTGAGTTAAAATGTAAAACAGAAATCCACAACCCCCGACTTGAACAACTAGCCAGGTTAGTGGTGCAGTATCTACAAATTGGAGGATTCTTTCTCTCCTCCAAATCCACATGAAGATTACAGCTCAGCCTGCCAGAACAATTGCTGTATCTTGAGGTGATCTTGAGACAACCATTGCAGAGTCCTTAGCTTTTCTTGAATTGCGCTTCTGAGACTTTTTATTGGAGATAAGAAGTTTGCATGCCTTTGTGTAATTCTCGATATCAAATCGCACACACAAAAATACTCCTCGTGGGAGGAAAGCAGGAGATGATCCATATTTTGCTATACTCTGCACTCTGGCAACAAGCTTTATAACTTGTCACTTCTGGTTTTTTGGGGTTGAATTTTCAGTTGTAATCAGTGAGATAACCTGCCAGCTAGAGTGCTAACATTGGATGGAGAGTCCTGTTTCCATTTCTTGCACTGCGACACAACCTGGTAGCTTGCTTTGCTTCTCTGCTCTTCCTTGTAGAGGGGAGAGATCTCCCCTCTTCTAGGGTATTTGGCAGGGCACTTTTCTGCTGTGAAGGCAAGTGCATTGCAGCACTGTACTTCCAATATGTAGCTGTTATGCTGTCATATTTAGCTCATTAAATTTTAAATGCCTTGCTGTGAGATTGAGATTGCATCAAAGAAAATGTTCTTAGACTTGGTTCTCAGAGGAAAAGAAATAGCTTGGTTGAGAGATGCTTGGAGAGAAGAGTGAGGATGGTCTGCTGCAGCTTTCTTTTTAAAATTACAGACTAGTAGTAGAAATTTAGTTAAGTCCTGCAGGATGGATGGTCAGTCAGAAGCACTTCTATCAACAGTTCTTGTAGTTTTTTTGCTGCTTTTTTTGATTTCTCAGCTTACTGCTGGGGTAAGTTACTGTAACAGTGAAGTGGCAGTTTGGCAGAACATGCACCTTGTTGGCTTCTTGATTACTTCAAATGAAGCTTCTCTACTGGAGATGCTGTTCTACAGTGAATAAAGCATTACTCTGAGGCCAAAGAATTCTTTTTCTCTTGAGCTCCAAGGGCCTGTTTAGGGACCCCAGCACATGATAACCCTGCATTCTGTCTTGAGAACAGAAGCTGTTTTTGTGCAAAAAGCTGCGGAAGAGCTGTGTGTTGCTGTACAGAACTTGGATATACCTGTTCTTTTAAACAGTACCTCTCTTAACATCCTTAGTTCTTTTCTTCTGTATGCATGTATCTATATTGCTCTTATAGAAGTAGGTTATTGATATTTAAGGTCCCCAGAATCATCTGGAGCAGGAATGTCTGCAGTAAGTCCCTGAACACTGCAGTTTCATTAACAACAATGGGGAAGCATGAAATTTGAAAAATTGGTTGATATGCGCAGCTTTTTCTTTGTTCCCCAAGAAGCTAAAGCAAAGTTGATTTAACTTGTAGTTGGAATCCTTAATTGTCTCCATCCAGATAACAAGATCTCTCGTCATAGGTGGATGGGAGTTTGTTTTATTTTGTTGCATGAATAAAAGAATATTCACAACTTTTAATTATATGCATGTCGTGAGACTTCGTGTGTATTAATAACTGTCCTGTGACTTTTTTTCCCCCTCCCTTGTTGCTTGGTCTTGCTTTTCTATTAAGATGCCTGTGACTGAAGCATTCAAGTTTAATAGATTTTTGTCCTGAAAGAGACAGAATTCCCGTGTTACGCATAGACTGTAGGATTTTTCTGAATTAATTCCTGCTTCAAATCCCATAGCTGTGGATAAATATAACCAATCTTGACCAGAAAATCTAGGCATGAGAAATCCAATAAAAACCTGATGTGATGGTGGTGGCTTTTGCCTCATACTAGTTAATGAGACTCCTAACATGATGAATCTAAGTGCTGGGGGAGAGGGAAAGGGAAATGGATCTTAGCGACCAGCCCACGCTTTACTAAATAACACCTCCAGAATCTTAGAGTAAGGAAAATGATGATCCAGTCCTAGAGTGCATGTCTTATGTTTTCAATCGGACCCTTGTAAAATTAAAAGAGAGTGTCTTATGTCTGGCTGAGTTTGATAAGCTTCCAGTTTCAGCTGCTGGATCTGGGTATGTCTTTGAGAAGCTGTTTTTCCTGTTCCTAGATGTGTGATTTGTGACTTTCTCCATTCCCCCTACCCTGCTTTCCAAGTAGTGTTTAATTGCATTTGCTTTGGTGAGCAGCCTCTGTGACCTGGGCCTTTTGTTACTTGCTGCTCTTCCTTGTCTTTGTAGCTCCAGCAAATTTAGTGACTACTTTCTTCCAAGTCACTGACTAGGACTGAAATGGCAAATGACACAGGGCCAAGAAGTACCTGATGGACCTCGCTACCAGTAGTTCCTCATTGACACCAATTTTTCAAGAGCTGTCACTTAATTGACTTTTAATGTTTTGTGTTTATTTGACTGGTTTTTGTTTGGTTTGGCTTAGGGGGTTTTTTAAAATTTTGGGGTTTTTTTATTTCTGGTTTTAGTCAAGATGTGTCATGCCAGCCCAAAAGTCTAAAAATATTATATCAAACCTGTTGTTAATTAAAATTTTAGTTTCATAAGAGTCTAATAAGAATTTCTGTAAGTCCATGTTGATTGACACCATTTTTGCTATCAATGCCTGAGAACTGTTCATTGGTTTTGAAAACCTTTACCAATTTCAGACCCCAGTACTAGCTTGTTTAATGTTGTAACCTTTCAAAGAGATAATTTTTTTTCTTTTTTGAGCCCATTGGGACTTTCTCAATATTTAAAGACTTTCTGGAATTAAACACTGCTGGAAATACTCTTTGAGTAACTGACAGAAAGAAAACCAACACATGTCCATGGAATATTAAGACAATTAACTTACAAATGTTAGTAACACCATCTTGATAGATTTTGTTGAACGATTATATGCCATTCTATTGAATGTTTCATAATATACTACCATATTCTTACATATATTACCTAAAAAATCCAATCTATATGTGCCTTGGTTTTGATTTTATCTTTGCTTACTTTAAAGCTGTGTGCATCTCTTCTCTGACTTTTGCAACATTTCTGCATTTTTATTTATCTTCTCTGCTCGGAATCTTCCTGTTCATCTTCCAGCCTCTTGTCTCCTCTTTGTGCTTTTACTCTTAGTTACCTGGGTTTGGGTTTTGTTGGTTTTTTAGGGTTTTTTTTTCCCATTTAGCAGGTCAGGTTTTTTCCCCCATGGTTTTGATGGTTTCTAATATGTCCTTAGATAGTTAAGAAATTTAAACAAAATATATAGCTAACTAAAGTCTTAAGTGATTTGACTCAATTTCTAGCTTTTTGAAGTTGTTCTTTTAATGTGTAAATTGCTATATTTTAGGCTGACTGTTTATTATAAATAAATGCTGATGAATCAAATTTCTATTGCAAAGATCCATTGCAGTCGGATTCAATCCTTGTGGATCACTTCCAACTCTGGATATTCTGATTCTTGGTTCTATGACCCACTATACTTAACTGCAGCCCTGGCTAATATATTGAGGTTTAGTTTATAAATTGATATTCACAGATTAAATTGGTATGCACAGATAAGGGCTGAAGAGTTAACAGCTATGTATGTTGGTTTTTATTTTCTGCCCTTTCTATGTTGATTTTTTTTTTTGAGTTATTAACAGTTGGTGTAATAATACATTCAGAGCGATTGTGGTCTGTCTTTTTTTACTACGCCCAAAATGATTTGTACCTCTAAGTTAAAGTCAAGCTTTGCTGCTTTGACTAGGTACATATCTAGGGCTGAATTATGTAGTGATTATTCAAAGGTATATTTGAGTTGTGCTGTCTTGAGGGGAAAAAAAGCATTGTTTGACATTCTAGGCTCTGTGTCAATGGCACTTCAGAAATGCATCCCTGTCTTTTTCTGAAGATCTTGCATTTCTGTTTTTATAGTAGAGAACGTGTCTTTGGCTAATCCACATTGCTAGAGATCAGCCATCGACTATCGACTTCTCTAATACTGTTATCTCAAGGAGCCTGGTAGCTACTTAATGATTACAAGGGCTCTCAGTTTTAAGGGTAAAGATGACATGAGGGCCTACCTGGATTTTTTTTTTTCTTTGCAAAGCTTACCTTAAACGATTGTGTTAAATCATTGTCTTAAACCATAAGCTATCAAACTACAATTATAGTTTAAATTTATGACAAAATATTTGGTTGCAGATGGGTAAAAATGCCAAGAAAATATGAAAATAAAACTGTTTAGGTGCAGAGACAAAACTAGTGAAAACTCTTCATGCTGAAGACTGCATAGTCAACCTTTTTTTTTTCCCTTCTCTTTAGTTTTAGTTTCTTTCCTTGCTACTCTTAGCAGAAAATGGAACATACATATTCTGATTTTTATCAGAGGATGTTTTAAAGAATGCTTTACTTGTAGAGCTAACAATTGTGAAATAGCAGTAAGTGTGTAACAACCTCTGCATTTAAAGTTATTCCACCCTTTCTTCAGTACTAAAGGTTTTCTTTCTTTGTTCTGGGATTTATTTTTTCTAGTTCTTCACTTCCTAGAGAGCCTTCTGGGAAAGAGAGATGTTTTACACTTTATAAATGTTGTATTTTAAAAAAAATTTACATCTTTTTTTCTAAATTCTTACACTAACACCCAAAAAATGTTTTTCATCGTAAAGGTCACCAGTAACATTTGTAAGAGTTAAATATGTGGCTGCTTTGATTGTGAAGAGCGTATCAGAGATCTAAATACTACTGATACTGAAAATCTAATCTGACATGTAAATAATACTGATTTCTAAAATATTGGAATCTGCTTTCTTTTTCTTTCTTCTAATTCTGTTATTCCTGCAACTTTTCCACTGACTCTGCTCTTCAGCTGCTATGAACTATCAGACACTGAAATACAGATGATGAAAGTAAAGAAACTGGAATTTAGCAGAGGCAGCCATGTTAATTTCTGTTCCATTTGAAATGCAGGAAAATATCATCTGCCAAATGGAAAAGGACAATCGTTGGGAAAAGAAATGTTCTTTTCAAGCTTCTAAGAGCAGTGACAATGGAGAGAAAAAATACTATAAAAAGTAGGCAGCTCCTTTTTCAAGATTTTGTTTTCAATGTATTCTGCATGATTAGCTGTATACAGTTGCTCTTTTGGAGCCCTGAATGACTGAACATGACATCACAGGGCTTAAACTGCCTTTGCTGCTTAAATTGCACTTTGCATTTGGGGGGAATAGGGCTCAGCTTTATGGCAGTTTTACCAGTCTCTAGCATAATTTTTGAATACATTCATTCTTCCCTTATTTGCCTTTTTTAATGTCAAACATTGCACATAAGATGTTCTGCTGTTGCTATGCAACTGCTAAATCCAATATTTAATATTAATAAAACCCAAGTGGCATTACCATCACTCAGAACAGTGGGCTAGCAAACTATGATCGTACAATATCCAAGCTGTAAAACTTGGCAGGGACTTCAGTGTGCAATTGCATGCATGGCAAACTGTGGGGCATGAGTCACTGGCACTTACTATTTAAAGATTGATGAGTTTGAGTAAAATTTCTGAGGTATTTCAATTTTTAGATATATATAAAAAATATAAGATTTAAACAAAAAGATAACAAGATTGGTTAGCTATTTTCCTTAAGATTTCATTTGAGAGTCAGATTCTGAGGGTCACTACCCATATGTTAAAAACGTTATAAACTACTCAACGTTAGAAACCTATGGGTCAATACCCTGATTCTCCTATTTTTCTTCTAGGTCAGGTTGGTCGACCCTTTCCCACTGTTCCTGCCACTTCCTGAAGCCTGAATTGGCTTTTTTTGGAGGCAGTGCTACTTCTCTGCCTGACAAGGTGCTGTTCAATGGGATGTGTTTCCAGTTTCTCAGTTTCTCCTCTTCCACCTTGTTTCCTGATTTCTTCCTATTTCTCTTCACTCTTGACTGTTATTTTGCTTTTTTTTTTTCTTTTTTTTGGTTCTTGGTCCTTTCTGAGATTAGATTTTTAGTGTTGTACCCCAGCAATCCTTTGGGCATCTAAGTCATGTAGCAGGCTGGAAGTTCTGTAGAACCCTGCATCTGATCGCTGAAGATGTTGGTGCACTGACACTCTTGCTGACACCGAGAGGGGCGTAACGCTGTTTGTCATTTCCTTTTGTAGACTGCTCTCCAAAACGTAACATTGATATTAGATCTGGATGAAGTCAGAATTATTTTAGAATTACTGCTCCTTTGAAGTGTAGAAAATGATTTCCTTCATAGTACATGATCATTTAGATTTTGACTGATTTCTTAAACATTGCTATTTTGGGTAGTTTATCTGTCCCTGATTCACCCATGAAGTTTCTCTAAATTTAAGACCATATTTTTGTTTCTTAAATTTTTTTTTTGTTTCTTCTTCTGCCACTCAAAGACTCAAACAAGTAGGAAAAGCTAGAAGCCCCTAGCTACTTGCAAACCATTCTTAAACCTACAAAGCAAAAGTATTGAGGGGGGGCAGGCAATATAGTAAGTTGTAGTCTTGAATTTTTCTGGTCATATTCCATTTTTATACATTTTTATAAGCAGATAGAATTTGTCTATCCCCCTTAAAGTAATCTTTGTACTTTTCATACTCACTCTGCTAACCCATCTTCTCACGGTAATGGGTAGTTAATAGCTCTGTAGATTTTTTACTGCCAGCAGGGGGTTAATGTAATATTGATTTAACTTTTCCAAATAATGGCAGTAATTTTGGTGCACGTTTTCCCTCTTCTGGAGTAAACTCAAATTGATTAGATTTATTTTAAGTGAGGTGTAAATCATGACGTTGAAGTAAATCGGACTCTGTGTGTCTTGGATGCAGATCTGTGATTGAAATTTCATTCCTTAGTGATATGGCAATGCTGAATCCCTCTCCTTTTAATTTTCTCTCCTCAAAACTGCAACTCTTCAGGAAACACGGATTGTAATGTTTACTGAAATTTGGAAATGTAACTGAATGCCACTGAGATGGAAGAATGTATTTTTTTAATTGGGAAAATGTACCTTCTTTCACATTGAAGGCTTATATGAGAGTATTTTTATTTGTGTAGAAATTACGTGGTCATGTTGTAGAACCTGCAGCTACCTATGTTCTTTTCAAGATGGTTTATTTCAATGTTGTAATGTTCTTTGTTTTTAACCTAGCTATTTACAAAAGTACAGGAGTCAGTGGACTCTAGATTGTGCTATGATTTATCAGTAGTTCAGTCATCACAGCTGACCCATGTATCTTGTAATACTTGGAGAAAACATATTGAGCTCTGTTCTTGGAACGGATAAATATAGAACTGCTATTGTGAATATTGTAGTGACGTACTAATCTAGAAAGCTAACAATTCTTTTATTTGCTTTTAGGGTTTGAAAGTATTCTAGAAGGCCTGTTTGGACCTGGATTATTAAAAGATCTCAGTTTGTTTAAAGGTATTCAATCTCTATGTTTGTATCTTGTTCTGCATTTCTAATGACAGAAGCAGCCCCAGCTCTGCCTCTAGAAAATATGTGTTACCGTGGTGATTTGTGCTTTTTTTTCCCCCTCCCCCAGGCAGTGCTCACAGTTAGTTTCATATTGGCTAAAATTACTAATGAGCGTGCGTTCATCTTTATGTAGCTGGGAGGGTATTTTGCAGTGCTCAGAAAAACAGATTTGTTGTGCATGGATAAAATGTGTATAGTTTGGTAATCTGGGGGTTTAGAAAAATGGCGGAAATGAAGCCTGAATCCTCAGAATGCAGGCAAGAATGTTGTGAAACAGGTATTTAATTCAGCATTTCTTTTTTGGCTCCAGTTGTGTCTTGGTTTATGAATATGAAGTAATTTACTATCCTTCTGATTTACAGACTGTGAGCCCGAAGGTGTTTCTGATTGGTCTTTTGATGAAAATTGTCTTTTCTGCTGCCTGAGAAGAGAAAAAGTGAAGGTAACAATGCAGATGTGTGAAGCTAGTAGTTGTAGGGGAGGGACAAAGGGAGGGAGTTTGCTGCTCCTAGTTAACTGAACATGGAAAATCTGCAACCTCCTACCCCTTTCCCCTCCTTTGGAAAAAGCTTTTCTGAATTAAAATATGCAAATTGATGAACAGACTTGCCTCTTTCTCTGCAACTTTTTCATTTTAGTATGTAATGCAGGTGGTGGGTTTCTTTTTTTCCCCCTGTGCATTAGCTCTTTCTGTTTGGTGTTTTTTATTTGTTTTGGGTTTTCTTGAGTTCCTTGTAAGAGATTTTGTTGGGAATCATGAAACCCTCCCCAAGGGAGCCAGACTGTGGTTTGTGCATGTTTACTACAGTCAGATGATGGGCTTATCTTCAGTATGGAAATGTGGTCCATTTTAACAATCTAGAGTCTTGTTCTGTATCTTGAAATATCCTTCCCTGTGGGCCCTATCCTTTTATTAAAATGCTCTTGTGCCTGGTAGATTTTGTATTGTGCTTGTTGATAATGAAGTCAGAACCTAAACATGGACAAGTCAGGTTTGCCAACACAAAAAACTTGTGGTTTATTTTCTTAAGGAGATCATAGTTGTATATAAAACAAAAGCTATGATGCTACACTGATTGTTGTTCAGCCCACGTGTTGAGATTGTGATTGTTCTATAACATAGGAAGGAAGGATCATCTGTCTCGGCAAAACTTCATTTACTGGAATTTGTAACTACAACTTCTTCCTGCACAATGTAAAACAACACCAGAATGGATCTCTATCAACTTAGGAACAAAACAAAAGTACTCTTTCCTCTGCAGCAGCTAACATGTAGCTGCATGGCTTGTCCATAAAGGAAGTTGACTCTGATACTTGCCATGCTGACAGTTCATGCATATTTTTGTATTACAGTTTTTATTAAGGCATGGGAGGAGGTTTAGGAATACTTGCATTTAGAACAGATGTAAGTCTCAGTTATTTCATTGAGACTGACAGCGGGTGACATATATGTATGCTTGTGGTGTAAGGTGTTCTTGTCTTTTTTCTTACCTCATTTCATAAAAGGACAAAATCCAGTGTTAAGCACAGCTCTAGTTAAGCCATTGAATTGATTCAGAAATTAATTTTGTGGTGGGTGAGAGACTGGTCATAGTCTGGACCAATCTGACAGTGTATGGGTAGCTATTCAAAAAGGCAGTCTTACTGTCTTCCAGCCTCTCTCAGTTCTGTTGGGTTTGGATATTTTGGCTTTTTGGTTTGTCTTTTTTTGTTTGTTTTATTTTTGAGGGAATAATATGGCTCCTTTCCGGGTCTAGGGTTTTTTATGTGTCAACTGAGAGATGGTAGGATGGGAGTGCTTCCTTTCCCCTGTGGGTGCAGCAGATTGCTGCCCTGCTGGCACTGGTGTCATTAGCTTGCAATACAGAGTTAAATAAGATTCTTTCACAAGAGCCTTCAAATAATGTGAATTTGACATCTTAATTGGAATTAAAGTATCAGAGACATAATTGTTAGAAAAAAGTTTGTAACTTAATTTGCTGTTTAGCTAAATAATGGACAGTCTTCAGCTAATTTAGTTCAACTAAATTGGGAATGGTACTAGTTTATTTGACATCTCTTCCACTGAACATCTGGATTGATATCTTTAACTCTTCTTTTTAGGGAGTTACAGGCTGTTCACATGCATCCTCTCACCTTGTTTGGAAAAGAACTGGGCAGGGTGGGATGATTTGGGTTGGTGCTTGTATAGTGCTGAGTTACAGAATGAAAAGGTGTGTAGTTGATGCCGTAGCTGGGAGCGGGATAGACACAAGCCATGTATTACGATAGCATGTGGCTGTGGCTGGCCTGATTTTTTTTTTCTTTTGAGTACATAATTACCAATACCTCCTTTTGGATTAGTTGAATAATTAATCAATGTACTTGATTTTCACCTGTGAGTGATGTCTAGGTACCTAGTGTAACAAGTTCAAAACCAATAAAAATCTTCAGGGTTTTTTTCTAGATTTCATTTGCCCTTAAGAATTACCTGTAACTTAGGAGACCGGTAGTTGTGCATAAGTAAAAATGAGTTCTGGACTGTAGGATGATAATTGAAGGCCAGTATTAGTTTACTGGCAGAGCTGCTTAAAGGGTAAAAATCTACATTAGCTCTCCCACCCTTTCAGTGATAGTGGTTATTGCTTTTGCAAGCAGTCAGATTCAGTTACACAACTTCTTCAAAGGATGGAAAACCATCTGCTGAAGTATTCTAAAAAGATTAATTTATTTGTAGCAGTAGTTCTAATTGCAAATACTGAGCAAATACGTGCATTTTTTGGCAGTCAAAATACAAGACAGGTTTTGACAGAGAAATAGACTTAAGTGTTTTCATTTGAAGGGGATAATAAATTGCAGACCAAGTAGAGAGCTAGCATTTTCCCAGATACATTTTTTCCCGTATCCAGAGGGTTATGTACAATAATGTAGAACTTCTAGAAACTGCATTTTTTCTTTTCGTCATAGAATGCAGAATACCCAATTGTTTCTGTATGGTGTGATCAGAGAATAACTGGTTACCTAAGGAGCTGGTACCAGGTTATTAATGTGGGTGCCTGTGTGCAGAAATGCACAGGTACCTTGATGGGCAAGAAAGACAAAAAAAAACCAGTTAGCAGCTCTGGCTGCCTACATGGGTGAGAGAAAGATTGGGTTCTATGGGACCAAATCTGACGAATTCACATTTGGATAATCTGCAATTGTGGTAATTCTCTATTACTTGTGGTCTTTATCACTTTTCCTTCTAAAAGGTTGTGGTACAGAGAAGACCCATCAATTCAGATGTATTGAACTTGAAGTGTACTTGCCTTATCTCTTTTTAATTATGGTTCCTAATTTTTCTGTGTGGCTTGTTAAATAATCTGACAGAGCTATTGTTACAGAAGAGATCTTCAGCTCCATGTAGAATGTTTGTATAAGTGAGGTAGTCTCTAGTGTCATTTGCTCCTAGTTGGAGCTCAAGCCTAGTTTAAGAAAGGCCAGAAGAAAGGAGAAACTGGAAAATAATTCCTTAAAGAGGATTCAGTTGAGTATATTCATGTGGAAAAGAAAACAGTATTGTCTATAGTGACATAAAGCAATTCGTATGTAATAAGAGAAAAAAGGAACACACACATGGACACACAACTAATCTCATTAGTTGGTGAGAGCAGAACAAGAAGGATAATACTCCTAAGCACATTAACTATTTTATAGATATATTTAAGCTACAAAAATAGCAAGAGAGAAAATGACTTCTAGGAGCATATTCTGGATTCTTAGGCTGTTGATGCCAGAAGGTTGATTCTGGTCTGCAAAGTTCTCTAAAATATCTGGGCTGCAGTGAAAGGACCTCTCACAATTCTTTCATTTGTGAAGAAGTGTGGTAAGGTGCAGCATTTGAAGAAATTATTTTAAAATTCAAAATTACTCTGATATGATTTGGGTATTTTTAAAAGCTTATAATTATTTTACAGAAATCTGGTGGCCTTTCACTATGGAGGAACATAAACAATAAGATGTGAACTGTGGTAAATGTCTGAATAATTCTGAAGAGAAGTTATCACTCATCTGAAGTATTAACTTGTAGAATAATTGAAGATGGCAAAGGAAATATCTGAAAATGAGTTAAAGTTGCAGAACTCTTACAATTTTTGATGGCTTTAGAATGTGTTTAAACTGTGTACAGAGATCCCTAAGTGTGCTGGAACATGCTCTAAAACATTTTTAATGTATTTCATCACTTAAAAAACTCAAGCATTTAGACTCTCAATTTTGTATTGTGTCATTTAAAAATAATTTGATATGAAGGCTAAAACTTGAAGAGGCTTTTTGTGATAATCTTCAGCAGTGTTTAGTAGTAATGCAGGGTTGCAGCTTTACTTGTGCATCAATGTTAATGTAAGCATATTGTGGTTCCACTGATATATTTCTTCTCCCCCTACTATAGATAATAAATGATGGTCAATAGCTATGGATCAGTCAAGTTGTTTGTTTTGAATTTGATAAATATTATGTCAGTCAACTTACTAGAAAAATATGTATGTTCAGTAAGTGAGGGAGGTCTTAAAACTGAATTTTTATTAATGCTAGGCTGGGAGCAGTTGTAGATGCTTTAAAGGACATGCTCAGAATTTAAGATCATCTTGATAAATTTGAAAACTAGGACAGACAGACTTGTTTTATCAAGTCGCAAGTTACAGATGTCTGAAAAGTGATAGGATTGTAAAAGTAGTAAACTACTTTGGGGACTGTATCAAGAGAAGAATTTGTGTTAATACCTGGAGAGGAAAACCTAAATGCTGGCGAAGCCTCAGCTGACTGTAGCTTTTTGAGAGATGTAAACAAACTGAATAGCACTGAAATGTAAGCAACAAGAGTGATACTGCCTTGCAGGTAGAAGGAAAGAAGAGTCTCTGGTGCCCTTAAAGCTTGTCTACAGGAAATTGTTCTCCTTTGCGTTGGCTATGAATTAATAAGACTGTACAGTCTTATGGGAAAAAAGCATTGGAGAAGACAGCCTAGGGATGTTGAGACATTCCTTTCTTACTCAGTGTTCCTAATTTTGCCTTGAGGTAGGGTGGGAGGCTGGATTTTATCCCTAGGGTCCATGGGTTGACCAGTCAGCCATGGGTGGCCTGTGGGCAGCCTCCCTCCTTTTTCTCCTTGAAGATGGATAGGAATTATCTCACTCTGTTCTAGCTTGTGAGCTCTTCCCACTCCATCTGTTTGTGTCCTGTGGCTTACACGTGAAACTGCTGTTTCCACATCTACACAACAACAGCCTGCATCATCCAGTTCTCTTCATGTCAGCAGTTTAGCATTTGGAATTGCTGCATCAACATTTCTTACAAGGAGGCTCTCAGTGAGCATCCAGCACTAGTGCTGACGAGGGCGGGCTGCCCAGGATTAGGTGGTCTCACAAGGTCACGCATTAACCTTGCGTTTTGATAACCTGAGCTCTGTATTTCTAAGGCACTTTGACTTAATTACATAGTTGTGCTGTTTATCTTAACATACAAAAAGAGCTTTAGTCCTCAGGGAGCATGTGCAAACCATTCCAGTATCTTTCTCTGAAGGGGTATTGTTAAATATAGTGATACTGCATGTTCACTGATGGATTCTAGGAATGCTCTGGGGCATGCTTCCCACCTGAAGAGAAGCACAAAGAGAACAGAAAGAATCTTGTGTTATGAATAATATGTAAAAGTAACTGATTGTTTATAAATACCCTGAAAAAAGAACCCAAATGACAATGCTATCTAGGTATTGGGTTTTTCTTCTTCCTACTACCTGCATGTTGCCACTGAAAACTTTGATATGATTTAGGACTGTAGAGTGAGCGGGTAAGCCTGAAAGTAGTGGTTCTAAATAATGGTTATTGGGAAGAAATGTTGGAAAATATATAAAAAAAACCCTAAAAATTCAACAACCTCCCACCCCAACCAACAAAAAAACCCCAACACAAACCAACCAACCAGACACTCCCAAACCAAACAAAAACCCCTCACTTTTGAAAGTGGACTTTGAATAGCAATCACAATCAAATACTTAGTGTGAAAACTTGAATTTTCCTTCCAGGGTGAAAAAACCTGCAGATTCCTGGAATAATTGTGGTACAATGGTTAAGAAAACAATTAAAAAGTGCAATAAGCAGAAATATTTCCAGTATATTTTGCCTCAAATATATGTAGTCAGTGCTGTACTAAAGCTGCCAGAAGATTTTTGTTTTTCCTGTTTGCAAGGTTAAATCTGACTCTTTTATCTAACTGTATTTCTTCACATTTTGATGTCTTAGCATGAACAGTGATAAAAACCATGCTCTTTAGTTGGGAGGTAAAAACGAAGCACTGCCATTTTCTTGCTCTTGTTTCTTCCCCTTCCTGAATGCAGATCAAGAGATCTTTTATTCAGCTGTTTACCAGCATAAGCCACTTAGAATTTTTTTTTCTTCTGGCTGATCCCTTTTTCTTCGTTCCCTCTCTATGTAGCAAGTGTAGAGCTTTAGTTAGCTTCAATAGATTAAATTGTACTCTTCTTAATTGCCTTTATATGAGTAATATAAAATACATTTGTTTATGGTGAGGCAGGGTGCTGCTGGACTCTGTTTCCATTGAGTTTCCAGGCTAGTATTTACAACGTATTGTTTTAGTTGCAAAAAGTGCTAAGAAGATTTAAAGTGCATTATGTTGGCCAAGGGTTATTTTTATTTTATGCTTCTTCCAGAGCTATAGTCTGCTAAAGGGCAGGGTGTCAGATCAAGATGAAGGGGTAATGTTTCCTTCAAGTCTGAATTCTCTGTTTGTCCCTTGAATGAAAAAGTTTTTTGCAATGGTTCATGGGACTCTAGATAGAGGATGCCAGTTAACTCTAATGGATCTTATATAGCCAAATCTCTGTGCATCAGTTTGCCGAGTTTCCTTTTAAAGCAAAACTTCTGTAAAGGCTTAGAAATTTCAGTGATTATTCCGACATTTCTCTATGCTTGATTACTTACATTATTAGTTATTTTGCACATCTGCTTTTTATGCAAACTGATAAGTTTACTGTTATCCTGGTAATGCCTAAAAGATAATGGAGCTGATCTCGGACTCTCTGTCAATAACAAGAATAGATCCTGCATAAAGCTTTGTGAGATGCAGCAACACAGTTTCAGAAAGAGGATACAAGTGTGTTCTGTGGAGTTCCACCTGAAAAGTAACTCTCAAAAGATATTCGGCTTACTATCCAGAAATACCTTTATTGTGAAATCTTGTATGGATACTTACGATATTTTAGTATCATGGAAGTACAACTGCATTTTCAGTGTGTTCATAAAATACCAGTGAACTGCTACAGGTTGCTAGTACAGGGATGCCTGGCACAGAGGTGAACACTTTTATTATAGCTAACCATCAGTTCAAATTCGTATGAAAGAATTAAAGTCTGTCTCAATAGAAGCTTCTCCTATGGGAGCAAGCAGGTTTGAATCTCTCTGGTATGGAAAAAAGTGTCAGTCATTTTGTGAGGCCTTACTTCTGCAGGCTCTTACCTTCACAGAATCAAAGATGTTTTTACTCACCTGTTACCTCTATCATTGCATGTTCCTTATATTTCTGTTTGTCATAAAATACTGCTTTGTCTCTGTACCGTGTCTGAGATAGTATCTCCCTTTGCTTTTGATAGCGAGCTTTTGGAAGCTATTGAATTCCAAATATGATGTGAAAGCCCATGTGGTTCAGGCCAGAGTCCACAGCATTTCATATTATTACCCTTTGCACGCAGTTCATGTGACTGCTGTGTTCGTTAGTTTACTATGGGCTGGTCATATAACCTGGCTTCTTAAACCTCTTGAAGTTGAGACAGCACAAACTTAAGAATTACTTATTTTTTAATTTACTGTGATTTATAAATGAATTTCCAGTTCTTTCCTTCCCTTCTAGTCCCATGAGGATATGAATCTGAAATCAACTTATAGAGTGGAGGCCAAAAAACCAGATGCAACCTAGATGTTATAGTAACTGATACTTTATAAAGGTTAACAAAACAAAACACTCCCTAAAGCCAAAAAGTGGTTGTGTATGCATTCCTGCAGTAGGTAAATACAGGTATCTTTAATATAGCTTAAAATGAAAGTGGAAGGAGAGGGCCAGTAAAGAGATTGTTATCCTGGTCAGGAACAAGGCATTGAACTGAAAGAAATGAGAAAAGGGGTGTGCATCTGGGCGTGGAACCTAAGCATTTAGATTTTGTATTTTTGTAACCTTGTCTTCTAGTTCCTTGAGTGTATTTAAAATTAATGATTTATCCTGGAATCTCACACACTTAATTATCCTAGTTTGAATATATTCTTGAGATTACTCAGCTGCTTCCAATTGTGAGAATGGATTTTGTTTCATTGTAGGTGTTGTAACAGCTAACTAAAGTTTATTTCACTTAAAAGTAGCTACCACTGAGCCTCTTCACAAAAGGACCTGTTTGTTGATAATGGTTGGTCATTTTTTTCTCAGTTTGCATGAATGATGTGTAGAGTAAGGAGAACTGCCTATGTTTTGCCTTCAACAATTATTTCTTGGATCTGAAAGTAATAGCCAAAGAACAAGTGCTAGATATGAGATTTGCAGCCAAATGTTGTAAAATATCTAGGTTTTCTTCTTTATAATGGGCTCTTATTTTCTGTATTGTTATCATATCTTATAGGCTTCTTCTGCATTTATGTCTTGGGTTACAACAGGATGGCAGGTTGTACTCCGGCTTTGTGGGTTTGAGCCAGTGTTTCTGTACTATTGCCTTTATTGTAATTTTCCTATTAAATTGTAGCTGTCTTGAAATCTCTTGCAAGGTATCTGTGTGGGGCCAATTCCTCCTGCTGGTTTACTTTCAAACCAGCACATATTTTGGTGCCCAACATGTGGCGTCCTGAGAGAAATCAGAATTGCAGTTTTGCATTGCATTACAGAAACTGCCTATTCACCGTGATGCTTGACATGTTTACATGGATGTTGTGCCTTGCTCTCTATATTTTTCTGCACATGAGGAACTATTTGCCAGTTGTGATGCTCCTTTTGAGACCAGGGAATGGTATGAAAATTGCTTTTTAGTTTATTATGTCTATTGCATGATAACATCAGAGGCAATAAACCTCATTCAGAATGTATATTCAATTTTGTTCACCTGTCCTGGTCTGGGCTGCTGCCTCTGGGGCCTCATCAATAATCGCACCCAGCCCATGGGGGGAAGAATGCCACTTCAGAAGTGATTGGCACCGAAGCACAGCTGCATCTGGCACCCTGACTACCAGTGCTGGGCTGGATGTTCAAAGGGAAGGTTCCTTCCATCATGCCACCGATGCCTCGTGGAAAAGTGGATCACTCTGATCACACAGTGAGCCTGGATAGGAAATCCTAATTGCCCTGGGATTCTGGAAATCATAACAAACTGGCCCAAAGGTAAGAGTTTTGGGCTATCTTTTGAAGAAGAGGAGCAGGTGACATGTGCTGAGGAGGCCTCACCATATAACCAACTACCAGAGAATGAAAAGCGATAACGCCCTCTTCACTGATGATTCCTGCCAAATTGTAGCAACAAACCAGAAATGGAAAGCTGCTGTATGGAGCCCCACACGGAAAGTTGCAGAAGCTACCAAGGGACAAGGGGGATCAAGTCAGCTTGCAGAGCTTAAAGCTGTCCAGCTGGCTTTGAGTATCACTGAATGAGAGAAGTGGCCAAGGCTCTATCTCTACACTGACTCGTGGATGGTGGGTAATGCTCTGTGGGGGTGGCTGGATTGCTGGAGAAAGGCCAACTGGCAGCACAGAGGGAAACCCATCTGGGCTGCTGAGATTTGGCAGGACATCGCCGCCCGGGTAGAGAGGCTAACTGTGAAGGTTCGACACGTGGATGCACATGTACCCAAGAGTCGGGCTAATGAAGAGCATCATAACAACGAGCAGGTGGATTGAGCTGCCAAGGTTAAAGTATCTCAGGTGGATATGGACTGGCAGCACAAGGCAGAATTATTTCTAGCTTGTTGGGCCCACGATACCTTCAGTCATCAGGGAAGAAATGCGACATACTAATGGGCCTGTGACCAAGGAGTGGACTTAACTATGGACAGTATCTCACAGGTCATCCATGACTGTGAGACGTGTACTGCAATCAAGCAGGCCAAGCAGATGAAGCCTCTATGGTATGGTGGATGGTGGTCAAAATATAGTTATGGGGAAGCCTGGCAAATTGATTTCATCACACTTCCCCAAACCTGCCAAGGCAAGCACTATGTGCTGACCATGGTGGAAGCAACCACTGGATGGCTGGAGATGTACCCTGTGCCTCATGCTACTGCCTGGAACACCATCTTGGGCCTTGAACAGCAAGTCCTGTGGAGACATGGCACCCTGAAAGAATTGAGTTGGACAACAGGACTCATTTCAAAAACAGCCTTATAAGCACCTGGGCTAGAGAACACGGTATTGAGTGGGTGTACCATATTCCTTACCATGCACCAGCCTCCGGGAAAGTTGAGCAGTGCAACAGACTGCTAAAAACCACCCTGAAGGCATTGGGCAAGGGGACCTTCAAAAATTGGGAGCTGCATTTAGTGAAGGCCACCTGGTCAACACTCAGGGCTCCGTCAATCGAGCTGGTCCTGCCCAGTCAGAACCTTTGCACACCATAGATGGAGACAAAGTCCCTGTGGTACACATGAGATGTATGTTATGAAAGATAGTTTGGATTAATCCCACCTCAGGCAAAGGCAAATCCATCCATGGGATTGTTTTTGCTCAAGGACCTGGTTACACTTGATGGGTAATGCAGAAAGATGGGGAAACGCGTTGTGTACCTCAAGGGGACCTAATTTTAAGTGAGAACTGTGTGTAATGCTTCATTGTGTGTATATATATATATATGTAAGTAGAGTTAAAGAAGTATATTAATTTGGGTATGATGTAGATGGTGTAGAATAAGGGGTAGATAATGTCTTGGATTACAATTTAAGGTGTAACCAGAGTCTGTATTCTGCTGCCACCTACATCACCTTCTGATGAACTGTTAATGGTGAGTCCTTTGCAACAGCTGCATACCCCACCTAGGAGTTGAGTGTCATGTTCTCTTTGTTACACCCAGCCTAAGGGTGGTCATCTCTGCTAAAGCGCCATCAAGGACTCCCCAAATTATCCTATATCTCGTATGATTACATCATTCCATTGTAAAACTCCTGCCCTGGAAGAGGTTCTGAACATTCCTGCCTGGATTTGAAGGTATATAATCTCAAAGTCTGAGAACTTAGGGGAACCACCACTGGACCTCCAGAGAAGGACCAGATCTTTCCACAGGACCACCACTATAACAAGACCACATCCATAATTTCAATGGGACTGCAACCACCATTTAGTCAGACTGCTACCACCACCCTGACCTACAGGGTGCCAGGTTGTACTCTGGCTTTGTCAGTTTAAGCCAGTGTTTCTGTACTATTGCCTTTATTGTAACTTTCCTATTAAATTGTAGCTCTGTCTTGAAATCTCTTGCAAGGTGTTTGTGTGGGGCCAATTTCTCCTGCTGGTTTACCTTCAAACCAGCACAATTTACAACAAGAGAACAGGACAAAGTACAATGTTGTGAAGTAGCCAAAAAAACAAGTTTTGATTTCAATAGATTCAACTCTGTGCTGAGTACTTTAAAAAGTTCTGTATTTAGTAAAATATTGAATGCCTAGGGAACGTTATTAATTTTGGAGTCAGGAAGATCTTACAAATATTAAATATCTTTGCAGGAACACTTAGTCGGTCTGGATGAGCCAGCCTCGGAAGCTGGACAAGAAGCTCTGCTTAGACAAGAGCAAGCAAAGATCATTCGTTTTGAAAGGCAAGCGGAAGAGTTCCTCAATGCAGTCTTTTACAGAAAAGGTTGGTTTTAATGGGGGGAGGAGGATGCGGGAAATGGTCTCTCTTGTAGTCTTTTTGCATGCAATGGAGGTATCAAAGATCTGATGTTCAAGTTATCACTGTATGTTCAGTATTTTTCAGTCATCTTCTTTGTATATATTTATCAAGGGTAAAAATTGACTCTCAAGTAATTAGCAATACAACAGTGTGGGCTTGGGACAGGGGAAGAGAATATAACTATTTAACCCTAAACCAAATCTCTCCATGAGAAGACTTGTGCTTTCACTTTTGGAGAGATGACTCAGTTCTTACCCAGCAGAACTGCTCCCCATAACCAGCATTTAGGTGAGTGGGCTGTTTGGAAGAAAGGTCAAGTGGCAGTGGTGGTAGTAGGTGGGTAATGTGTTTTTTTAAAAATATTTATTTTATTTTGATGGCATATGTAGTCATGCAGTTTTTCGTAAAGGTCATCAGTCTTCTCACTATTGGTAATGGTTACCCACCCTGTTCCAAACAAGCAAGTATAAAATATTGTTGGAATAGTGCTAAGGGGGATATATGGAGGAGTCAAAATGTGATCAGCAAAAGAATATGCTGAGAACATGCTCAATGCTAGAAAATCACCTAAATATCTTCTGGAAAGTTGTCATTTAAACTGTGCTCTTAAGGAAGGCACAAAGCTCATTTCACTGTTTTCTACAAATCTGAGAAACGTGAATCCAGAGGTTGCTTCCAAATGCATCCTGAATGAAAGTACATCATACTTATCAGTCCAACCCATGTGTGAGAAAATCTGCCAAATCAGTAATTCCTACCTATCTGCTGGGGGACAACGCAAGGCTTCAGTTTAACAAATTAGAATTGCTGTAGCCAGTCCTCAGCCCTTCCTTCCAGTGACCAAAATATTTAAAGGTGTTTTAAGTAGATAACAGTATCTTAGCCTTTCTTTTATGACTCAAATGAATAAATACAAGCTGTACATTATGATGCTTCTATACTTTTTGCAGTACATGCAGGATGGTAGGAAGGATAGTTACTGCATTACCACTGATAGTTCAGATAATGCCTTTATTCCAAGGCTTCCTTTTCAAGTTTTCTTTTTTCTTGTAAGGTTAATGTTTCCTTTTGCTTTTGAGTTTATCCCATTTATCTTCAAATCCAGAAGGAATTTAAGAAAACTAAAGTCTAGAGAAAATACAGGGTTTTTCTCATATTGGTTTTTCTGGTGAGGAAAAAAAAAGCACTTCCATCACTTCCAAATTGTTTATTAAAGACTTCATTCCTTTAACATTAAACTTAAATCTTTACGTATGACATGTGTGTGTGTGTCTTTTAGGAAAGTATGCTTTTTAAAATTTGTTGGGGAGCCAGCAGCAGATATTGCAGTGTGCTTGTGGAGGGTATAATACTCTGTCCACGGCCAGATACCCAGAATGAAGATAATGAAACATGTCAGATGTCTAAGAATCTTCAAGAATTGTTTTTTTAATAAACTCTTGTTTTCCTTCCTCGGACAAAGCTGTGCTTGGTGCAAGAGTAATAGGTGAGGGGTAGAAGCCTGGCAGGAAGTCCATTCTGAATCCTTAATGCATCATTATCAAGCTTACCTGTATTTAGATTGCTTGAAATCTAAGTCATGCTACTGCCCTAAGATCCCCAGGCACTGTCATACCAAAGAGGACACAAAGAATGGCAGAACTCTGACGTTCCTACATTGCTCAGAAATGCTGAGCTCTCCTGGCTTCATGCCAGCCATTAGTTTTTTTGCTTCTTTCTATACATACTGCCAGTAACATTTGAGATGGGCATTTTGTAGCCCAGGTAGATCAGAGAAAATGCAGATGCTCTCTGGACACTGGCCACACAGTCATGTACTGAACATGACAGGGAATCAACAAGATCAACAAACTTTCTGAACAGGTTTACTGTCCATTAATCTTATGTCCTTTCTCTGCAGTTTGTGTCCGTGGCACACTGACCCAGTAATGCTTCCTTCAAATATTCATATTTTTCCAGTCAAAGCAGAGTGGTAGTACTTGTACTAGTTGTCTGTTACCTTTACTTAGTGGCAGGACAGGACCTTCTTCTGGTTCAATGAAATCATACCATTATTTGTTTGATACTGCCCTTTTAAGATTTCAGTATAAAAATACACAAAAGCTGTTAAGGCTTTAAAGCTCAGAGGTACTGCTTTAGACTATTTATAGCTGGTAATTATTTGCTGTATTTTTTCTTCTCTGAGAATCTCTATGTTTTAGTTAATTTTAGTTTTATACTCTTAAAAAGAACTAGACAGGTGGAGTCAAGATGAATATCTGGCTGATTTCAAGTGATGCTGGAGGGGCACCAGCACGTATTTTCCACTCACTTTTGAACAGCTTTAATCTTCAGCATTCAGGCTTTATATTAAGCAAGAAGCCTTTAATGTGCTAGGTACCTACCCTTCTGCTTAAAAATGGAGTTGTGTCCTGAATTAGTGAGTTTATCTTGAACAGCACTAGAAGGTTGTCATTCTGGGCTGATTCTTTGAAGCTGCAAATTACAAAGGTGCATGGCTGTAGGCATATGTAATACTTTATTTCTGAATGTAAATATGTTCAGCTGTAAGCATTTTTGAAATGAACATATGAACATAGTGCACAGTAAAGGCCTGATTCTTCGTTCAGAAAACACAAGTGCCATTGAGCTCTGCATTCCTGCCAGCCCCACTTGTATATGCTACAAGCACATGTCAAACAGTTAGTATCAGTGTGATCATGCCATCAATTTGTGCCCCTCTGGGTCTCCCTAGAGCCTTTGAATGTCCTTCAGGAGATTATAGTGAAGAGGTTAAAAATGGGAACAAACATCACCACAGCAGAACAAAGCCTCCACACTTTTCCAGGCTGGTGTCTTTGTGGACCATTTGGGAAGCAAGTGAGATTATAAAATGTACCAAAATTTAAGTTTGGCTCATTTTTTGGTGTCTTCTTAAAACTGTGGTATTCGATACTTAGCAACAAAATCTACAGGATGTTTTAAAGAAAATGGTTACATATTTACATAAACATCCTGGCAATTTACAGTTGTTATGCCCCTGTAAGAACGCATGTGGGTGACTGTATAAGATCTTAGGTGTAGAAAGCTGTGCTTAGCAAAAAGGAATTTGGGCTTGCGTAATATTTAAAGCTCAGTATGGTGTTTCATCAAAAAACACAGTGGCTGCTTACTGCTGCTCTTAGATTTGTGGGCAGCTCTGCTCCAACCTTTTTGTCACTCATTTTTTACACATACAGTAAAGCTGGTTTATTGATGTACTTTTGACAAAAGTACTTTTAGCAAAAGGCAAATCTAACACTGAATTGTCCCACGGAAGATTTTGCTAATGCTTCTAATAGCTCAATCTCAATAGATTACCTTTCAACCTGGGCAGTTTTTTTAAAAGAGGTAGTAAACACTTCTCTATTGTTCCCTCTTGAGAGCTGCTTTTAGAGATTTATTTGGTCTTCTACTGCATGGTTTTTTCTGAATGTTTCTTCAGTAATAGAAAATTAAACCTTTTTAGCTGTTTCTGGAATAGTGGTGTGGTTGTGGTGTGCTTTGGGTTTTTTTGGGGGTATTGTGGATGGTTGGTGTTTGTTGTTGTTTTGGTTTTTTGAGGGGTGTGGGTTTGTTTGTTTTTAAAAAACCCAAAACTGATTTGGCCAGAGAATACAATGTTTGAAGTGAAGTGGCAAGACAGCTTCTGTAGTTTAGGAGTAACAGATTTACTTCCACTTCACAAATTACTATTGGTCTAAAATAGTGATTTTTGTCAATAAAGTTTTTGGTTGCCCACATGCCCAGATACTTTTTTATTTATACACTATTTCATATAAATAAATTGGAATGCCTGCTTGTTGTGTTTCACATCCCTTACTAATAGATTTAGCAGCTCTTCTAGAAATAGAATTACTTGTCATCTGACACATCTTGGGTTTTTGTGTATATGCAAGTTCTTTGGGTAATTCCTGATGCTGCGTTGATTACAATGGTAGAAATGTCAAAAGGAATAGATAGAATGAGATGGAAGACACTTGAACATTTGATCTTCATGTGAATAATTTTAAATAATCAGATCTATAGGGCTTTATTTCTCAGTAAACTTAGAGGGGACTGCTGCAACTTTATTGTCCATTTTACCCTTCTGTAGCTGCAGGTAAGTTATGCGATTCTTTCACTGAATAACCTGTTCAATATTTTTGGAATGAGCTCCATTACTTGGTACTTTATCTCTCCTTTCCATTTCCACACCTCTTAAAGGTCTGGTGGAATATATCTATATTTAAAAACAAAATGTGAGATTGCGTATTTCTTTTAGGAAAGTGTTATTTTGGGGAGGCTGTATCAGAATTAGCAATGGTTTTTATTCAGGTATTCTAAGACTAAAGTACATTTTCTACAGAAACTATTTTATCTTTGGCTTTCTTTTTTTTCCCCCCTGGATTTTTTTTTGTAAATAAACAATGATCTAATATAAAAGCTGTTTTACTTAAAGTGCTTCCTTAAAAGAAATCTCTAATATTTGCAGACAGTCCTAGGGTCTCTGACCCCAATATTCCCCTAGTGGCCCGTGAGATCATGCAGCGAATGATCCGACAGTTTGCTGCTGAATATACCTCAAAAAATAGCTCTACTCAGGACTCCAGCCAGCCCAATAGCACAAAGAACCAAAGCCTGCTGAAAGCATCTCTGGTCGTCTCCTCTCCCACGGCTGCAACTGCTCAGAACCCTGTGCTCAGCAAACTGCTCATGGCTGACCAAGACTCACCTCTGGACCTTACTGTCAGAAAGTCTCAGTCAGAACCTAGTGAACAAGGTAGGACTCTTACCAGTGTCTTGCATCCTGTGGCAATCCATTAATGGCATTCTTGTTGCAGAACCAGACAATTAGAAGGTTGCACTTTTGCATAAAATGTAAAGTAGAAAAGCAGTGGATGTTTTTACAATAAAATAATGACTAGTTCAATGTGTCTGGGAGAGAAGAGACTTTTTGAAAGAATGTAGAGCCATAGACATCAGAGATTCTTCTGAAGAAGGGCAAAGGGGATGGACATGCTCCAGACTCTGAGGATAAATGTGCTGTTCCTACTGGGAGCTGCAAGAAGCAGTCTGCCAAAATAGACTGTACGCTTGCTGGTAAGAGAAGTTCATGTGGTCATGAAAATCATAATGTTGTCTCTTCTCTGGAGATTAGTACACAGTCTGACTGAAGAGCTGATTTATTTTCTTTCTGGTCATGGTGTGAAAAGAGTATCTTTTAAAAGTCTATGCGAAATTGCTTTGTGAAGGCTGTAAAAATTATACCCATGAACTGCACTAAACTTCCAGGTTTGTGCATTTGGAAGAAATGTCTCCTTTCTACCTTAAAAATAGACTTGTTCTGCAGAGCACAGATTGAATAACTTGTAACAGTGTTTCAAAGCTTATTTTAATTCAAAAACCTTGCTTTCCATCAAAAATGCCTTTTTTTAAAAGAAGCAAATTCTGTGAGTGATATAGTATATGAACTTTTCTGTTCTGAAACTGTTGAATCCTAAGTGTATTGTACTGATTAAAATTAGACCCTATACCCTTCTTCAGAAAAAGTGTTAGTGCTTGAAGTCATTCTGTCACAGTAGGCTGTCCATCTGCAAATGGAAAAGGTGCCTTTGAAAAAAAAAAAGCCTCTTTCTAGCTAGGACAGAAGAGTAGGTATCCCTTTATTCTTTTAAATTGAGTTTATGAAGCCTTTTGTAAACAGGTTAATTTCATGTGTCCAGTAATATGCAGCTTGGACATCTGGACACATACTGCACTTACAGCACTTACTGAAAGCTGTCGTTGCACTTCAGTTACAAACTGCAATGAAAGGTTGGATAGTGTCTCTCTTGAAATGTGGCCCTGTACAGTAGGCATTTGTTTCTAGCTGTCTTTATTATAAATGCATTTTGTGAGTGTGCTTTGCGTGTATGTTTATAAATGTTAAACTCTTCTGATTGTTAAACTTTTTGCTGAAAAAAAGAGGGAGAGAATCAATTTTGCTTTGTTTCTTTTTAATTAGAGGATGGTATGGTGAAGAAGAAAGCATGCATATGAACTGTTCTTTAGCTACCATGTGATGGAAAAAGCTGTAAGATAATGTATAATGTTCATAACACTTGTTATGAAAGTAGAACATGTGCATATTGACTTACACAGTAATCTGTTTGCTGATGTAAATTTTTTCCAATTTACATTTAATGTAATTGGAAAGAGATTTTGCCAAACTTGTTAATGAGAGATTTCAGAGGCTGTCATGAAAGATTGCTAGTGGTGCTTTGTGCTATATTTTGTTCTAGTGGGTTGAGGGGAACCCAGCTAGCTGTAAGCTTCGCCCTGGGGTATGAGGTTGGCCCTGCTTCCCCTGAGGGGCTTCTGGGTTGTACTGACCCTTCTGAGGGAGGAAACATGGATGCAAGTGCCTTGGGCAGCTGCCTGTGCTGTCCAGCCTCTTGAAGAGGAGAAAAGACTTGATCCAGTCTGTGTCTCTTGTGCCTGCATAAGTGTTGTTCAAAAAGAAAATTTAATTTTCTGCTTGCTTAAGTTTGGGTTATGGTGTGTTCCCAAATGCAGTGGGTGGAACAGCTTTCCATAAGTTAATTCTAGTTCACTGTTTATCATGTTTTTTCTCCATATGTCAAATGAGAACTTTAAGCAATCTGAAAGCTGTCTTACATTGTTCTTGTGTTGGGTGATATTTACTTGATTAGATGGAATGAGTGAGGAGCTCTGATATGTCTCGAGTTTACCTTGCCAACAGGTTTCATTTATCTTTGCCTCATAAATTCCTCGTTTCAAAGTTTCCAGGAACTTCAGATGACTGGGCTGCTTCAATGACAATGTTGCCCTTATTAAAATGACCAGAATTTCAAGCTGCTTTACTGCAGTAGGAGCAAGGCTTTTCTGGTGAAACACGCTTCCTTTTCTGGTGCCCATAAATTCAGAGTTTACTTAAGGGTTTGCAGGAGAGCATGGGGAGAGCGTGAGGAAGTGCCATTAGTGAGAGTGGAAGAAGCAGTCTAGCAGGAAAACCAATTTGGCATATGGAAGAGAGGGAATAAAACGACACAATAGAGGAGAAAGGCAGTAGCTTTTCCAGTAGGGACCTATTGGAGACATGGAAAAAAAAGATGAAGCTGGCTGCCATATGAGAAGGAATCTCACATCTGTATGTGTGTTCATTTAATTTCCAATATTAAATTCTCAATGAATTTTCCTACAAGAGATGTGGATTAAAAAAAAAAATTCCAAATACTGGCTTGCAGCCTCCCTTTAAGGAGAGGAATATCTCAGGAATTTGAAGATTGTCTCACTTTTGGACCACTGAGAGGTAGTTACATGATAGGCTCTGTTGTGTCCAGAACTGTCATTTGTATGTAATTTTTTATGCTATGTCTCTTGTAACAGACGCACTTTTAATTTGTTAATTTTTGTTGTGATCTCTGAAGACTATATTGAAGTCACATGTAAACCATATTGCAAAAAAAATCCAAGCCTTATTTTGTTTAAAAATACAATAAACCAAAAAATGTTGTATGTTAAAAATGACTTTAGCTCAAAAGACTTGCTTTTGTCTTTTCAGCTGAAGACAAGATCAGCATGGCTGATCCTGCTTCTTCAAACACTGAAGTCATTCTTTTGTCTCTACAGACGGTGTGCTTGATTTATCCACTAAGAAGAGTCCTTGTGCTGGCAGCACCTCTTTGAGTCACTCTCCAGGGTGCTCCAGTACTTCGGGAAATGGGTAAGAGAAAGCAACTTACTGTGACCTTTTAAAACAATTTTTTACTAAAAATGTGTGCTTAGCTCCTGTTAATTTTAACTTACTTTTGGTGTTAACCCTTTGGAGTAATGTGTTTTCAACTTGTACCTTTGGCAAATATCTTCACCCCACCTGCCAAATAAGAGTTGTTGCCAACTGAGACAGGTTTAACTTGCAGTTAATGACTCTAATATCTGTTATTTTGGCAAGTTTGGTACTTAGCCAGAGATCTTTCCATTACCTGTTTCTTGGGTTTAGTGATAGGTGATTTCGATGGAGATGCAAGTTCAGTTAAATGTATGAAGAGTCTTAGAGGCTTTGCAGTATATTTAGGCTTCATTTCACTTAGGACAAAGCTAACAGGAAAGTTTATTTTAGTGATAACAGTGATTCGGGTGATAAACCATGCTGCATTAGATTTAAATCACTGTGTGATTTTTGTTAATATTCCCTAGCATAAACCACAACTTAGAAAAGGACATGGGGCAGGGAGTCTGGTAGTTCAGAAAACTTTAAATGTGACTTTGGATTTGCGATTGTACTGTAGTAGTGAACAAGTTTTTAAAAAAATAATCACAAAGTACATGGTGTACTACTCTTGCCTGATCAGTTCAAGGTGTGAAATACTGTTAAATTAAAAAAAAATCTTTAGGTTTCGTATTTCTAATGGTCACCATTTGCATACATTTAGAATCCCTTTACTCTTAGTTAGGGTTATACTGGAGAGGCTGCCTGGGACTAAGAGGAGTTTTGGGTGTTGATTTTCTTGAAGCTACAGTGAACAAATAATTTTTTAATTGAAGTACAGAAATATATGGTTTAAAGTGCTATTTAATTGCTGGATTTAGCTTTATGATAGCCTTTGAAAAACTTGAAAATCTGAATTAACAACCCACTCCCAACCACCAGTCCCACGTACTGCTAACAGCTCATTGAATTTTTGCATTTCTCTCTGGAAAAATATTACTGTCTCAGATTTCTCCCTTCAAGGTAACTTTTCTGTGTAATATTTCTATTAATAAAATACTTCAATCCTTCTTTAAAACTTAGTCTTAATACTTTTTAGAATTCTTTAGCATAAACATTCCCCGGCAGCACTTCTCTTTTAATTCTGAACAGATTATTTCCAGCTTTATTTTCCTAGGAAGGCAGCAGAAGCCACTGAGGCTCTGTAGTGTTTGTTCCCTTGTTTGTGAATCAAGTGAGGGCCAAAGTCCAACATACAGGGATGACAGGGCCAGCATCTGGCACTGTCCTGCTCAGTCCTGTGGGTCCAGAGAGAATGGGGCGTACTGGCACCTGTGGTTACTCATACAGGTGTGTGGTATATGAGGCTGGCTGCAGTTTGTTTAGCATCACTGTCAGGTGTAACACTCTATTAGCTGCCACTATGACCTTTATTTAGGTATAGAATCACTGCTGCACACTGTGATGCTGATACATGCTGTAGAAGGGGTGGAGAATGCACATTGTCTGAGAGGGTTCTCTGGAACTGCAAACTTTGATCCATTTCTCTGGATTTTGTTCTGAATCCTTATTGACTCTTGTTGTGCACATCTATGACTTGTTGCATCCTGGAGAGAAGTGAACAGCATGTGTATCAAGCATTGTGTATGTTACATGCCAGGTCCTTTCAGTGGATGTCTTTTGTCTAAAGACTTTTTTAATCCCAATGTGATGTTAAAAATAATAATGTAGCTTTTCAGTACTATGTATCCTGTCCTTAAATAATACTGACTTAGCCAGAGGGCTTTACACCAGTATAGTGTCCCAGAGCATTAAAATAGATTCTCTTTGTTAATTTGTATGCTGAACATGGAGAAATTTGGAGGTGGATTTTGAAGCCGATGTGACTTAATAACTACAGGGGGCTAAGCGATCAAAGCATTAAAATAGATATGATTCTCTGCAGCAGTAGTACTTTATTTCATAGAAAGAACACTTGTGATGAAAGGGAAATGGTAAAAATACATACCGCCTATTTTTTTTTTTTTTGTTAACCCTTGATCTGGATGACAGTTGGAACTTAGATCTTTCTTTTCCTAGCCATGCTTTATATCAAATGAGATTCAGGGCTGTGTATCTATGCAATTAGTTGTTAAGAGAGCAGTTTGCTAAGTCTAGTGTAATGCAGCATTTTTCTTTGTGATCCGCAGTATCCTAGCTTTCATATTTGGTGCTTAATGAAAGTCAGGCAAATACCTTTGAGGCCTGCTACGCTTTTTCTTTTATCCTGAGCAGCAATTCTTCAATATGATGTAAGCAAACACTATCCAGGGTTTCCACCTATGTGTAGATGCTGCAGGTGGCAGTCATATTTGCATGTTGAATATGTTGCACTTTGGCTTACTCTTTTATTATTGTGCTTGTTTAGTGGTAACGTCACACCAGTAACACAGTTGTGTGTAGATCTATGGCGATTGATTACTACTTTGTAATTAAGGTGCTATTTTCAGACGCTTGCGCGAAGTCTTTTCTACTCCGAGAATTTGTGAACCCAACCAGAGACCAGCCAACAGGTTTCATTTTTCTTTGCCCAAAAAGCTTCTCTTTTTTTGCGAACAAGTTTTAAAACTGACTGATGCTGAGACTTAAAAAAAAAAAAATTAAAATAATAAAAAAAATTTAGAGAAAAATAAATAACACAAAAAGTGATGTTACCCAAGCAAGGCCTTCTAATAAAGGAGTGGCCCCCTCACCCATCCCTCCCTACCTGTGCAAGTCCTGCTCACATCAGTTTCCTTCCATCCAATTAGGCGACCTGGGAGACCCAGCCAGCACCATCCGGAGGGACTACAGAGTGGTGATGGGGTACCTCCAAGAAGCTTGCAGGATGGAACCAGGGAAGGTTATGGCCACTCCACATCTCTTAAAGTACCGCTGGCTCGATCACTCCAGATTAGTGAAGAACTGCTGAGCAGAAACCAGTTTTCTACAGCTGCCAGCCATGGGCCATCTGGACTACAGAATCATGGACAGCACTTAATATTATCCAGGGAGGCTTCTTGGGCAAAACCACACTACGAATTCAATTTCAGCCGCATGAAATTCAGGGGAAATGGTGCACTCAGCAACATCAGTGACCTTCCTTTTCTTACAGAAAACTCTGCCTTTCAAAAAATGGCACTTCAAACTAAACAGGATGGGAAAAAGGACGTGAGCCATTCATCTCCTGTGGATTTAAAGATACCACAAGTTCGAGGCATGGACCTTTCATGGGAGTCCCGCACTGGTGACCAGTACAGCTATAGCTCTTTGGTAATGGGTTCACAAACGGAGAGCGCGCTTAGCAAAAAGTTAAGGGCTATCCTTCCAAAACAAAATAGGAGAAGTTTGCTGGATGCTGGACCAGATTCCTGGGGCTCAGATGCTGAGCAGTCTACCTCTGGACAGCCATATCCCACCTCAGATCAAGAGGGAGATCCTGGCTCCAAGCAACCTAGGAAGAAAAGAGGGAGATACAGACAGTACAACAGCGAGATACTGGAGGAAGCGATCTCTGTGGTTATGAGCGGGAAAATGAGTGTTTCCAAAGCTCAGAGTATTTATGGGATTCCCCACAGTACACTGGAGTACAAAGTTAAAGAGAGGCTGGGCACTTTGAAAAACCCTCCAAAGAAAAAAATGAAGTTAATGAAGTCGGAGGGGCAGGATGTTTCAGTAAAGATTGAATTAGATCCCCAGGGAGAAGCAGCACAAAGTGCGAATGAATTGAAAGATGAATAGGGATGTTGTAGAGTGCCAATTACTTTTCAAGCTGGGTGAGCACTACTGCATAGTTCAACCATCACTGAGCGCACCTGAGTCTCCTGTTTACTGCAATGCTCTTTCCTTTGCAGTTTAGCATAGACTTATGTGAACACAGGTGAAAGATGTGCTCTGAATGTCACATTTGTAAATTTTTCTAGCCTGGTATGGCGCAATTTCCCTCCTTCACCTGCCCACTGCCCTCTTTCTTTCTTTCTTTCTTTGTTCTTTTTTTTTTCTTTTGCCTTTTGCATGTTTCTCTGTAATAGAGAGTTGAGTTACCTCACAAAGAATGCAGATCTGTGGAAGTGGACATCTTGCCTGTAGAGCCTGCCTGAACTTCTGATGTTGGATTTTTCATATCTGCCTTTATAGAAATAAGTCCACTTTGTTAAACTGACACTCTCCTAAAACCAGGCAATTTTCAAATGAAAATCAGACTGTCATTCTACAAAAATGTTTCAGAAATCTTTTTTCCCCTCTTATTTTTGTTGATCCAGTTGATTGAAAGATTTAAGCTAAATCAAATTATTTAGGAATGGTACCTCTCTTGAACTCAGATTTGTCAACTAGCTAGATAATCAATTGGGTCTAATTAGGCTCTCTACTGTTTTCTTTCTAAATTAACCATACTTACCATTTGCTGTCTGCTTAGTGCTCACCCGGAGGGGAGGGGAGGGGAGGGAAAACTTACATACACTACCTTCAGAAAATGTCAGTTAATTATTTATAACACTACCTTCACTGTAATTTTATTTGGTGTTTTTGAAGGGTGATATTTAGACTCACCTGCTTGAGGATGTAGCCTTATCTCACGGAAGACAAGCTTCTCACAGTCAGGAGCAGTCAGGGTACACTAAATGATGTATTAGGGTATGCCTCATTATACCAGAACTATGGTTCTTTGTGACCTTTACACTTTTTACAGACTTGATTCTGAGTTTACTGAACTATGTGGTTCCAACAGCTAGTTTAAATGACTCTAATCCAGGGATCGGGGATTTGCGTAACAAACTACTGTGATACTGCAAAAAAGAAAAAGAAAAAAGGAAAAAAAAATAGCCCACAAAATAGTGATCTCAAACGTTACAACCTCAGTAGTCTGCCCAAATATCCACATTAGTGAAGGAGCTTGTTAATGTTCAGGGAAGAAGTAAAACACTGGTAGCCTGATCTAATTCAGGCTCTGCATCATATCTATCTGTAATACTGTCAGGGTCGAACACTCAATGAATGGGTGTTTCCTTTTTAAATATTACAGTTGCCAGTAGCAGGAATTTATTTAAGTCCTGCTTTTTTGTTGTTGTTTTTATTTAATCTATTTTGATAGTGGTTTAGCACATGCTAGAATAAGCATTTAAACACCACAAAAAAAGCACTCCGTAAACCGCAAATCTGGGTTTTTTTCAATATGGTGATATTGTTATGATTATCTGGAGATCCAGGATAAGTTTTGTACTGAACTTTTATCTTTGATACTTTCTGCGGGAGTGGTCAGTAACTGAGTGGAGCTTACTGGACTTACCACAACACGACCAAATCATAATTGCTGGTTCTTCGGGTAGAAGCAATTTGGTCTTAATCTGTGCAAAAGGTAGATAGAATTACCAATTTTTTCCCCCATTTGCACAACCAAAAGAAGCATTGGAGTTTTTGTGTGAGAGCATTAAGTGATGTCAGTGAAAGTGGTTTCTCAAAGTTCATGGGAGGGTGGCCTAGGTAGCCCTAGGGATGCTGAATGGCTTCTGGAACAATTGACTCTATTAGCCTCTCCCCCTCCCCAGCAACTTCTTATTTTCAAAGGTTAGGCACACCATTGCTGTTGTTTTAAATATGCACTGCTCATTCTTGACATGGACTGGGCATTTGGCCCCAAGTATACTTTATTTTTGTTTACTTAATATATTTTAGTCCTCAAAATCCTGGTTCCTTGTAGCTTTCTAGTTGTCATCTTGGCATTTAAAGCAGTTAAAGCTCAGTAGCAGTATATAAACTCTGCAATACGTTCCAGTTTAGCTGGTGATTGCAATAAAGGTGCAGTTTAAGGTGTGGTTTCATCTGCTGTTGGAGGTTATAGTAGAAAGTTTGTTGCAAGCTTGAAAAAAAAAAAAAGTAACACAGTTTTACTGTTGAGAGAGGTTTAACCTTTTGCAGTTGTCCTTATTTAAGCAACATGAGTTGAGTTTTATAAAACTTGTCACTGTAGTGTACGTGGAGTGCTCATTTTACTAACCTAAATATTTTGTATGTGTATGTTTAAGTGGGTGACAATCGTGCAGCAGAAGAATGGTGTGCCTACCCTTTAATGCTGCAGTTTTAAAAGAGAATTTGTCTTGTCATTTCAGACTGTAGGCTAAGAATTGTAAATAGATAGTGAGAAGTTGAGTACTCTTTATTTGCTTTGGTTAGAAAGTGGATTTAAAAAACAAAAAAACAACAACAAACCAAACACGTAACTTTCTCAGTTTAAATGTCCTGAGACCTGAAGATTGTAATACTCATAACTGCAAAGCTTTTAAACACAACACTTGATCTGTGATAACTTAATATTCAGGTAATCTTTCTTTTTCGAGAAGCTTTTGAACAACTGTATTTCCTCCAAAGGTCTCTGTTTAAAAAGGAAAAAAAGAAAAAGTGTAGATTATTTTTTAAGCACTAATTGCATTACATTGGTAACTGCAATATGAAATAGCCATTATTGTTTTGTGAAGCATGGTTGAGATTAGTTAGTGGTCCCTTTTTAAAATTTCATGAGCCTCTCAAAAAATAAAAACAAATTTAAAAAAAAGCTGCTGAATATTCAAAAGATATATATTTTACCTTATTGTAGGTTTTGTAAATTTAGTCTGTAATATTCAGGTGCACCTTTTAACGTTACCTTTTTGTTTCAAAGTCCCATCTAACGTATTTTCTCTGAGGTGATTCATCACTTAAGACTAGTATCACTCTAAGTGCTGCAGTGATCACTTAAGATTTTGTTTCATTTTTCACTACATATTTTTTGCAGGCGCTTTCAGTGTAGCTAACTAGTAGTATTTGGGATCATTTTAAATATATGATTGGAATTAATGTTTGTCCATTAGCATGCTTAATTTTCTGCTGACCAGCAGTTTGCATGGCCAGAATCCCTGGTTGACCATATTTTGGTGTGGGAAGGTGTGGTTCACTGCGGTCTTTGTAACAAAAGCCTTGTTTCTCATCTTATTTCTGGTAAGTGGATGCTTATGTTACTTGGATCACTTGGACAGGAGAAAGATTTTTAGACCCTTCTCCTGCTGCTCTTCTGAGATCGCATTAACGTGTAACATAGACAAACTGCAACCCTGTAAAAATCGAGACGTTGTTAGGAGGAGACCTTTCGGGTATTTTTTGTCACTAGTTTTCTCTTATTCCCGAGAATGTCCATCTGATGTAGTTATTGGACTTAACAGTATTGTTGTGTACTACGTTGATGTAGCTGAAAAAGCCTGACAGCAAGAAACTGTGAATTATATTTGTGGCAGTCTCTGAAAACTAGTTTTTCAGTCCAAGTACCATGAAGGAGAATCCCCCTCTCTACCCCATCCTAGAAAAGTAATTTTATATTTTGTGTGTATACAGTTTTAAGAATCGAAGTTTCATATTGTACTGAAGTTTAGGTGTTGCTTGGTAAATCTTTGCTGCAGCATATAATTGAAGATGAGTAAGGCTTAGTGTGGTAGGGGTCCTGGTGTGGAGTTAATTATCGTACAGTTCTGGTGAGAAAGCCCAACATGTATGAAATGTGTCCTTTTATTTTTAATTTGGACTTGTAAGATGTAAAAGTGCTTTTTTAGAACTCTGACCTATTACAAACTATTACCTCACTTTCAGCCAGCTGGATCCTCATTCCACAGTGTTGTAGGCATTATTGTGGCCGTAATGCTTGAGTACAGCTATAGAGTTGAACGTTTCCAGTTAGATATTGTAGGGACACGTTTCTAGACTCGTTTTTATTTCTGTCTAAAGATAATTTATTTTCCAGTCATTCCCTGATTTTTTTCTGAAGGTTCAAGACAGTTTCCTTTAGAATTTCTCCTTTTTTTCCCTGTTGCACAGGAGAAGTTGCTGCATAAGCAATACAGGTATGCCTTTGCTTTCTTTTTGTTGCAGAACTCATGACTTGATGCTTGCATTACCAACCCTACTGCTAGACCTGAAGTCAAACTCTGAACTTTTTTGGCAATTGGAGAAAACATTATTTTTAACAATGCAGGGGTACAGATAGGATAATGCCTCTAGTAAGGGAATACGTTCAGCTTCTGTGTTCTTTTGCAACTCCTACACAACATTTTTTGTAGAACTTTCCACCGCTGGAGGATATTCCTAAACACCGGAGGTAACTGTACATGTGTTTAGACTGGGTAAGAGCAGACAAGGAATAGTCTGTGCTTTGTCTTGTGGCAGGCCAACATTTGCATCTAAGTATTTCTTTCATGAATACCTGGGAGTACATTGCCTTTCCCTGGAAATTCATGGGAGCTGGCAAAGTGATTCAGGGGCTTTAGGGTTGAGTAAGCTTTGTGAAACAACTTTTTAGTTCTGATTGAATTGCTTTTTGTATCATCTGCAAGGATTGTTATACAGGCAAAACTGGAATTGTCATGTGTTTCTTTCCAGTTTACTTTCAAGTAATGCTCTTAAGATGTCCTTGAGTCTTAGGAGAAGAACATAGTGTCCAAGGAGTGAAGGGAGCACTCTGCTGTTCCCTTTTTTCTCAAAAACAGTGTGGCTGCATCTGTAATGTAAAGACTTCTTTCTTCAGTGAAGACAAAATTTTAACTCTTCAGTGTAAGAATGCATACTCTTGTTGCAGTCCAAACTCTTACGAAGGCAAAATTATTAACATTCCTGAAAGCTTTGTCACAATATTTTAAATAGCTTAAATTCTCTGCCAAATGTTAGAAGTAGGATGGGAAGGGTTGTTTCCCTCATTTTCATGAGGATCAGAAACTTCTAGGTATTCCCCACAAATGTTTCAGAAATTAAATGTAATTTCAGTCTAGGTCAATGTTGCTTTTTCTTGGCGTCAGTACATAATGTTGACTAATGTTGTTTTTAAGAGCTGCAAAAAAATAGTTTTATTTGAGCTAGTTTTGGTACTATAAAGGTTTCTACTTGATCCTGAATTATATTGAAAATTCAGTAATTGGAACCTTCAGAAACCTGAAAATCTGCACTGCTAGTTATATGCAGTTCTGATGAATGTAGCAGATAAAGTAGCCACTATAGTAACTCATTTCAAATTATCCAGTGTATAAACACAATATGCTGTGATGACCACTAGGCAGAGAGGTATTACAAACTCGAAATGATCTGTACATCCACTTCACGTATACCAGAAAAAGCTGTTAAGTAGTAAGAGTGTTCCAGTGTCCATCTCTCTCCCTCTTTCCTATTCTTTCTTTGATTGGGGCCAAGTCTCTAAACCAGTATTACAGCAGCAGTTTTGGACTTCATATCCTACTGAATTATGCCTATATTCAGGTATTGTCATGAAACCTTCATATTAAGAGAGCTTTATTTAATCCTCACAAAAATCTCTTAGCCCAGTTGCAAAATCAGTTTTCCTGGGTGACGTACTAGGAAGAAGGATTTTTTTCAGCCTGTCCAGGGCATTTAATTTACCTTCTTGAAAACAAACATCCCCACCCATGGCCCTGTGCTTGTCTCTACTGAATTGGTAAGTATAATTTAGGAGGACTCAAGATGATAACTCTATGTTATGGAGCAGGGATTAGGACAGAGGCTTCATTCTGACTGGAGCAGGAAAAGTTGACATCAAAAACAATTTCTCTCATCATCACCTAGTACAGTTTATCTTAATATTTTTTTCCTACTCAGAAATGAGGATACTACTACAGCTACTTAAACAGTTTATCAATTACTTGGTGCTACATTTCTCAAATATTTTTGCAGATAATACTTTTTATGCCTGCGTGAAAACATGTAAACTTTTACTGTCACTATAAAAAGCACTTGTCTGACCTATTCTAAAGTACCGGAAAAGGGATAAATAACTGCAGCACTTTTTCTGTTACAATGCCAGAGTCTTAATTAAATCTGGTCTTCAGGTTATGAGATACTTTAAATGTACAATCTAGGATCATTAACAGCTTTTCAGGTCAGATCACAAGGTCTCTTGGGATATTAATCTGTCTTTTAAAGACTAGTACAACAAAATATTCTGAAGTTCAGGCAGGGGATGTATATATACATGCCTGGTATTTTTAACTAATCATTTCAATAGGCCATTTCAGGGCTTGACATTTGGAATCTGGGATGATGGGTAGGGAAAGGAAGTTTCCCAAACTGAAAAAATAAACATTTTGGACCATTCTTTAATGTTCCGTTTGAAAACTATATCACAAGGAAAATGAGTAGGGATTCTTTCTCCCTTATGCCTTCAGGGAATGAGTAGTATTTAGAATCTCTGGCTGAAATTCAAGCCTTTTTACCGTGTAAATTTTTAATATTAACTCATTGACATGCTTTTTACATCTGAGGACTGAAAATGGATCTTAATGTTTAAGTTGTGGAATGGTATATTTCTTAAATGAAGGGGGAGCATTTAAAAAAAAATAGATTAGAATACCAGCATTAGTGAGCTTAAGGAATTTTAGTATGTAATAGCAAAGTATAGCAAAGTATTTGATTAAAAAATTAATCTTGAATTGCTAGTCTGTAACTAGGTGCATTCTAATTTAGCAGGTGAATATTCTTTACTTATCGATATATGATGGGCTTTTTGCAAATAGAAACCTTTATCTGAGTCCCACGTGTTGCTTGTACTGATGGGATGTATGCTTACAGCAGCTTACTGCTGCTTTAAAATGTATAAAATATTTTGAGTGTTTGCTCATAACTCTTTTTAACCTCCACTTGTTAAATTGTCAGACATTGGTATTTTATCAGTCCGCAATGTAAGTTTAAACTAATGTTCTTAGGAATCCAACTTGTACACACACTGTTTAAAAACCCTCAGGGACAGTTTACACACTATCCTCACTCAATTCAGGTACTTGTACTCTCTTCTTAAACCTAGCAGTGACTTGTATTTTGTTTTGCTTTTCTTTTGACGTGCTGATAGCACATCCTTGATGAATGTCAACTTAAAACTCAGTTCAGGTATCCAGGTATAACTCAGCCAAACGGATTTTAAAGCTGCATATTTACTCTCCAGCACACAGTGCCTCAGACACTTATAGTGGCATTCTGTATATTCAGTTATTACTACTGAGCAGATCGCGTGGGGGTTCCTGGTATGTATTGTAAGAAATTCCTATGTATATTATATAATATGTATTATATTATATACATATATAGTATATATGTTATCTTAAACTTATATATTTTAAAATGCCACTACTAGCCAGCGCAGCTAAAAATGAAATACATTCCCAGCTGCTTCTGTGAACAGCAGAGGCAGCTCCTTAACGTGGCTCTTGCTTCTCTCTCACCATAACTACTTCTAACCTCAAGCACGGGTCCTTGGCTGTCTGACCTCTACACTCTAGTTATGCAATGTCCTTAGAGAATTCTGTGCACTGGCCACTGTGATGGAAACCAATGGGCCGGGAGTGCTTTGAGTTTATTAGTAATTGTTCTGCCAAAGTTGGTGTTTGTATGACAAGCATGTAAACCTGTCAGATAATCAGCAGAGGTCCAGGCTATCCATAATCACCTCCACCTCCTGGGTAGGACCAGACCTCATGAGGTGCCTCCTTTCTAAGGGCAAGCGCTATTCACCGAACACCTGCAGTGCCAGGCCTCTTGTGCTGCACTCACCTGGAGGCCAAGCCTGAAACTAAAATCTGCTGTTCTGCCTTCATGGTGATCTGTTGGCAGTCGCAAGTCAGCAACACCTCTGCTTTATTATTTGACACTTTACAGCTAAAAAGTCTTCTCTTTCTATTTATGTAACCCATAGTCTTTGAAGAGTATGGAAAATGGCATTTCTCTCTGACCTCTAGAAGTTCAAGTGTCATGGGAAAAAAAAACAGGAACCCCCCCTTTACTCTTATGGACCTCATTTCAATATACTGTTTACAGTTTGACGGAATTGTATAATTTAATATTTCTCTTGTACTGTAGTTTATATTTATTTACAGATTTTTTTTGTACCGTGTGATTTGAATTTTTTGTTCCTTGCTATGATCAATGTTTTATGTAGTAGAGCACTTATGATCACAAATTAAGGTTTTTGGTTTGATTGCACTACATTAATTTTTTTAATGCAGTTCTGATTTTTTGACTGGACTAAATAAGCTGTGTCTTAATGTATGTGATAAGTACTTTTAAATTTTTATTTCATGTGGTCCATTTATTTTTTGCATTGTATGTCAAAGCGCTAATTCTCTTGTTGTGCATGTGTAAGATTTAATGGCTCCATTGTATTATTTGACCATGTCATTTTGGAAACACATTCCCAGCTGTAACGTTGTGTATGGTAGTTTTCACTGGATGCTAGACTTTTCAAAACCACTATTCTTCTAATAAATTTTGTTGTGAAAAACTTCAAGGGATTCCAATTCTGTTGTTTCTAACGTGCTTTCTAAATGCCTGTACTAGTAGCCCAAGGATATGAGATGCAAACTAACACAAATGGGGAGAAGCAGAGGAGGAAGTGAAAATAGAAGGTAAAGCAATTTCTGGCTGAAGGATTGAGCTTTGGAATCTCCATACTCCATTGGGTTCTTGTCCTAAATAGGATTGACGATAAAGCTGCTTTAGCAGCTGGGTAGGGAATACATGTGAAAGCTGAAACGCTGTCTCATAGCAGCCCGGTCTCATGAACTCCCGTACTCTAATTTGTGCTTCCCTACTGGCCACCTTAATTTTCTTAATGGTAAATAATTTATCCAGTGAAGAACAGTCTCTCAGGAGGGAAAATAAAAGGTGATGGGCAATGTAGTGATGTTCACTGAGCACTTAGTAATGAGAATGAGCCAAGGTAGGCAAGGAGGTAGTGAAAGCATGGCCAGAGCCCCATGGGGTCGGTTTTGGGCTGTGGGGTGGCAGTGGGCAGAGCATGGGTTTGGGCAGCGGGGCTGTGTACTGGGGCGCACGTCATCAGATGCAGGTACATTGCTTAGTTACTCGCCAAGGCACTGGTGTTTCTTTTTTCTCTGCAGCTTTATTTTCTCTGCTCTTCCTCTGCAGAGGGGACAGGTCCCCAGCTCCCCATTAGCACAGGGAAAGCTCCAGCAACTCCATCTTGCTGTCCCCCTGCACAGGGGCACAAGGCAAATCCAGCAGTGACACCACACTGCAGCCAGCCCTTCTCCAAGATCCATGTTTACTTTCTCGTGACTGTACTTTGGGTTGAACTACTTTTGATGTTATGCATTATTGATACTGAAATGCTGAATACTAAAAAGTAGGTTACAGTAAGTGGTGTATAATGGAACCCACGTGAGTTTAGGCATTTCTGCTAACCTTTGTGTTCAGTTCTAGGATGATTTTGAGAGTGATGCATAGGGATTTCCTAGCTTTAGGAACATTCATAATGCTGTACAATATCTAGCCCAGGTTTCTTTTCTCCTGAGAAATTGCCTTTCTTAGCATGTGCTATTGAAAAGTAGGTAATTTTGGGTTTGCATTTTTCAGTGCCTTTTTTGTTTTTTTAAGGTCCTTAAATAACTGTTACATTACAAACTAATTATTGTATTCCTTGTATACTAATACCAGTATTAAAAACAAAAAGCAAAATGGTAATTGGGTATTGTCATTGGTTTAGCTTTACCAGGCAAATCTCTCTTAAATAAAAATCTTGGTTTAACTAGAGACTACATCTTACACTTATTCAGGAATAGTGAGTTTTTATGTGTAAATAGCTTGAAAGCCTTGTGCGGTAAACTATCATTTATCATTTTTTTTTTCTGTATGTCTGAATACATCTGTCAAATCTATGAAAATAGCCTTTGAAAGTGATGAACTATATTCTCATCTGCCATTCTTTAGGATGCATTACACTGTGCGGGCTTGTCCTAGGACATTTTTAATCTACACTTTTAGTCCTGTGATTATCACAAATACTGCTTTTCCTGAAGGACTGGCTGATAGTCTCACAGTGGTAAGATGAAATTGTTCAAACTTAAAGGAACACAGCCTTGATTTCTTTTAAAGCTGTTTCCTGTATCATGGCAAGATTGCACAAGATGTGGCACCCAGACCCAGAAAGAGGTTTCCATGCTGTTGTCTCTTGTGAAAGTAGAAAAGAAACACAATTAGCCTTGTTACACAGCTTTAAAAGTCAACAGCTAATTTCCTTCAGCTTGTTTGGACTCAGGGTGGGTTTTGAGCTGCTCAGTCTGTTACTGGAAGAGGCAGCTGCCTCTTTGGAAGCTGCAGGAGCATATCTGGTCACCTTCTGAAGTAACATCCTTTGTAGAGTAGCCGTGGGCTGTACCCCTGCATACACCTGGGTCACTTGCTACAATGCAGATACTCCCTCAGATGTGAAGTGAGAGGCTCTGCTCATTGCTCCTCTGTGGAAATGACAGCTGCTGAGAGGGGAAGAGCAGGAAGCTTCAGCTTCAAGTGCACCTCCAAGTTTTGGCGTTTAAACTAAACCTGTAAGGAGGCAATTCCCTGAGCTCAGCATGAAGGATCTGAAAGCTGGAAATAAACTTAGGTTTTGTGAGTGAAGCTGGTTTAATTAAGGGAATTCCTGAGCATCACAGTGTCATCTTCTTGTGTAACCAAAGCTGAGCCCTTGTGTCGTGGCTCCTCAGAGTCAAACAGCAGCAGTGCAGAGCTTGCTCTGGCGTCTGCAGTAAGACGGATCACCAGTGGCTTTCCTTCCTGAGCATGCTGAGCTCTCTAATTTCCTAGAGGCATGACAAAAGTGGGTCTCGGAGAGGGGGAGGATTTAAATCCTGATTCAGGAAGATACTTCAGCAAATCACTATTTTCTTAATCTGCAAACTCTGCTCTGGCAGATGCCCAAACAAGAATACTGGCTGAATGGAGGTTTTAACTGGAAGTGAGTAGCAGGTTCTTGGACTTTTTTAGGAATGCGATTCATGTACAGAGGAACAGAGCTACAGATGAAAAGCAATTTCAAAAAACTGAGCTTGAAGTGTTAGGGCAAATCTAGGATTGTGGACTTTGATACAATGAAGATGGAAAAGAGATTGAAGAGAAAGTTGATCTTTTTAATGTAGTTTTTCTTGAGAGACTTTAATAGATGTTACAATGCTGGAAGGATCCCAATTTGTGAGAGTGCTGTTTCCCCTGATCTGATACATTTGATGCAGACTCTGTAACTTGAAATCCAAGGTGTTCTCAGCTGTCTAGTAGGAAAATCAAAGGAAACATGAATGACTTCACACCTATGACATATGAATTAATTAAGTTCCTCTTACCCACCTACTTGAAAATCGCAGACAACACAATCTTTAAAAGCTCTCTTTTGGTATCATGAAGAGGGAACATAAAACAATTGCATCTTGTTTTTACAGGTCACTTTGATTGTATCAAAATTACAGATCGCATTTGAAATAAAACTTCTAAAAATCTTTTCTTGCTGCCTCCTCCTCTGCAGGTGTCTCACAGCTCTGCAGGAGTCTGTTCCCTACGCACTTAACTAAAAGGCAGATTATCGTATGAGATGGCTACAGCTCAAATTTCCAGGAATTGTTTAAAAGCTCAACTAAAATTAGAAGCGCTTAAGGTATACTTCAGAGCATAGAAATAAAAGCACTGCTGCCTGAACATACAAAAGTTGCCTATATGAAAATACAGCTGCATCCCCCTAAGGAGCTGACCGGAGTCCTGGACCATAACCTACCCAGCCCTCACACTAACACTATGAGGGATGGGGCAGAGGCTTCAGCTGTCGCCTGTACCCGAGCCTGCAGTGGATCTGTCGATGTGTGGCTCCTGCCTTGTCTCCCTGGCTGTGGTTTCCAGGGCTGGCTTGGTCACAGCTTGCTTGCCTACCTTTGCTGGGCTCCTGTTCCAGGTGCAGATCAGCCAGTCATGTGCTGACAGGAGGAGTGGTTTGTCTGTACGGATTATCAGCAAACTGCCTGTAAAAATTAGAGTGCTAAATAGGTTACACCTGCTAAGGTTTGGAATTTTTTTTTTTTTGCTGATGTGCACCAAGATCCCATTGTCACATGTCCCACATCCCTCCTGCCAAGCTAATAAAGTGTAGGGCTTGCTTAACTCATTTTGGAATGACATTCCTAACTTTGAAAGGGACTTTTATGGTTTCCTTTCTTAAAGCTGAGCCTTTGACTGTGCTTTTACTCTCCCTGAGCTTTAGAGGAAGGCCCTGACACTAATTGTTGAGTTACTTTGGGACTGCAGGGAAAACCTGACACCAGGAGAAGCTGAACAGCTTCCCTGCACATGTGAAGGGGTTTTCCATACACACAGCCAATATTTGTGCTGGGTCCCTTGCAATAATCTAAGCCTGAAGTGATTGCTTGGAGGATCCACTAGTGAAGGTGGTAGTATAGTTTTTGCATGCTTTCAGGTGCATTGTGGTCACACATGGTGTCTTCTTCAGATTCCTTTCAGGCCTTTAAAGCAACTAGCTGCATGTGAGGTGTTATTAGGGGTTTAAAACAAATTATTTGACTTTGAAAGGAGACTGTAAGAAAAGACCCAGTAGGATTCTGGTTTTGCATAAGAAGCTGTCATAGCAAATATATTCTGCTTGTACAGAAATACAAGTTTCTTTCTTGTTTCTATCTATCAAACATCAGCTCAAGGTATGAAAGCTAAACAAGCTTACTTGGTACCTGAACTGTGGTTGTTAATAACTAAGTTCTGGTCAGACCATGGTGGCAGCTGCTTGACCTCACTGCTCACTAGAGGTCCATCTAGCTGTAATTCAGTGAGCTTTGCTGCTCATGCACAAAAACAAGTAGATTTTTGCTCCTGCTTCAGGCCCCATATTGGCTTTTCTCTAACAGACTCAAGTGTGTATGGTAAGGGTGACTGCTTGTCTGCTCTTTAATTCTAGCCACCTTGCCCATACCTGTCCTTATGTTGGTGCCTTTAATTTTGTTTGAGTGTAGACTGGATTGCTAATTGATAAAAGGAAAAATAATATAACTCTGGATTTAAAAGAAATATGCTTTGCACCCATTTAATTATATTATTAAATTAGGAATAATAGTTACATAATACGATGTAATATTGTAATATAATAGAATAATAGTTATAAAGCTTAAAATCAGAGTGACAAAGGTAGTGGCTTAGTGCTGACGAAGAGCAGATTGATGGGGTTTGAGTTTTGGCTTTTTCATCTGTTCTTTTATAGCTCATGGGTTAAAAAAAGGACTTTCATTGCAAGATTTAGAAGAGTAGCCAGGCCTCAGCAGGACAAAGGGAATTTGGCACTCAGCCTTCTGTGGGTCAGAGTTCCCATGATGTGCATCGCTGGGGCTCTGGTGTCACCGTCTGAATATCTGAGTTGCTGCGAGGAGGATTTTTCAGAGGTGGTTTAGCTGCCATTTCTGGGTATGGTCCCATTCTGTATTTCTCGGGTCATAAAAAGCACAGTGCAAATGCCAGCATCCCATTAGCACTGTTTGTCTCATTACAACTGCGTGGTTAAGCATGAGTTCATTTCTGTGAGCTCTCAGGGTTTGCGTAGTGCACTTACTGTTAATAAGATAAAAAACGTCTGTGGTAGAGGGGATCTGTGATTGCTTGATGGGCAGCAAGTGCTAATGGGTCATCATGGCTTTGGCTTTCTCTGCAAAGGTTAGGAACTCATTTTCCTGTTGGTGGGACCAGGAAAGCACAGAAGTCAGAGGGAGGCAATCTGTGAAGGCATCTCGGGGGGATCCGCAGGGGTGTGATGCTCGCTCCTTCCTCGCTGCACGTGAGGAGTGATGAGTCACTTCTGCTTTTTCCAAAGGATCTGTTCCTTTGCAGGCATAAGCTGTTGTTGGTAATTTTTTTCATTTTATTTTTCCTTTTATGACAAACCAGCCATTGTTGGGTTTTGTCACCAGTATAAAGAAACAAACAATACCTATCATTATGCGTGGAAAGGAAAGTCGCACAGAGATAGAGTACATTTCAACTGTAGCATCCATTTGTAAAGGGTAAAATGCCAGCTGAGGAGGCTTTAAATATGGTAAATACCCCTAAAGTAAACCGGGTATATTAGTAGTGATGGAATGTTACATACTAAGCAAGATGTAGTTCCCTACCTCAGTTTACCACATAGCTGCACAAATATTGTCTGTGTGGGGAAGATGGAACCTTTCTTAGTGGACATTTTCCAGGGTCAGATGTGGTTTGGATTTGTTAGTCTTCCTCTACCATTGAGATGTGTGACAATATAAACAAAGGAGAAAAATAATTGTGGGCCAGGATATCAAGGTGAAGTTTTGAGGAAGAATAGACCCTCTTAAGAGAGGGAGGAAGGACAATAGTGTGTAATGACAAGGGCTAAAAAAAAAAGATGATGTGAGGGATGTGCAGAAATGGAAGGATGAGAGGTTTGAGCTGAAGGGGAGGGGTGTGCATTAGCGCAGAGGAAATCTCTCCTCACTGGTATGCATAGAGACATTTCCTGCCTTATGTTTTGGTTTCTTAATAGTTATCTGACTATAAAATTAACCTACATCATTTAATGGTAGTTGAATGGCAGCTAAATTAACCCACTTTCAAAATAGAGCTTACCTAGCCCGTCAGCTCTGAGACAGCCTCGTCCCCAGGCATCCAGGGCTGCAATCCACTTCTCTGCCTTAACCTATTTCCCCAGAAGCCAGCCAAAGTGGTGCATCAGAAACAGGTTTTGCTGCTCAGCCCAGCAGAGCAGAGAGTACAGACATGTATCAGACTGCTAATTCATATTTCACCAGGCATTCCCGTGCAAGGAGGGATGGCGTTGGCACGTGGGGAGTGCCGCCGTTAGGAGTTGCGATACTGTTTCTATTAACAACGTGGCCTTGATCATCTGAGGCCCAATTATCTGAATCTCCAGGTCATCTGAAATGGGGTCATATCCCCCAACGTCTGTTAATTACACCCAGGATACCCTCTCCTCTCCAGATGTCTCCACTGGCCCCTCCCAAGCTTTGGCGACCGGGCTGTGCTGAGTGTGGTTAGCTCTAGCAAGCACTCTACCTAGCTGCTGCATTTGGTTTTTCATATCCATGTTGGAAAAAACCCCAACCTGGATAATTGCAGAATTTGAAATCCTTGACGACTTTTAGAAGTAGGCAGTGGCTGTGCATGGCAACGTGTCTGTTGGAGCTGGGACCAGGAAAGTCTTAGGGGAGGGTGTCCAATGCATTTGGGTTTTCTTCCACCTTTCAGTGTACGTTCAGCTTAGGAGGGGAAGGTGGGATTTCTCACAGCACAGCCTATCCTTCTCACAAGCCCTCATTTACTGCAGATGAATGCACCTTCAGTGGGAGTTTGCTAGCTGTTGAACCTCTGCAGTTGCAGTGACTCCAGCTGACCTGTGTGTGCATGTCCGAAGGCTGGGGAGGGAGAGCTTTGTCCCCACTGTGCTGCAGGACAGACGGGAACTGACAGTGATGGACTCAGAGCAAGGGAGAGACCGTACACGTGCCTCACCTCGGGTCCAGAGCCAGTATGCCTTCCCATCTCGTACCTGGGACTGTTAAAGATACTCAGGGCATCCCTCCCTACTCCACAGTCCCTGTGACACATTCCACCTTCTCTTAACTGGGTGCTGCTTTTTTTAAAACATGCAAAGCCGTGAAAAGCATTGTAAGAACGTTTGTTTTTTTTTTTTTTTGCCCTGAATGTTTTTGTTATCTGTCTTCTGGTGCTGTCTATCTATTCTGGTCTTCTGGTGCTATCTATCCTTTTGGAGCACCTAGCTCAGGGAAGATTCTGGGTACTGCCTCAGAAAGAAACAGTCGGTAATTTTTTTTTTCCTTAAAGGGAAGATCCCAAATGATCTTGATAATTAGAAAAATTAGCAAGGACAATTCTGGAAAGGGTTTGAAAGTTGGTATGTAGAATAGTATTTCCAACATGATAAATTTCCCTTGGTTTTAAAGCAATAGCTCAGTGGTAAAATTTTTAATTAGTCATTAAATATTGTATTAGAAGTATAACAGTGATGATAAACTACTATAGAATATGTTTGGGTTTTGGGGAAGGTGGGAGTTGAGGAAATTATGACAGGAGTATAAAAAAGCAAAACTTACTTGAGGCTGCTATTGGTTTTTTTTAATGTAAAACCTACTTTGGTTTGTTTGATTTCTATTTGGTTACAGGTGGGGAGAAGTGATTTTTAATATTTAACTAGTTTAAAAAATAAATAAACAAATAAAAGACACTGCTCTGAAGGGTTAAAAGTCTGAATCTATAATGGACGTCTGTTATTTGTCCAGTCAGTTGGCTGATTGTACAACCTGGATACGTTGATGAATACATGCAGCTGACAAAAAACCCCAGCCAAACAAAACCCATCTATAACTTGTTTCTTCCTGCTTTTCAGTTGAAATACAAGCTCAGTCCATCCCCATGTGCGTCACCAAGGACGGAGTAAATTCAGGGGCCTTGAGAACCTGGCAGCGATATTTCCATAGTTATTTTGGCTGTGCTTTGAACAACTTCAGCTTTTAATTTAGAGAAGGAAAGTGGTTTTTCTCCTTCCTAGCTGTTATGTAGAGCCGCAGCTCTTTGCATGCTGGTTTTCTATTTTTTTTCAGTGCAGTGAGAGAGAATTACTGTAGCACCCACAGAGGTGTGAAGGGACTCATTCATCTGTGTGGGGAGTGTTAGGTGCCAGGCATATTTCTGAGGATTGAAATGCAGGCATTTAAACTGGTGCATCCAGTGTCAGCCTTTAATTGGGGCTTTGAAAGATGAGCTCCAGCAAATCTTGCTTCAGTGGCTTACACTATTCGTGCCCACGGCTGATTTGCCCATCCCCTGCAAAGGGTCTCCGCATCCATTCTGCCAGCAGAAGGACGCGCGTTCTGCACCTCTTAAGGCACGAGGTCTGTGCTGCAGCTATGAGTGGAGATGGGTTTGAGCGTGGTCAGATGGTCCCGTGCTTTTCCCAGCGTGTTTGCTTTTGCACAGCCATTCCAGCAAGCTGAACTGGGACTGGCAGAGAACCCATTTCCCCCTTCTGCCGGGTAAGATCTCTGCATGCAGCCCTGCAGCACAGGCAAAGCAAACCCGTCCTTGGGAACTCATAGCACAGCCGCTTCCAAGCGCACGCTTAGCACACAGGATTCACCCCTGGGGCTGGGGTCAGCTCACCTGACTGCCAGCAGTGAGCAAGTTCCTTTTAAGAGGCTGCTCTTCCTTAGCAACCCCTCAAAATGGCATTTCCATTCGCCCTGAAAAATAAATTAAGTGGATGAAACTAGCAGGGTTGGAGATGCCACCCAAGCGCAGTGAGACGCTGCCTCAGACCTTGGGCTCACAGTGGGCATGGTCAGAGCTTTGAGTTCAGCTGATGGAGGGCATTGCTCGCCAGTTAGTCTTTCTTCTTAGCCATCCATGTTTCTCAAATCTCTGCTTTTAGTCAGGTTTCCAAGACACCCTTCAGCTTGGTGGGGTACTCAAGTGGTACCTCTGGCTTTGGGTGGTGTGAGGCAGCTCTCTGCCGACTGGCGCAGAGTCAGCTGTGTGACAGCAGGAGAGGGAGGGGAAAGGTCATCCCTGTAAAAATACTGAAGTGGATTTTATAAGTTTATAGCTATGTTTTGTTTCTTTTACAGAACTATAATCCTGGTGCTTAGAGTGGTCTGAAAGGAACAGAAACACTTAGCCTTGAATTTTTGTTCTGCTGCTGCTTCTTGTGCCTCTGAGGTACAAAACATACCTGTAAACTTATAATCAGTCAAGCTGATGTTCAAGGGCTAAAAAAAGAAACCCAAAAAGGGTACAGGCTTCATGTTCAATAGTGAGGAACTTGGGGTGGGCAAACCAGAAGATTGCAGTTGGCAATTGACAGGTTTTTGGAGACCGGCTTCCCAGGTAGGTTGGTATGAATCAGCTGATTTCTTTCTCCCTTTCTTTCTTCCCCTTTTGCTGCCCTCCCTAGATACACTCTAGAGCCAGAGGCAGTCTAGACTGCCCCTAAAACTCTTTTTTTACGGCATTCACAAGCAGAGCAAGCACAGTGTCACCCTGGTACAACAGGAAGGAAGAGATATCACAACCCCACCAGTGGGCTGGGGGCACTGCAGGAGCTGGGAAAAGCTCCTCAGGCTGTGTAGGGGGAAACACAGATAACTTGGCCCTTCCTCCCCATACTGTAAATCCTCTATCTGTGCAGTCTATAGGTGTTATGGACTGACAAACCTCTGCCTTCCCCCAGCCCCTTCATCCCCAACCGCGTGGCCTTTGTTGGAAGCCCCAGGTCCCCTCCAGCAAGAGCTGGGGGAGGGTTGACTTCAAACTCCACTAAACAGTAGAGGCACAATGCAAACAAATGTATTGCAGCACGCAGCTATGCAAATAGCTTCAGAGCACAGCACGTTTTCCCCAGCATTAATTGCTGCATCGCCAGGGTTGCGTAGCAACAGCTCCGCTTGTGCCTCTGTCAGCTCCTGCCCCTTGATGCCTCTGACACCTTCTGTGGCAGGCAGGGAAGGGGAAGAGAACAGGGCTGCCCTGGGAAATCTAGAAGGGCTGGGAGGTAGTGAGAGGCTCTGGTGATAAGATTCACTTGGAATTCACTGGGGTTGTCTTCTGCTGGCCCAGGGCAATGTGTGCAGTGGGGCTGGAAGGAGGATGTTGGGGCACAGGAACAGAGGAGATCTGGCAGCCACAGCCTCGTGTAGGCAGCATTCGAGGCTGGTGGGCAGAAAGGGCAGAGCTGCCATCTCCCAGGCTCTGCAGGAAAGCTCACTGACAGGTGGGCTGTCTCTCCCATTGCAGTGAATCCTTCTGGGGACTCCATACAGGTTTGTGACTGCACTTACAGCTTGGCTAGAGGTATTAAGGGTCCCCAGATAGTTGCCTTTCACTGGTTGTGAATCTCCTTTAGGCTTGTGGCTTTTCTAGCCTTTGAGAGAGATGGCTCATTCCTCATGCACACCCAAACCTAAGAGAACCCTGGGCCAAGCCCTATGGGAAGGAGTGAGTACAGGCACCAAGTAGAAGGCTGTAGGTGAGATAGGCAGTCCTGGGCTCCTTCGCTGGTCTGTCCAGCCCAGCAGCTTCTGTGAGGCTGGCCTGTGTCTCCCAAAAGGCAGGACTCTGCCTGCCTGCCTCTTCAGAGGCAGGACTGGCTGCCTCTTGAGAATAATTTTTCCTCCTGTTTAAAACCATGTTCCCAACTCTCATCCTCTGTGTTTACCAGTCAGTCTTCAGCTCCCGCTGTGCTTTTGCCAAGCTGGGAACCTTCTTTGCACCCGGCACCTTTCCCTGGGAAGACACTTCAGCTCTGCAGTCATCTCACCTCTCCTCTGTTCTGATAAGCCACATTAAAAAAAAAGTTTCTCTGCAACAGTTTGTAATGTCCATAAGCAACTCTTCTGAAAATGTGGGACACTTATATATGAGCTGGAAACAAGCTCTTCTCTAAAACCGCCTTAAGTAGGGAGCATGTGGGCAATCCTGCGTCCATCAGCTGCCTCGCAAGAGAATGCCCATGGGCATGTTTTATTTAATAGTGATAGCCGGAACAGACACGAATAGTGGGAAATGCTGGATAGGTACCAAGGCACACAGATTAGCAGGCCCCAGGGAGCACAGAACTGTGTCTGGGAGATCTGGGGATGGAGAGGCACAGGCTGCAGCTCAGCACCCTTGGAGGCACAGGGAGAGGAAGGATAGAGCTGGAACCCAGCCACGCTCAGAGCCTGACCACAGGTAGCAGGGAAAGCTCTGCCCCAAGGTTATCCTTGGACACCCAGAAAAAGGCAATGTTTCTGCAGTACCCAAACAGGGATGGACTGGGGAAGGAGCAGATGAGCTCATGGTGAGAAATTGCAGCCTATCTTTGAGCTGAAGTGGTGTGACTCCAGAGGACCCTGAACGCAATGTGCCAGATGAACTGGGTCACTGAGTATGAGATAGGTCTTCTAAGTAGAAAGGGCATCAAAACTGAATAGATTTATTTCCTTTATCAAGCAGGAAGAATATTTATCTCTGTTTTTAAAATTTACAGCTTGACAAAGCTCTGTGTGTCTTTGATTGTCTCCTTGGAGTACAGTAGGGCAAATAAGGTGACAGTGAGCACGAAGGCCTCAGTCACACTTCAGAGGAAGAAACTAGGTGAAAGGCAAGGCAGAAATGCCACTGCAACCTTCAAGATCAGGGAGCCCAGGTCCTCTCTGCCATACGAGCAGGACATGAGCCTTTTCCAGTCCCACACGCCTGTGCAAAGCAGGTGTGACCTGCAGCTGGCTGTGTTTGGCATCACAGCTTCAAGGCAAGAAAGGGCAGTGCCCAGCCACTTTGGTCTCTTCTCCCAGACCAGGGGCTCTGTACACAGGCTTGCAACCTCCTCCTCACCAGGTGTCACCCAGCCTTTCCTTTCTTGCCACCCACCCGGGCAACCACTTTGCCTATGCATTGGATTCTTCCTTCACAGCCATTGAGTGTAGCACTTGAGTGTGCCCCAACAAGGAGTGAGTTGGATGTTTTGCCATCATAACCCCTTCCCACAGCTGCCCAGGGAGCATGGCAGTGGAGGGGCCAGGGCAGGGCCCCAACTCTGCTGCTGTCATTATAAATACAGTCTTCCTGGGGGAAGATGGCTGCTGCTCTTCAGAGCTGGGCTCGCGAGTAGGTAAGGGGAGTCACCGCCCTCTTTGCAAAGGTGGAAAAAAAATTATGCTGAGCTCTGCCTCTTCAAAAAGTCCCCTGCTCCAAGCCCAGGGGGTTGAAAGGTTTTTTATCCCCTTTTGTTATTCAGCAGAGTGAGGGGAGGAGCTGAGCTGTGTAAGAGATCCTGGCTGACATAACCCTTCCCATGCAGGGCTCTGGAGAGGGGCCAGGTTGTACCTGGGTATTTTTATTTAAACTAATCCCAGGCGTTGCAAATTGAAAGCCATCGCAGTGCCAGGTAGGACCAGTTGAGACGGTTGCTGGCGGGCGTTTTTCTCACCCAGGTGTAGTAAAGCAGTCTCAAGGTACGTTGTTTATTGCTAACCCCGGGAGGATGTTCTGGAGGCACTGGGACACATTTGGCAAGCTGAGCTCGCTCACCTTTTCCAGGTGGTTTTAGGAAAACCCTGCTTAAGAAGCCTTTGAGGAAACTGAGAGGCTGGGCTTGAGAGGCAAAGCCTCATTACGTGTAAAACACGTTATACCTGGGCAAACTGGAAAGCAAAGGGCTGGGTAGCAGCTGCTCAGGGCAGTCTTGGCTGCAGCCTGGCATTTCTGGGCAAAGAGGAGACCTGGTCAGCCCTGAGCCTGACGTGGCCCCAGGTGTCTCTCCCTGCCCACCAGCCCAGGGAATCAGGGCACTGGAGGTGCCTCCCTGGTGTGTGTCAGTTCCAAGAAAGCAGCCAGCAAGCAGTAAGGAGCAGGTGAGGACTTCCCAGGGCTGGCTCTGGTATGCCTGATGCCAGTGGGCATGGATGACTCCGGCCACTGGCTTCCCCTTCTCCATTTCTGTGCTGATGGCTCCTCCAAGCTGGATCTCTTCCTCCTCATCCACCTGTTGAGCCCTGTGCCTGGCAGTATGGAGAGGGAAACCCCACTCCGGATGAAGCTGCTTTTCCCCACCCTGGCCCTGAACCCTTTGATAAGCGTTGCCCCCCTTGACCCAGCTGAGTGAGCGAGGTCGGTGTCTGATGCTGGCGGGGGAGCAGGCAGAGAAAGGCTGTGGGGGGAGAAAGGACTTTTCACTCCTCCAGTACAAGGCCAGGAGGTGCAAAGTGCAAGTGTTGCTGCAAAGCAACCCTACGTTACTGGTAAAGATCCTGTGTCAGGCAGTGTGGGTGCCAAGGAGTAGGGCCCTCTCGCCATGGTCAGGACTGGGTGGGAATTGCCTGTGCTGCCGTTGGGAACAGATACGGTGTCGATAACAGCACCTGGCATGGCACTCATGATGAGTTCATGCAAACACTGGGTAATTATCCCTTAACCTCTCCACCAGTAAGTCCTAATTAATTGCCTCTGCCGAGCAGGTAACTGATAATGGCCTGAGTTTGAGCGCTAGCTAGTGGCAGTGACCCTGTGCTGTAGAAGCCCACTTTTCTGCACAACCACTGCATGCTGACAGCCCATCAGCTGCAGGAACACTTTATTAAATGGCAGCTAATCAAAGGTCAGTGCAAATGGCACGACACTGCACAGGGTGCATTGCTGCCTGCATGTCCTGCAGTCTGGAAGCTCATCAGAATTTCTGTGCTGATTACAAAAGAGGCTCAGATCTGCTCAGTTTGGCCCCAGACCCATCTTCTGCCACTGAGGTGTAAGCAGAATTTGAAGACTTCGAGTAGCTGAAGATTCCTGGCATCTGGCTGCCCAGCTGGGATGCTGCTCTGCTCCCACCCAGCCTGGCAGCGCAGAGTGAGGAGGGAGCAGAGGTGTGCAGGCATCCTAGAAATGCTGGGCCTTCTACACCAGGTGCCGTGCAGATACTGTCTGATTCTTTTTAGGTTTGCTTTGAACACGTGACATGGTGCCTACACACTGGGATGTCCTAGGGAGAAGTGTAATTATGGGTGCTCTGGCAGTGGCAGACAAACAGAAGTGCAGTCCATGTCCTGCCAGCAGTGTGCACATATAAGTGTGCATGCTGGGACTGAAGGGACACCTGCCAGCTCCAGGAAAACAGGATGCTTGATCTCACCTGGAGGTCAGGCAAGTGATGTGCCTGACTAGGAGGAGAAGGGTTATTCTGGGTTTGCAGCATAAACTAGTATTCCTTGGGACATGTTACTGACTGCTTCTCTCTTTGTCTCTCTAGTGAGGATGCAGCAGAGACAATAGCAATAGACTCTAACAATCAGCCGAAGTCTCCACTGGAAAAATTTATGGTCAGACTGTGTACACATCACCAGAAGCAGTTCATCCGTGTGCTGAACGACATATACACCGAAGTACAACCAGACTCTGACGGCCAGCAGTTTTCTGAATCTGAGAGCATGGAGGCCTCTACTTGTGGCTCTGGTTGTAGCCAGCGAAGCACTGAAAATCAGGATAAGGGTGCTACTTGTACTGAATCAAAGCTCCCTTCTACATTGGACCCAGGACAGTCAGGAGCTGATGGCCCCCTACATGTTACAGGACAAGCCCCGAAGCAGCCAGTGGAACTGAAGTCTCTGGACAGAGCAGAGAACTCCAGTCCTGCTTTGAGAAGGGACTTTTGTGATCTCCCCATCACCAGGCTTTGCTCTGCTAGTCCAAAGGATAGCCCCACCCAAGGATACCTCAGCACGTTGAACTCTTCCCCTTTGAATTTCCATCATGCCGCAAAGAGCCTGGAAGGGCAGCAAGCTGCTGGACATGAACAAGAAGCCGGTGTCAGGAAGTGTGAGGATAATAAAGAGCAGCTAGCAGGTAAGACTGTCATGGAAGGTTATATCTCAGTCAAAGTGGCAAATATGAATGGCAGTGAGGGTAGCTTAGACAGCTGTCTGGGGTCCCAAAAGAGCTCTTTTAGGGCTCTGCCGGAGGAGTCCTGGGATCCTGGCTTTGCGGTGACCCCCCCTCGCAGAGCCGACAAAGAGAACACTTTGCAATGCAGCTCAAAAGCATCTTTGCACCAGGACTTAGACGCAAAAGAACAAGATGTGAGACCAAAGCAAGAAAACCACCTGCATGCCATGGCCAAGGGCAAGGCAGGCTGCCAGCTGCACCCAGCCGACAAGGGCACGCTTGACAAGTCCAAAGAGGGCTGGCTGCCCACTGGCACCGCGCCAGCCGCCCACCGGGCCCCCGGTGGGCACCCCCGTGCCAAGGCAGCCTCCCTCAGGTCCTCTCGGAAGAGCAAGAAGGCATCGGGGCTGAGGGTCAATGACTACGACAACCAGTGCGATGTGGTGTACATCAGCCAGCCCATCACTGAGTGCCATTTCGAGACCCAGCGGCTGGTGCCATCCCGCAGGACGGCGAGGAAGAGCACCCGGGGGTATTACTTCAACGGGGAGTGCTGCGAGCTCCCCACTGTCCGCACACTGGTTAAGAGCTCCCGGGCAGAGGAGAGGGCGAGCAGCCCGGCACTGCGAACAGAGACCCTCGTAAGTGCGAAGCCACCCCTGGTGCTGTCGGTGGAGGGGTCTGCAGGGGCAGGACGGGAGGGTGAGAAGAGGGTTTCCTTGAGGCTCCTGGCTAAAGTGGCACCAACCAGTCGAGAAACGAAAGAGAGAGCTGAGCTGGGCTCCATGCAGCTCCGGGATACCCGAGCACTGCGGTCGAGGGAAGCTGCCATGGCCATGCCATTCTTCTCCCTCTCTGCTCCACCCAGCCCCCAGAAAGAGGACAGCTTGGCCAGCTCACCACCCCCTGGCTCCCCTCCTGCTGAAGGAAGGGGGATGACAGCAGGAGGCACTGTCACCTGGGAGGCTGGAAGTAGCCTGGGCTCCTCTGAGGATGGCAGCAGCAGCAGGCAGGCTGCTGATATTGCTGCCTTTTCAGTCTCAAAAGCGCACAGTGAGGAGGAAGGTTGTCCAGGCTCTGACACACAAACTGTTCCAGACCTCCCTGCCAGCCCAGAGCCAAAGTCCTCCTCACAGCCCTCTGCCTCTACAGACACAACACCTCTGCCCTGTGATGATGCCAGGGATCCTGCCCAGCTTCCAGGCTCAGGGGATGCCGAGCTCTGTGGGCAGTGTCTGGCAGAGCCCTCCACATGCTCTCCAGGCTTGCAGGCTCCTGATGAGCTCCCTGCCACTATGGATGGGGAGAGCCCCCTGGAGCCCCCTGACACCTTGCAGTGCGAGGATGTGAACAAAAGCATTGATGCTAAACCAGAAGCCGAGTCATTGGTCATGGTGGGTGACGGCCCTCTTGAGCAAGAGGATGCTGTGCTCGTCAGCATACCCCTCCCCAAAATCTTGGAAGTGGAGGCAATGCAGAATAACAGCACAGCAGGTGAAAAAGAGCCCAGTGAAGGGGAAACGCCACCCGACCCCAACAGCTCAGACTCTGTCCCTTCCAAAGACAGTCTAGACAAGAAGCGAAAGAAAGGCAGGAGAGCACTAGTGGCATCGGACCGATGTCTCCGAAGCCAACAATCCCAGTCACCTGCCGAGGGCAGTGCTGAGGACTCTGGTTCTTCCAGCTCTGTGCAGCTTCCTTGCCTTCAGATCAAATTCTCCAAGAGCCTTGGTGCTAAGCGGTTCAAGAGAGAAGTGCAGCTGGATGAGGCAGCATCCACGCACTTCCCAAATGACTGCTTCCCCAATGCACTGCTCAAAACCAGCGAGGGGCCAGGCACTGGCCAGGCTCCAGAGAGCATCGCTGAGCAGCAGCCAGGCGAGGAGAATGGCGTCACTACCAGACAAACCTATAAAAGCATCTTAGCAAAAGAGACTGCTGCAGAGGGAGAAAATTCCTCTAAAGATGACTCCTCTGCTAACAGCAGCCAAAGTCAACTGGGTGAGATGCTGGAAGTCAGCATCCAGGCTGATTCTGAGAAGGAAAACATTCTCCTCCCTCCAGAGAACAGTGTTCCTGCAAATGATGCTGAGCAAGTGGATGTGAAACCAATCAGTGCCAGTGCAAAGGACAAGGAGAGCTCTGACAGTGCCAGGGATCTGGGCAAGCCAGTGAACTACGAGCTGGTGACTGATCCGCCTCCATGTCCCAGCAGCAGAGGTGGAAGCAAGCATCTTCCAGCAAAAACTGCGAAGCATAAAAAGGTTGCTCTGCAGTTTTATAACTTACGACATGCACCCGCACCTGTAGACAGTGCAAAAAAGAGCACAGCAGGGAAGGAGTCTATGCAAGCAATCCCCAAACTGAGGGATGAGCACAGTTCAGGGAATGATGACTGCCCAGCACTGGAGGACATAGACATGGCTGACAGCAAACCAAAGTTCATGGAGTGGTGTGCTGAAGAGGAGAACCAGGAGCTCATTGCTGAGTTCAACACTCAATACATGAAAATCCAGAAGGGCTGGATTCAGCTGGAGAAGGAGGTCCAGCCAACCCCCAAGGTAAAGAACAAAGCCGACAAACTGAAAGAGATTTGGAAAAGCAAGAAAAGAACAAGGAAAAGCAGAGGTTCACTGGACATGCAGAAGCTTTCTCCTGTGCAGATGCTGTTTATGAAGGCCTTTAAGCTGTCTGACATATGCCAGTGGTTTCTGGAGACAACTGAAACCAGGTCTCTAGTGATTGTGAAGAAACTCAACACCCGTCTCCCAGGGGAGATTCCCCCCATGAAAGTCCCCATGCAGAAATATTCTTCCTCTAGTCTCTACCCCAGCTCACTACAAGCTGAACGTTTGAAAAAACATCTTAAGAAGTTCGCCGCCACTACCCCAGCTCGGAATAATCTGAAGAACCAAAAGCTTTGGGCCAAAATTCGTGAGAATGCCGATAAAGCAGAGGCTGAAGAAGCCACCACTCCCAGCCAGACATCTCCCACTGATGCCAGCACCAAGGAGCTGAGCGAAGACAAAACCATCCAGCCTGCCCTCAGCTTGCCCACGCAGGCCAGCACCAGGATCCTGCGCAAGTATTCCAATCTTCGGGGCAAGCTTCGAGCCCAGCAGCGCATGGTGAAGGCAGAGAAGCGGAGTGATGGCCCAGGGGACCATCTGTCCCTGGAGAACAAGCAGAACCGGAAGAGTGTGTGCATCAACCCCCTGATGTCTCCAAAGCTGGCCTTGCAGATCAAAGCAGCTGCCTTTCCTGCTAAATCTCCCTCAGTGGATGGGACGAGAAAGGGGCGGAAGGGGAAGAGCAGGTCCCAAGAGGACCCCTTGCCCAAAGTTGACCTCCAGCTCAGCAAGAAGAAGAAGATGCTGAAGGAGAGCAGGAGCACCCAGGAGCGATCCAGCTCCTCCACCAAGGACAAGCTGCCTGCCAAGAAGGCTAGTAAAATAAAGCATTTGGAGGTCAGCGCAAAAGCTCCTGCCACCCGAAAGCAGGCTGCCATGGAGAGGAGCAATAAACTGGCCAGAAAAATGTCTTTGAAAGAGAAGAAAGTCTCGAAAAAGCAGCTGGAGAAGATGCAGCCCCCCATGCGGAAGGGCAAGGAGAACACGAGCAGACGGGCTGTGCTGCCTCCCAGTCACGAGGAGCTGTCGAAGTGCCCAAAGCAGAAGCCCCTGGGGGAGTCCTCCACGCGGTCACAGAAGATGGCCAGCAAGAAGCACATCAGTGGGAAGACCCTGACAAGGTCCATGAAGAAGATGCAGGAGAACAATGTGTCTCAGGGCAAGAGGAAGCTGAGGGCAAAAGTGGACTGTTCGCACAGCAAACGCTCACGACTGGACCCGAAATAGTGAAGAACCGGTAGCCATGTACAAAACTGATGTATAGTAGTAACCCTTTACCATGCATTAACTAAAGCTGCTTTTATAAGCTGTAGCAAGCCTTTAAAAATCCGCAGTTAAAGGATAACGCCCATGATTTTAGGCATCAGCAGATGTGTCTTGGACAGAGAAGAAGTTGGTCTGTCTGTCTCTGCTGTTCAGAAGGAAGTTTCTGCAGTTTGAACGTTCCTTGGGTTCTTTTAAACTTGGAACCAGGCAGTTTTCGTTAAAAGTACAGTGCCTTATTTATCACTTTAAAAATAAAAATAAGAAGCTCGTCTGTGTGATTTGGAGGCTTGCGTTTTATACTTGAGGCACAAGCACTTGTACTGTAGCAGAAAGAAAACCACCTTCGTGCACATGAAGTAGCTTTTGTCAGCCTTTGGGTGCACTCAAACATTTCCCTTTCTTTCAGAGTCCTCCTTCTGTCTGTCTTCTTAGTGGCATTTAAAGCAAAACCAAAACCATTTCCCATCACTGAGGGAGAGGAAGGTGAGTCTGTCCTTTGTCAGTTCGCTGGCAGCAGCTGCTGGTGTCCCAGACTGTTACCTGCATGAGAATGTGAAGTAGCTACTGGTGTGTGTACTGCTGATTGCTGCCTGCTCCCCACTGCACAGCCCGTGGGTGGGGAGGGCCCGCTCAGGCTGAGGAGATGCCGTGGGAGCTCCAGGTACCAGGCTGCCACATCCACTGCTGCCAGCTGGGCGTGCTGGGCTGTATCTGTCTTTTTTCTTGCTGGCTTCAGGGATGAACCAGCCTTGCCATGCTCTGCTTTTGGACGGACTTCCTTCTCCTATTTCCCTGCCCTCATGGTGATTTCTGTGGTCTCTGATGGCAAAGCTTTTCTGCAGCGCTTCACTGAAGGTTGAATCTCTCCCTTTTTAAGGGCTTGAGCTCCAGATGTTGGTGCTCTGCAGGAAGGGGAACTCTGGCCCTCACCTTGTGCTTTTGTCCACGTCTTGCCTAGTGCTCTCCTAAGCCAGGATTTGCAGTTGAAATAGGGTTGGGATAAGGGACTGGCTTGCGTTTATTTTTTACCATAATTTGCATTTCACCCTTCTACTGGCAAGGTGCGGGAGGTTTGTCCTTGCTTGTGTCGCAGAACAGGGTCATAGTGCCTGTCTTCTCTGAGAAAAACCTGTTAGAAGTGCACAGAGTGTATGGCTGTGCTGGTTCTGCTGGGCAGAGACGACCAGCAGCTGGGGAGTGCTGTGGTCTGTGCTAGGGAAAGGCCCCTGCTCCATTGCAGGAAAGGCCATTGCAGGAAAGGCCATTGCATCCCCACGGCTTCACTTTCACATTGCTGCACAGAGTCCATTTGCAGGAATCCCAGTGCCAGCCTCTTTCCACACATAAAGCAGCAGTGCCTGGCAGGGCACTGTGTGGGCCCTGAGGCTGCCAGACCTTTAACAGCTGCCTTGCTGGTCCTTGCTCAGCTGCTTGTCCCTGATGAGAGCAAGGCTCTGGTGCAGCCCATGAATTCAAGAGATGCTGGCCCTGGGAGCAGAGGCTGGAAAGGGATTGGCTGCAAAGGGAATTGCTTTTCATGGTTGGCATTGAACCCCAGATCTCAAAGCCTGGAGGCTGGAGGTGAAAGGCAGATAATTGTGTTTAAATCTTTCATTGTACCCCTTTAGTACAGAGGATGAAACCAGGCGTTTGATTTGCACGCCCTTCACAGAGCACCTCTGGCTCTCTTGCAGGTATTCCCTTTCCCAAGCATTGACACACACAGTGCTGTGGCACATTTTTCTCTTACTGTGAAATGGCTGATGTAAAAAAAAAAATCCTTTGCCTTTCCTTTGAATTGTGCTAAAATAAGTTAACTCTCTGAACAGCTAGGAAGTGATTAAATCTAGCCTGTCAGTCCCTGTACAGATTAATATGAAGTTATCTATTACTTTAATTTTTACTGCATGCATTAAATATGTCAAACATTCCATCAGAAAAGATTTAAAAGCGTTTCAGAAGAGGTGTAAGGCAGGAGGGCACTGATGGCAGTTAAGTGACTGATCTGTACCTCTTTGCAGGTTGTCTTTCCCTCTCGCTTCTCCATCCCTACTTATGGTCCTTCTTTAGCCTCTGGCCCAGCCACATGGGCCCAGATTTCTTCTCCTTCCTCTGGGCCAGGTGTGTGTGTGAGCACGCCTCTTACCTTTGCTCCTCACGCCATTCTTCTGCAGCAAATCCCCTCTCCCCATCCTTCACCATCACTCCTGAAGCACCTGCACTGGTCACCATGCACCGAACGCTCCTTGAGGCCTTCCCTCTCTCTTTCTTCTCTCATTTTTCAACTGCTGGTAAATGGTAAATGCAGGCTGTCCTGCTCCCTTGTCTTCTGTGCTTCTGGGAGCAGGAATGTCATTAGGATAAAACCCTAGAGCAAGCAAGGGGAAAGAGTCTTTCTAGATGGGGTGCTGCTGCTCCAGCCTTCCGGGTGCCTTCCTGCACTCTGGGGCTTCACCAGCACTGACTGGCTCGAGCATGGCAAGGCTGGGGGATGGCAGGTGTCACATGGGTGCTGGAGTGGAGCAGCTTCTGGGCATCTGTCCCAGTTGGGTGTGCACTGCTCGGCTTAGGCAGTGGTGGGATCAGAACACTGAGCTTCCCGGCAGTGTCCCTGACAGGCGGTGGTGACGTGTGCTGCTGAGGCACAGCCCCTGCTTTAGATCTGTCTGCTACCAATAAAGGCGGATCTTACAACCATGCAAGGGATGCACAGGGAGCTGCAGATGAGCTTAATGAATGGAAGAAAGTAAGCAACATGATTTATTACCTTATTCCACATGGACATGGAGTGTGTTTCCATGTGCTACAGGCGCAGAGTTGCCCACTGGCACTACCACAGTGCCATCCTCAGATCCACAGCCTCATTGCGCTCCTCTTTCCCTGGGCCACCTCACAGCTCCCTGCTCTGCTTTTTCAGCTCTGGATTTCAAGTGCTACATCCCACAAAGCAGATCTCTTTCTGTTACTTTGGCTTTTCTTGCTGGCTCCTTTCTCATCCTATTGAAACTAGTCTCCATCATGCACCCTGGTCCATGAACGAGGAGTAGCATCCTCTTAGCTGTGCACCTCCACAGATGTCCTCACTGTCCCTTTGCTGCCAGCCACTCTCTCTCATTTGCATGGTTACCTTTTTCTCTCTCTCCTTGTCATCATCAGCTCTGGGTCTTCACAATTCACATGTTCAGGATCCGTCCATCTTAATTAACCTCTGCGAGGAGCTGCGTTTGCCAAGCTCAGAGTCAAAACTTATACTGGTGCTGTAGCAAGAGCAGTTTGAGCCTGGGATGGCTCCTTCTACCTGTAGCTGTTAGGATCTTGTTTAGCAAGGCCAGCCCTGGAATGGGTTTCCCTGCTGACAGGGTGTGTGATATGTACCCAAGGCGTGCACATATTTATATTCATCGCTTACTCATCCCTGGCGAGGTCCTGTTTGCTGCTGTTTGCTCTGTGCAGTGGGGTTTCTGTAGTCACCTGCCAGCATGTCAGGGAGATGGATTTGCAGCAAACCTTCTCTGAAGAGCCGACCAGTTGGCACTGATGCTTCTGACAAACTTTCTGCTGCATTGCTGACCAAGATCCATGAGCTGGGAGAGCAGGATGAAATGCTGCTCTCTGCATCCCTGTCCCTCCCGTGCTGGGGGAGCCGTGCAGGGCTGGGCTGAGCAGGCTGGCTGGCTGCCCACACCACTTTTTGCTGGCATGCAGATGAGCAAGGCTGCAGCCCAGCCCGTGTCCCACCTGCTCTTGTGGCACCTCTGGAAATGCTGGTGTTTCCAAAAGCTCTGCCAGCTCCTAGTAACCTCCCAGGAAATAGACATGCAATCAGATCTACTGGTGCCGTTTTTAAGACTTGCTGATGGACACTTTTTCTCTCCAGCTCATATACTTTCAGCCTGACAGCTGCATTCCCAGTTGAAGGTGACTGAGAAAGCTGTGATTCCCAGCCTTCCACAGGCACAGGTAGTGCCTGGGGCAGCATGAAGGTGTGGGTGGCCATCCAGGTTGGGCTCTCACCTTTCCACCATCAGCAGTCATGCCAGGGGAAGAGGGCTGAGCCCCAGCCAAGGTGTACTTGGGTCTGCATCCTTGGGCTGTTTGCCTGGACAGCCCAGGAGCAAGATGGGGATAGGCTCCTCCTTGACAGGGAATGCCACTGCAGCTTTTCTTGTAGCAGTAGGTTTTTTAAGCAAACCACAAGGCTATGATGTCCCCATGTTGCGTGCGTTCCCCCCATGTGTCGTAGCATCCGTTTGGCCCATCCTTTAGCTTGGTGGTTGTGAAATGAATCCATCTGTTCTAAGATGTTCTCAGGAGTTCTTGTTTGTATTAAGCTCACCCCTAGGCTTAGCAGAAATCACAGTCCCCACTCTCCCTGCTCCCCTCCCCACAGACAAGCCCTCTCTCTCACGAGCACTTCCACCTTCTCCCCGAAGGGCAGCAGAGGGCAGCTGGTGGTTTTGATTCAGGGCACGTTGGCAGCTTTGGGGCAGCCGAAGGAGCTGGGATGCAGCCGGCCAGCATTTGTGACATGGGTCTGGAGGCCAGGCAGTCCCACGGGCTGTGTTGCTAGCCAATGTTTTCTAAGTCTGTTTGTAAGAGTACCTAATTTTAAAATGAAATGTGAATATATATTATGTGTAGGTGCCATGTAAGATAGTGTTGTGCTAGGCAGCAGGATGCTAACCTACTTTTTAAGCTTTTTGGGGGCAGGAAAAAGCATTTTTCTCTCACTTCATGCTCACAGATCTAATATTGTAAATAGGTTTTTAAAATATTTATTTCATGGGCTTTCCACAGGTTCTCGTTCTGACTGGTGTGTGGTGGGGCTGTATTGCCCAGCGTGCCGCAACCAAAGGGCTGGCGATTGCGTGGGGGATGGGATGAGGCGGGGGGGGTGGGGGGGT
>VZTE01004808.1:750836-810428 GCA_013397775.1 Eulacestoma nigropectus
TTTCCCGTTTCCTTCCCAACCTTCTAGATGCACCAGCTCTACCCTCTGCCGGGCTCCTCAGATGCAGCTGCAGTTCGGAACACCCAGAGAGCAGCATCATTGCCCGCAGGGCAAAGTGAGGTCCTTGGCTGGGGGGGGGTCTCCCCGCCAGCCCCCCGGCTCTGCAGGGCTGGTGGCTGCTCACAGGCACTGGCTGCAGCCGCACTTGCTGGGCTTCTCCACCTCCTCCACGAAGGTCGCGCCGTTGCTGCACTCAAAGGCGTATTTCCTGCGCCGGAGCCGCAGCCCAGTGCAGCAACTGGCGTCAGGGCCACCGCAGGTCCCCCGGCATTCCACCCAGGCCACCGGCCGTGTCGTCTGGCAGATGGCGTAGCCCCGTTGCACCTGGTGGTAGTCCCGCACCGGCTCCCCGCGGCACTCCGGCTCTGTGGGACAGCAATGGTCAGCCTGGTGGTGTGGCATGGGGCTGCCCTCCCTGGACATCCACCTCCTCAGCACCTAGCCTACCTTGGTCACAGAGGGCTCCGGTGTAGCCATCGTGGCACTCGCAGGTGGGCTGGCCACCTGGGGTGAGGTGGCAGTGGCCGTGGACACAGGGCTGGCGGCGGCAGGGGTCGGGCGGTTGGGCAGGCTGGTTGCAGAGTGCGCCCTGGTAGCCCTCATGGCACTGGCAGCTGTAGGAGAGGGCGTCGAGGGGCAGGCACAGCCCGTGCACACACCTGTGGGCACACGGTGCTGTCAGAACCTGCTGGCGTGGCACAGCGTGGCACCAGCACGCACAGCCCACCAGCACTGAGCACGGCATGGCTCAGCACCAGCACAGTATTGCACTGGGACTGGTACAGCACCACCTGCTACAGTACAGCCTATACAGCATCATGGCACAGCACAGGTGTGGCTCTGGCATGGCACTACCAGCACAGAACAGCCTGGCACAGCTCAGTGCTAGTGGCATGGCAGGGCACTGCCGTGGCACGGCACCACTGTGATGCCACGGGACTGACACGACACAGCACCAGGAACCAGCCACAGCGCAGGGTGGGCAGCCAGTGGGAGGGGTGGGTAGGGCAGACGATGGGGTGAGGGCACTCACTTGTGCCCCTGGCAGGGACCGCCGCGGGGCTGGTCGCAGTGGGGCCCATCCCAGCCTGGCTCACAGTGGCAGACGGGGCCCTGGGCGCCCGAGGGCTGGCAGATGCCGTGCAGGCAGTAGAGCTTGCGGCAGGGCTCGCAGCCCGGCACCACCCCTGGTGTCATCCGTGTCTTGGTGAAGTCCTGCAGCTCATTGTTGATGTAGAGGTTGCGGATGCATCCGTGGAAGCTGGTGCCGTTGAGGAGCTGCCAGAGGCGGAAGGCAGCCGAGTTGACATCCACAGGCATTCCTGGGGAGAGCAGGACCATCAGCGCACCCAGATGCCCCCAATGCCCTCCATCCCGCAGTCCCTGTCCTACCTCCCACGTAGAGGGGAGCCTCACTGTTCAGCGTGTAGTGCTTGCCCGAGTTGTCCATGGTCATGGGGCTGCCACCGTCGATGGACAGGTTCACCATCTGGTCGAAGGTCACCAGCTCCACGGTGTGGAACTGCCCGTCATTGATGGTCTCAGCACTGGCAGGGATGGCTGGGTCACCGGGGACGCCCCCAGGCCAAAGCAATGGGGGTGGAGGTCCCCAGTGAGCGGAGAAGGGGTGGCAGGTACCTGTAGATGGCCGAGCTGGGGTGGGTGCCAGGGTCATAGCTCACCCTCACATGGCCCTGGTACAGCTCCACAGCCATGTGGTCGCTGTCACCGTTGTACAGCAGGATGCCATTGCCTTCAGCCGTGGAGACCTACCAGAGAGAGAGGTGGGAGCCCACATCCCTGGGGGACACCCCCAGTGCCGTCCCTTGATGCCCCCACGCCCCCCCAGCCCTCACCTGAAGGGTGATATTGGCCCGGGGCCAGTCTTGCAGGTCGGTGAACTGCAGGTACGTGTCACGGTCCACAAAGTTGACGCTCAGCAGCTTCTCACATTTGGGGCCGCCGAAGCCAGGCAGGCACTGACAAAGGGCGCGGGCACCCCGCTCCACACATGGGGCCCCATTCTGGCACTCAGCTCGCTCACAGAGGCCAGGCTGGCCAGCGGTGTGGGGCGGCATCTCGCAGAGCTGGCCACTGTGGGGCCAAGGGTGCTGCTGGGCTGGGGACTGGGAAAGCACCCTACACCCTGCCTACTGCCCCACAGGGCTCTGACAGCATCCCCCTGATTTGGGGTCCCTGGGGAGGCTCTCCAGACACTGGCATCGGAGGGATGCCTGGATGCTGAGCTGTGCTCTGGGGTCCCTCCCCAGTGATGCTGGCTCTCCCCAGCTTCCACCCTCACAGACACACACTCCCAGCCTCACTCCTTCCCCTCACACTGAGGAAGGACAGATGGGCGGATGGATGGATGGATGGACTTGGTAGCCAGGACTTGTCCCTTCTGCACAGTGACACATAACCATCCCCACTACCCCAGGTGTCCCATGTCTTCTTGGTGGTACCTGTAGCCCTCGGTGCAGAGGCAGGAGTAGCCGTTCACCTCGTCCAGGCAGCGGGCGTTGTTCTGGCACCGGTGGTCCTGGCAGTCGTCGAAGTCCTCGCTGCAGTTGTTCCCCACGTAGCCAGGTGCACACTCACACCTAGGGCAAGCAGGGGGTTCAAGGCAGCCCCTTTCTTCTCCCCTGCACCAGGGGGTGCCTGCTCCTCCTCCTGTCACCCCCTTCTCCATGCCCCTCATTGCAGTCCCCAAAAGGCAAATCTATCCCACCCCCAGAGAGCCAGAAAAAGCAGTTTGGAGAGAAGGGAGCTCACCTGGGCCCCTGGCTGGTGGAGATGCAAGTGGAGTCATGCTGGCAGGGGTTGAGCTCAGCTGAGCAGAAATTGGGCAGCTGCTCACAGAATTCCCCTGCAAGGCAGAAGAGGGGGTGCCCAGTAGCTCCAGGACCAGAGGAGCAGCCCCAGTCCCCATGGGGCAGAAGGAACCCCTGGGGGACTCAGCTCAAGGCAGGGAGCTGCCAAGCCCACAGCTTGCACCCCATAGGCACAGGGCTCTGCTCCTCTGGAGGCAGCTCTCGCCTGAGCCAGGCACTGAGGGCATCCCAGGATGTGGGGGTTCAGCTGGGTGTACCCAAACTCAAGAGAGCTAAGCCCAGAGGCCATGGCAATGGGCATTGAGACAGCAGGCAGAGGAGCTATTTAGCCCTCATGGGTAGGTAGAAGCACTGGGCACATTCCCGTGCCACGTCTGTGCCATTTGGGGATGGCTAGCCCCCATTCCAGGTACCTGTATAGTGGGCAGGACAAAGGCAGGTGTAGTTGGTGGCACTGGGCAAGCAGGAGCCCCCATTCTCGCAGCTGTGCTCCTTGCAGGGGTCACTGGTGGTGTGGCAGCTTGGGCCCTCGAAGCCCACTGGGCACAGGCACCTGCCACGGGGCCGGGGCAGTGTCAAGGAGGAAAAGGAAATGGAACATTCTGGGGTGGCTCCCCCAAAATGACCAGCACAGGACCTTGGCACAGAGCACACATGCCCACCAAGAGCTGGGTTTGGTGTCCTCCTGTCACACGCTGGGCACAGGGGTGGGTGGCAGCACAGCCTGCCCGAGGATGCTGTGTTGCCACGACAACAGGCTGAGAGGCCTGTCAGCGCAGGGAGGGGCTGCACAGCCTCCCTCCTCACCCCCAGCCTGCCAACTATTTTCAGCTCCTAATTGCAGCCTGATTCCCAGAATGGCTTAAAGCATTCAGGGCAGGAGGGTTGTGTGAGGTTAAGGCAGCCCCTCAGGGAGCAGCAGTGACTCCAGGACCACAGCAACCAGTCCCAGTCCCAAATCCCTCTACCTCCCCATCCTCCTTTGGTGATGGTACCCTCCTCTCCCCCACTGACCTCAGCCTAGGAGCCTTTTGGGCTGGGGGGCAGGGGAAAGTGGAGTCAGACAACATGAGCTGGAGCTCCCATGTGAATGCATGTCCCAGCTATATGCCCAAGGGAGCATGCGGGAGGGGAAAAGGGGAAAAAAGTATCAGAACTGCTCTCCATGGGATGTGAGGGTCCCATGCTACTGCCCAAACATCCACCTTTCATGGATTCCTGTCCAGTACTCACCTGAACCCAGCTCCTTCCCCCTCCTGAGGCTGGCAGGTCCCCCCATTGGCGCAGGGGTTGGAGGAGCAGCCACTCAGTGCCACCTCGCAGTCCCTGCCCTGGGGAAGGATGGAAAGGTGGGAGCAAGGAGGGTGCCACAGCACCTGCCCAGCTCTCCCCATCCCACTCAGCAGGATGCTGTGGCACACAGGGAGGGTAGGTGGACCCGCAGGCAGCAAGCCCCAGGGGCACGGCAGAGGCCCTGCTCTGCTCCCTTGCCCTCTGCAGGGACACGTCCCCGCGCACTGGGGACCCCTGGGACCAGGGTACCTTGTAGCCACCGGGACAGGCGCAGCGGTAGGAGCCAAAGGGGTCATTGTGGCAAGTGCCCTGGTTCTGGCAGGGGCTGGAGAGGCAGGGGTTGCACTTGGCCTGGACGCTCAGGGCGGGTGGGCCTGTGGGATGGGAGGCACAGAGATGACCGTCAGTGTGAGGAGTGATGGGGACGTGTCCTTGTGGGCACTGATGTGGGGGCAGAGCCTCAGCTGTTGCTGGGAGCACAGCCTGTCCTGCCAAGGGGCTGTGCACCAGGCAGTGGGACAGCCACCAGTTTGCTCAGCCACCAGGGATGTGCCACCAGGCAGGTAAGAGGATGGAAGCATCCTGCTCCCCGTCCTCCACAAGGCAGCTCAACAGAGGAAATCCTGGAGGCACCCAGACTCACAAAGCATTGCTCTGCTGGGTGCCCAGAGGAGGGCATGGATAGACAGCGTGGGCACCTCTCACCTTGGCACTCAAATTTCTTGGCAGGGGTGGTGAGCAGCAGCTTTCCTTCCATGTCGGGGGGCCCAGCGCAGCGGGCAATGCCTGGCTCCTTGTAGCCCGTCTTCACCCAGCTGGAGAGCCAGCGCAGATTGCAGCTGCAGTACAGGGGGTTGGCCCCGATGGCTCTGCATGAGAAGAGGGGCAAAATTGCACCTGCTGCCACACAGAGGGAACTGGGCACAACTCTGTCACTTGACCAGGATGCCATATGATGGGCAAACTAGTGCTCCTCCATTTCTGGATCCACCAGAGGTGCTGCCCACAATGGAAGGACTGGGACACACAGCCCCACAATGCTGCCTAGTTAGACCACCCTGCTGCCAGACCCACAGTGCATGTAGTGCTCCGTGCTCTGCCGTGGGGCTCTCCTCCACTGCCCACACAGAAATTCTTGGCAGTCCCTCTCCAGTACACAGGCAAAGCTGCCTGGGGCCAGCAAACTGGGCAAAGTACCTTGAGGCCATGCAGAAACAACAGGACCTGCATGGTAGCTGCAGGGCCAGCCCGGGCTCTGCCGCACAAGCCTGCAGGACAGAGACACAGGAGTGGGCTGCTGGGAATGAGCAGTGGGTCACGGCCAGAGCTTGTGCAGACAGCACTGGGGGAAAGCGAGGAATTGCTCTGGGAAAGGAGGAGGAGGATGGAGGGTTGCTCTGCTCCACAGCAGAGAAGGGTATGGAAGCAGTGGAATATGTGGGAGGCGGAGGGCCTGGATGTCTCTTTGAATCCTCCTTGACTGCAAAGGTCAGCAGTGATGGAGGGCCGGTGTGACCAACACATGTGACAAAGGAAGGAGATGGCAGCCCAGAGGGCAGGCAGTAGGGACAGCAGACCTGCTGGGGCTGAGAAACCCAGTCCTACAGCACCCGCAGCACTGGCTGTGACACAGCTCAGCCTGTGGGAACCGGCAGTGCCGGCTGGCAGCAGTGAAGGCAGCACAGCCAAGGGAAATTGGGAGCAGAGCAAGCAGTGTTGCTCCCCCAAAAACAAGGAGGCCAGGGTTGGAAATCAAGATGCTCTTTGCAGACTGAAGGAACAGCCTGAGACCCCCAGGATGCCAGGAGCAGGCAGCTGGGAACAGCTTAGCAGAGACAGGGAGGGGACAAAAACAACACTGTGAGCAAAGTTAAACCCTGGCCCCCGGTGGTGGGTATAGGGCAGCACTCCTGGGATGCAGGCTCACTCAGAGGGACTGAAACACCACCACTGGCAGGAGGATACTTGATGACAGACTGGGGGGGCTGTTGCAGGGAAGTGCACTGGCAGAAGGCTAACAACACATTGGTGTGTGTCAGAGCAGCCCCTGCCAACCCACAGCCGCGACACTACTTTGCATGGCTTGACCTACATCCTGGGGGGACCCCGGAGATCTAGTGGGTTGGGGAAGGACCCCGCACCACATCCACCTAAAACCATAGGGACAGGCCAGCAGCACTGGGAGACTCAGCTGCACACCTGGATCTGAGCCTGAGCATGGGCAGCAGGTCACAGCGCTATGCAACAAATGATGTTGCAGGTACCAGCCCAGAGAAGAGGGGAGAAGGCAGCTCACCCTCCAGGGAAGCCAAGCTCAGCCGAGTGGTTTTTAAAGGCCTATGGAGGCTGCATCCAGCCCTGAGCCCCGAGGAGTGGGAGGAGATACTCACAGGTGAGACAAGGAGGTGACATCTGCGAAGATGCCCTCCGGGAGGCTGGAAATGTCATTGCCATGGAGAGACCTGCGGAGAACAGAAGGTCCTGCAATGCCCAGGGCTCCAAGGTGGGCAGCAAGGACTGCGGCCCCACCCCACAGGTCCAGGTGTGGGTGGCAGAGCTGGACCCTGCCACACTGCCACTGTTGCAAATGTACCATCTGCTCTGAGAGCAGATGAACCTTCCTGTGCTCCTCCTGCAGCCTCTACCCTGCCCACCTGCCTGCACCCAGCTCCAAGAGGGCACAGGAGACACAGGGCAGCAGCAGAGAAGGGGCCAAGCAGGGCTGTGAGCAGGGCTATGGGCAGGTACTTACAGCAGCCGCAGGGAGCGGAGGCCCTCGAAGGCCAGCGGAGGGATGCACTGCAGGGAGTTGTAGCTGAGGATCCTGCGGAGGGAAGCAGGCAGCACAGCTGTGCGTGTTGCAAGGAACTCACCCTGGGCTACACACGGCCCCTGCACGAGCTGCATCTCAAACCCAGGCTTCACCCAGGCCCAGGGTGGAGACCCTGGTGTCCCCAGCACCCCCCAGGCTTTGGGGTCCCCTGGAACAGCCCGCACAGTTCAGCTGGGCTGCAGCCCGGTGTGACACCGCAGGGACTGCACTTACAGGGTGGTGAGCTGGCTCATGTTGGTGAAGGAGGAGTTGCTCAGGGAGCTGATCTTGTTGTTGCTCAGATCGCTGGAAAACAGAAACCCCAGGGCTTGGAGCCAGCTGGGCCCTGTCCCCTCCTACTGCTCCCCAGCCTGCTCAGCTGCAGTGGGGTGCAAACAGCAGCATAGCACAGCATCCAAGGGAGCAGCAGGGCTGTCACATAGGGTGATGGCAGCAATGCCACTTGTCCCCTCTCTGTTCCGCCCCAGGTGGTGAGCAGCCAGAGGCTGAGCATCGCTGCCAGCCAGAGCAGACGGGGGACACAGAGGGATGTCAGGGGTCCCCGCACACTGCCAGGCCCCTCGTCAGGATCACACACCATGGAGACAGCCTCTGCCCTCACCCATAAGTTCCAGCAGTGCCTCCAGCTACCTGGGCTCCTGCGCCTGCCTACTTACACAAGCTGCAGATACTTGAAGGTAGAGAGCTGCCCCGGGACCTGAGTGAACTGGTTTCCATCCAGGTAGCTGCAAGGGAGAACAAAAGCACCTTGGGGCGAATTAGAAGCAGGAGATCCCTCCCTCTGCCCCCTCTTTCACGGACTTAGGGCTGCAAGAAACATCTCCAGCATCACCTCCCTCCTGCACCCAGGGCCCAAGGGGCTCTCGGGGGACTCCTGGGCAGGCAGGGAAGTTAGTGTGTGAGTGCATTAGCACACCTGGGTTTGCAGGCACGTCCCTGGGGACACTCTCCCAGCAGCCCACGCGTGCAAGCGCAGCCAGCCAGGAGCCGCGTTTACACTGCGATCTGAGCGTGGGAGGCTGCAAGCATTCCCAAGGCATGTGTGAGCATGTGAGAGATGGCGGAGGATGCAGAGAGAGGAGGAGTGTGCAAGACAGCGAAGGGGGGTGCGGGGGTGGTATGCATATATATCTGTGCCCAACCAGTGCCTGCACCCCCTGCACACAGGACTGGCTGCCATCCCTCATCCCAGAGGGGTACAGAGCCCCTTTTGCAGAGATGGGCATCACGGAGCCTGCACATCCAGCTCTGGCATGGCTGCGTGGGTATCTCCCTGACGCCCACAGTGATGGGTGGCTGACCCCAGGCAAACCACATGCCATCGCTTGTGTGCTTGGGGCTGGCGCTGCCAAGGCATCCCTGCACCTGTGGTGAGAGGGGATGGCAGAGGCAGAGTACCCCTGTCCCTGCTGCTGATGGCAGGCTCCTGGGAACCACAGAGCCCTGAGCTGCATGGCTGTGTGGGGACCACAGCTGCAGGGGATGGTTGTCCCTCGCTGTCCCTTCCCAAGGGCCAAAGACAAGGGTCCCAGCTGCTGGGTGACAACACCTCTTGCACAATAGCCTTGATAGCCCTGAATTATCAGAGAGACTCTTGCTGAACTGCTTGCTAGTGTTGGGGCTGGAAAGGATCCCTTGGATGGGTGGGGGGGGTCCTACTCCCACTACCAGGCCAGAATGGGGGTGTGAGGAGGAGCCCAGGAGTCTCTGCCCTGACACCTGTAACCCCACAGCAGAGACCCCTCACCCAGAGCTGTACACTTGATGGAGGGTTAGGGGGAGAGCTTGGGTACTCGCCCACTACTCACAGCTCTGTGACATTCTTGGGGATCCCCCTGGGCAGGGCCTTGAGGTGCTTGTTGCTGCAGCGGACAACCGTGTCGAGGCAGGTGCATTCCTGCGGGCACTGGGGCCGGGGGATGCAGCTGGTCTCCTCCTTACCTGCACCAGGCATGGAAAGCCACCAAGTCACCAGGGTCCAGCCCTTGGGCATCGTGTGAGGCCAGATTCAATGCCTTGTGCCTGCCTAGGATGGCTCCCCTCCCATGCCAACCATCCTCCTCTGCCCCCAAAGCAGAGTGTTGCAGGCAAGAGCAGTCAGGAGTTAGCAGTGCAGGAATGGGTCCTGCACCCAGAAATCGCCTGCCCCACTGATGTGGATACAACCAGCCAGCTCAAGGCTGCTCTGATTTTCACCGTTTTCATGCAAAAATGCAGTCACGGGGACAACAGATAATGGCACAGAAGAAGCAGCTCAGCCCTGCAAATCCTCCTGAAACAACCTCCTTCACCCATCTCCCAGACACAGGTTAGATGGAGCAGAGCCTATGCCAAGCAGCCACAGGAGCTGGCACTGCTCCCCTTCCCTGCTGTGACACTGGAATCCTGCGGGAGAGGCATCCCTGGGACAACCGTATGCTATCTCGCACCGTTAGGAAAGGCGCAGGATGCAACCCTTCAGTCTTTGACGTGGTGGAGGAGGCAAAGCAGAAGAAAGGATGATTTGTTTGTAAATATTTTCCAGAGGGCTCAAAAGCTGCTCTAAATTTAAAAAAAAAAATATATAAAAAAAGGTTTTTCTCCCCACGCACACTCCCCGTCTGCTCCATCTGCCCAGCTCCAGTGCAAGGCTGAGAAGGGAAGGTGGGGGGGAGCAGGATGAATCCCAGTGGGCTTTGCCTCCACATCTGCTCCTGTGAGCACTCAGGGCACAGCATTTGCCAGCACAGACCCACCTACATACAAGAGCCTCAAGGTGCAGTGGGTGCAAACCCCTCTCCTGGCTCCAGAGCGGATATTTGAGTGCAGCTCCAAGGGCTGGGTACCAGGAAGGGAAACTTGTTTCATTAGAGGAGGACATTCACAGGGCCCCCTGAGCTACCGCCTTGCCATGGGCACATCCTGGCAGCAAGGATGGTGCTGGGACAAGGAGCACGGTGTCATCCTGGGAGGAGCAGCCTGGTCTCCCCTCACCCTCGGCACCGCAGGGCCCACAAGTTACCTTCCTCACACCTGAAGTCGGGGAAAGCGACGTCCTGGAGCGGGATCTGCCGGAGGAAGTCGGGGTTTTGGCACCGAGGGTTCCCCGTCACGATCTTCCTCTTGCGCAGCCAGTCCCCCAGCCAGGCCAGCTGGCAGTTGCAGTTGAAGGGGTTGGCGAGCAGGTTCCTACACATGGGAAGGAGCACAAGGGCAGCACCCGAACAGCCACCAGGCAGGGGGACCTGTAGCCCTCCCATGCCATGTGGACAGGCTGGGAGCATCCCCCCGGGGCCCAGGACATACAGCGTGGAGAGGGACTGCAGCGTGTCAAAAGCGCCCGGTGCAATTGTGCTGATCTGGTTGTCGTACAGGGAGAGCAGGCGCACGTTGCGCAGCCCTGTGAAGCTGTCGTTGTGGATGCAGCTGATGCGGTTGTTCCTCAGCATCCTGCAGAGGGAAGAGAACAACAGCGCCTACAACACGGGCAGGCGCCACGGGGGAAACCCACCTTAGCAGTGCCCGGGCTGTGCCCACCTCAGCGCTGGGCAGCAGAATGAGCCTGAGCAAGTCCCTGAGCAGCAAAAACTTGCCCCCCCAGCACTGGATACAGCCAGCTGGTGGGCAAGGCACTCCTGAGCTGGCCCTGCAGGGAGGCAAGGAGTAGGGACGTCCCCATCCGGGTGCTCATGGAGGAGAGGGGACTCACAGTGTCCTCAGCCCGTCCAGGCCCCTGAACATGCCGCTCCGCACAGACTCCAGCTGGTTGACAGTGAGGTGCAGCTCGTTGACTGAGGACGCCCCCTCAAAAGCCCCATCCTCGATTTCTGACACCTTGTTGTTGCTGAGGTTGCTGTGAAGGGGGAAAAGCAGGCTGGGATGCGGGCTCTGCCTTGACCTCATCCTGAACTCTGCCTCCCCCAGATCTCACTAAGTACCCCATGATGCCAGTCCCTCAGAGGACCCTCAGGTTGGGACATGGCCTCCATTTCATGCCCCAGTTTGCCCTGGCATCAGGACCTCCATGTGCCTTCCCAGCCCTCGGGCACTCCTGACATGGCTGTGCCTGCCCAATACTCACATTTTCTTCAGATGTGGGAGTTTCTTGAAAATGCCAGTGGCCTCCAGGATGGAGATTTCATTGTTGTTCAGGCGCCTGGAGTGGGCAGCAGGGAAAAGAGCTCAGGAGATGGCTGCAAAGTGCCTGGCACAGCCCAAACCCCGAGCCAAACCCCAGTGCCAGCAAGGTGCCTGCTGCAGGAGGTAAGGCACAGTGAGACTCTTACAGCTCAGCTGTGGACTGCGGGATGCGATCTGGGATCTTGGTGAGTTTCAGGTTGGAGCACTCGACCACACCGGATTCACAGCGGCATTTTGGGGGGCAGATCACGTCACTGTTGCATTCACTGTTCAGCTGGTAATCCTCTGTCCCTGTGTGATGGTGAAGGCAGCGTGGGCTCCCACGGGCAGAGGCACAGGGGGCTGCACCTGCCCCCTCTCCCTCTGATCCTCCCACATCCCCACCCAGTCTCATTCTCTTCCCCAGCTCCCCTCATTCCAGCCCCTGTGCACATATTACTCTTCTCCATGCCCACAGCAGCTTATCTGCAGGGATATTTGTCCTGGGTACACGGGGCGCTGCACTGCCCACCGCCCTCCTGTGAACAGAGCTGGACCCTGGGGACGCCTCTGTGCCCACCCAGGTAATGGCACGATGGGAGATGCCACAACACATCCCGGTACCCAGCACATGGGAAATGAAGTGTGGTTCTTCTGGGTCAGACCACGGGGCTCTGGCACAACACCCCCGCAGGCAGCCTGGCCAAAAGGGCACGATATACACACCCATGCACACGTGCGTGGCTCCTCCACTCACCTGGGATGAAATACTGCTCTTTGGCTGCAGAAAAAAAAGCACATCAGCCCTCTGAGCACACAGACACCAGGCTGGGACAGGGCCGAGCACAGCCGTGCCGCAGGATGCCTGTGACAGGGCTGGGGACAGCTCTCACCCGAGCAGCGAAACTTCTTGCTCTTGATCTGGCCGATGCGCTTGTTGGCCAAGCGCCGGGGGCTGGCACAGCGGGCTCCGCTGGTCTCCACGGGGTTGGCACGGAGGAAATCTGCCAGCCACTTCAGGTTGCAGTCACAGATGAAAGGGTTCTGGGCCAGGTGCCTGTGCCGGGGACAGCGGGTGACACACTGCCAGGGACAGTGGGTGACACACCACCAGGGGCAGTGGGTGATCACCAGCTCCAGCCCTGGAGATGCTTTTCCCCCAGAGGCTCGACTGCCCAGGTGTGGGAGCTGGTGCGCACACTCACAGAGTCTGGATGGCCCGCAGGGAGCTGAACGTGCCTTTGGCCAGGCTCTGGATCTTGTTATCATAGAGTGAGAGCAGCGAGAGGTTCTGCAGGTCCTGGAAGGCATCTGCCCGTACACAGTTGATCTTGTTGGCATTGAGAAGCCTGGCAGAGGGAGGGATGCCAGTCTGAGGACCCCCCTTCACTGCACCATGGGTGCTAGGGACCTCAGTCCTGCTTCCCTGTGTCCCTCAAAAGCATCCCACACAGCTACTGGCGCCTTACAGCAGCTGCAGGGCAAAAAGTCCTCCAAAGACACCCTTGGGGAGATCCGTGATCTTGTTGCCATACAGCACCCTGGGAAAGAAAGGCTAGTGTGAGAGAGATGAGAGGAGTGGTGTGGGCCATGGTTAAGGGAGTGCAACACCTATCCCACCCCACCCACACCAGTGTAGGCACTTACAGGGAGTTCAGCGAGCGCAGCCCCTGGAAGGCATCAGGGGCGATCTCCGAGATCTGGTTGTTGCTCAGGTCTCTGAAACCCAAATGGAGAAGGTGGCTTGGTCCCCTCTTCTCTTGTCCCACGTCCTCACCCTTCTGCTAGCTCCCAGGGACCACCCCCAACACCCAATATCCAGAGCTGGGGTTACCCGAGACCCCCTCCCAGTGCTGCCATGTGGGACACCCATGCCACAGCAGTGCCCCATGTCTGTCAGCTCTCAGCAGTGGCCAGCAGGGTGAAGGGTGGTGGGTTTCAGGGTGAGCTGGTAGAGGCTGAACACTTACATCCTCCGCAGCTTCTTGTAGGGTGAGAAGGCTCCTGGGGGGATGGACTTGATGCCGTTGAGTTCCAGACGTCTGCAAAGAGAAGGGGGAGAGATGAGGGCTCTAGGGCTGGCCAAACCCCAGAACCCCACTGACAGAGCTGGGGGCTGCAGGACCCTAAGGTTGCAGTAAGTTACCCCATATGTGTGGAAATATTCTGCCCAGAGACAACTTGCATCCTGTGGTCGGGGCTTCTCCATCAGGGAGAGGTGCCATGGGTGGGGGAACCATGGTGGCTGGGGTGGGGGAAGCACCTCTCCTCTCCAGCACCTTGGGTTTAGGGGTGCCTGCTGCCTCCCACTTGCTTTGTGCACCGTCCCAGCAGGGGCTTTGCGCCATAACTGGATTCCTCTAAGGAGATTATTTCTCTATTTACATTTTTAATGCAGCTAAATCCAGGGCTAAATCTGGGCAGTGTGAGAGAAGGGCAAGGAAGGCCTGCTGCCCTATGGAATGGCTGAGCTGTGGGGCTCGCTCCTGTGTTCCCAGTGCCTTGAGCCACCCAGAGCCCAGTGCTGGCAGTGTGGGGCCATACTCACATCTCTGTCATGGTCTCGGGCAGGTTGGCGGGGATGGCAGTCAGCCCCTTGCCCCGACAGTCCACAATGCCATTGCTGCAAGTGCACATGGCTGGGCAGGAGCCAGAGGACAAGCTGCAGAGCTGGGCATGTGCTGAGTCCGCTTGTCCTGCCAGGGAAGCAGCCACCATTGGAATTGCAAAGAGCTGAGCCAGGCCAGTATGTGCCAGCACGCTGAAGAAGGGACCCTGGTGACAGCTCAGCATGCAGGGACAGTTCATGGCACCCCTGAGCGGGTGCATAAGGTCTTGGTGCACCCCAACCCCCTGCAAAAGCTCCAATGGCACAGACTGATGTACTGTCACACTGATAGGGTGGCATAGGGTCCCCATATTGCCCCCACACGAAGGACTGTGCTGACCTGAGAAGAACCCACAGCATGGGTTCTGAGGCTCTGAGCTGGGGCACATAGCAGGGAGTGGACATGGGCTGCATTGGTGGCACAAGCCTTGTCCCCTTGGCCCGTGTCCCTGCCCTGGCAACCACCACCTCCCCTGCCCCCCTCACCGGAGCAGCTGAACTCGTTTTTTTGGATCTCAGCCACGTTGAGGCCGTGAAGCTGGGCAGGAGCGGCGCACTGGGTGAAGAGCCCGATGGTGGGGCGCTGGCGCAGCCACTGCGAGAGCCAGGCCAGGTGGCAGTCGCAGAATAGATGGTTGGAATGAAGGCGGCTGCAGGCAGATGGAGCAGTCAGCAGCCATAGGACAGCTCCTGCCGACCCCACTGCCCTCCGGCTGTCCCAGCCTGGCTCATCCCAAAGGGTGGGGGCATTCAGAGGGAGACACAGAGAGGCCTAAGAGCATCTGTGCCAGTTGCCAAGGTCACCATGCTTGGGATGCTCTGCAGGGGTGTCCCCTCCATTCCCTCCCCATGGTGCTGTCCCAGCACCACTGAGCCACCAGCACCAGCAGCAGAGCTGGGGATATCCCGCTCTAGCCCAGGAGGTCACTCCCACCACCACCACGATCCAGGCACTCACAACGTCCGCAGCTTGGGCATGTGGTTGAAGCTGGACACGGGGATTGAAGTGATATTGTTGTTATTCAGGGTCCTGCAGGAAGACAAAGAAGGGCAGGTCAGGGCAGACAGCCTGTTAAAGGGAACATGAGATGGTCTAGGTGGCACCAACCCCTGGGAACAATGGGGCATAGGGTGAATGGATGGAGAACTACAGGCTGGGGACAGCCCAAACCCCCAGCAGGACTTGCTGTCCTTTCCAGGCTTCTCCTCTCCACAGCCAGGTGGCCCCCTGGGGCACGATCAAGCCCTGGAGCACAGCTCTGCAGCAGTGGTACCAGAACCCTGCTCAGCCCCTGCTCCAGCCCAGGGAGAAATGGCATGCTGGGGATGTCCCCGCAGTGCCTCAGTGAGTGGAGACACCCAAGGACACCCTCATCCTGCATGGCATTACAGGCTGGAGGCTCCAGCCTGTCCCCAGTCACTTACAAGACCTCCAGCCCCCGCAGGGCACGGAAAGCCCCATCCTCAATGCAGCTGATCTGGTTCTTGTCCAGTTGCCTGCAGGAGAAAGAGAAAAAAAGGGAGAATTGTTGGGACAGCCCAGGCAGAGAGCAATCAGTGCTCCTGATCACTTCCAGTACCTCCTGCCACTAGACTTGACCCCAAACTCCCTCATGCTCAACACTCCCAGGACTCACAGGTTCTTGAGGTCGGTGGCCCCACGAAATGCTTTCCTGGGGATGGCCTGGATGAAGTTCTCACTCAGGTCCCTGCAGAAGAAAGAGGCAGGAAGGAAAATGAGCAGTGCCTGCAAAGCGTGACGTCCCATGGGAGCAAGGCATCCACAGGCAGGGGCACACCCTGGCACTCAGTGATCCCTCAGGGACTCCGACACACTGTAATTTGGCTTCAGCTCCTTGGCTGCCCACTGCTCTGCTGGCTGTTCTGAGGCAAGTCTGGCTCCATGCATGGTGGCTGAAAGTGACTGGGGCTCCCTGGGCACTGCAGTCCCTGGCTCTGACAAGCAGAGCCGAATGGCACAGCTCTGGGAAAGCCCTCCATACTTAAATACTCTCTGACTGCTATAATTACAGGTCCCTGCTGATTAACTGGTAATTACACTTAGTGGCTCCAGGAGGCATTCCCATGGAGCCTGACCTGCACTTCAGAGGGCATGAATAATCGGGTCATTATTTACTTCATCACTGCAGGGTACTGTCTGTGTAATCACCTGCTCTGCAATGCCAGGGCATGCCAAGCCAGCAAGGGCTCTGTGTTGCAGGGCTGGCAGCAGGTCAGATCCCCGACCATGCCTGGGCTGGCTTTTAAAGACCATGAAGACCACAAATCTCACTGAAAGTAGGGTCTAGGTGGACTGGCTCAGCTCTGGGAGGATCCGTTTGTTTTATTTGTTCCCCATGGTTCCCAAACAGCCCTTCCCTCTCCCACCCTAACAGTCAGCAGCTCCTCCAAACTTGGCTGGCAACTGCATTGCCTGCTTCCAGCCCGGTGCCAGCACAGTCCTGCTCCAGCCACCCCTGGGGCAGGAGCTCAAGTTCCCATCTCCTTCCTAGCACAGGGAAACTGAGGCACAACATTGCATTTTCCCTATGCAAGTCCATCGGCAAGTGAGGAATAGGACCAAGGCGCCTTGCACAGATTAAATGTCCCCAGAATTACAAAGACCACACAGACACCCCCATCCCAGCCTCATGAGGTGGTTTAGGGTGTCCATAGATGTCAGCATTTCAGACGTAGTGCTCACCAGCTCTGCTCCACCATAACAAAGCCTGTTTGCTATTGATACCCTACAGTTGGACTGGGTAAGAATGGAGGCACAGCATCCACGTTCCTCCCCATGCCCTCATTCTCTCCAAAAAATGGGCTCAACAAATGGGCACAAGCTGCTTGCAGAATACCTGGAAGTATCCAAACTGGAACTTCACCCCAGCCAAAACCTTCACTGCCATAACAAGAAAATGTTCCGAGGGAAGCACCAGCATTACTTCCACAGACGCATGAGGAAAAGGAAAACACAAGGACAGTGGGCTTGCCTAGCTCTCCAAGGGATGCCCAGCCACCAAGGAGATGCCATACAGTTCCAGTGTGATGCACCAGCCCCTGCCCCCTGCACAGTTCTTGCATCACTCTGGGTTGTTTCTGGGGAGCCAAACCCGGCTGGCAAAGCATCCTTGCTGGGGCAGAGGAAGGGAGATGCCGCCCTGGGAACTGCCCAGGCTACTGGAGAAGGAAAAGCCCAGCTCCTCTGCGAGCAGCAGGCGCAGTTTCACAGCAACCCACGTGGCGGCACTGCCAGGCTGCCCGGCCTGTTTGTGCTGCCTGCCCTGTTCGTGCTGCCTGCTCTGCCTGCCCTGCCTGCCCTGTTTGCACTGCCTGCTCTGCCAGCTATTCCCAGAACTCCGGCCCGACCCCCCGCCAAGGGGATTGGGGTCCCCTCACCCTCTCCAAAGGGGAAGGACCAGACACCTGCAGCAGCCTCAGATACCCCAGCACTCCTTCAAATACAAACATCTTCTCCTCATACAATGTTGGGGTTGCGATGAGCGTGGGGACCCCCAGGAATTGCACTGACCTTTCAGAAAAAGACAGCATTGCACCAATTCCTCTTTTCTCTTCTAGCTCCCAGAAGGAATCCCTCAGAAAACTCTTTGGAAAAGATAGCAACTTTTTTACATGGGCAGACAGTGATGAGGGGAACAGTTTTAAATGAAAAGAGAACAGTTTTAAATTAGATGTAAGGAAGAAATTCTTTACTGTGAGGATAGCGAGCCACGGGAACAGGTTGTCCAAAGAACTATGGATACCCCCTCCCTGGAGGTGCTCAAGGCTAGGTTGGATGGGGCACTGAGCAACCTGATCTAGTGGATGCCATCCCTGCCCATGGCCAGGGGTTTGGACTAGATGATCTTTAAGGTCTCTTCCAACCCAAACCATACTATGATTCTATGAACCCTCCAGGTGCAGTTCACCACTCTTCCTAGCAATGCATTCAATGCACCACATTCCTTCTCGGCAGCTGCCTGTCCTCCAACATTAAACCTGTCACAGAGGTGAGCACCACACTTCAGCGCTCTGCACCTCTCTCCTAGCTTTGGCACTGCCTTCCCAGGCAGGTCCTGCCTGCAGCCTGTTTGGTTCCCTCACGGAAAGCTTGCTCCCTTTCTCTGCTTGGAGCACATGGGAGTCCCAGCGTGCCCAGGGAGTAAACCCAGGCGTCTGTCTCCAAGCTGCTCATTTACAGCTTGCGAGGGGAATGCTGCTAGAAGGTTGCAACTGACTTTGCGAGGCTTCTCCCCTTCACAGCTTTTTGTGACAGTCACCGATGAAGTGCTGCCATTGGGGGTACTGAAGCCAAGAGGGACAGACGCTGGATGCGAGGGTTTCAGCAGGGCCCCGGCACCGGGCTTAGATTACATTGCACGGTTACACAGCTGACGACACCAGGACAAACACATGCTTTGCCTGTGGGATCCTCAGGCCCCGGCGTTGGAACAAGGCACGGCCCCTTCCCTCCTGGTGTTTCATAGCTCCCAGCTATGTTTGCTTTACACTTTGGCGCACAAGAAACAGCAGATGGCACGGCTTCTCCTCGCTCCGCCGTGCCGCTCACAGCACCCGCGGCGGCTGCATCGGTGCCGCCTCACGCCCCGCCAAATACAAGAGAGTCACTGCCATCGGATGTGGAGTGCCAGCTTGCAGCGGTGACCACGAGCACTGACAGGTCTGACAGCCCTGCTGGGGACCAGCTGACGGACAGGCACAGACAGAGGAGGGGGAGTTGCCACAGTCACCCTCACTGCCTTTTCTGGTTTCACTTCCAGGTATTGTCCTAAAGCTCCAAGTTTAAGAGTTCCTGGCTATTGAATCCAAACAGCCATTCACAGTGCCACTGTCCTCCCCTCCCTGTGCCATGGTCCCAGAGGACCATGCAGCTGGAGTTAGTCCCTGCACAGCACAAGGTGCAGAGGGCTCTGGTAGTCCCAGGGGTGCAAAGGGGGAAGTATAACAAGGCGTGAGGAGGTGATGGAGGACACCTCTGTCGCTAGGCTCACCTCCCACAGGGGTTTCTGACCCAGCAGATGCCTGTACAACAGCAGCAGCCAGCTGCAACCCACAGCTGTGTGATGGCGAGAAGGTAGGCATCCACTTTTCTTCCAAGTCCCCCGAAAGCCTCGTGGCCAGACTATATCCACACAAGTCCTCCCTGGCTGGGCAGTGGGAGGGATGGCGGTGCTCAGGGATTGGGATTTCGGGGGCTTCCTTGCTCGGATCTGACACCCAGCTGCCTTGCCCCATTGCGTGTGTCGGCACGGTATCTGTAGCGAGTCAGGAGGTGCCCCGGCGCTGCCTCTCCTGGCAGCCACGGCCCCATGCCAGTGCTGCCGGTTCCCGGGGAGCCTCGGCGAGCAGCCAGGCGCGGGGACGCGGCTCCTCGGGGCTGGCAGGGGCTCGGCGGCGGGAGCCAACCCCCCAGCGCGACGCCCTGCCCGGCGCTTAGCGGGGCGCCCGAGCAAAACTGTTCGACATGGCTTCCCAGTGGGGAGCCCACTCAGGCAAACAAACCCCGGCAGCCTTAATCTCCCCGGCAAGAGCCCGCTGGGCCGGAGGGCGGGAGAGAGGGAGGGGGCCGCAGCGGGGCTACGGCGGCCGGGCAAGGAGGCCGGGGCTATTACCACGCTCTCATTCTTTTGGCTAATCCTGACTTCACACTTTAACCTGATTGAGCCTTGTTTGGCGAGCGGGCTCCTAGCGCGCCGTGTGAGGGGATTAGGGCTGGACGCAGCGGGGAGGTAATTGCTTCCCAGCGGTGCTGGCCCCGCGTCCTCTGAGCCCCCCGCTGCCTGCCAAGAGCGCTGGGACGGCCTGGCAGCCCTCTGGCAAGGCGCTGCCCTCGCCAGGCAACCCGGCTTGGCAGCGGCCGCTGCGCTGGCTCCGGTGCTGGTGCACAGGTCCGTCTTGCCCGGTGTAAGCAGCCACGCGGGCACCTTGTCCAGGCCCAGGCTGCAGCCCGTGCCATGTCCCAGGCACGCCGGCGAGGGCTGTGGAGCCACACTGTGGCAGGTGAGTGACTTCCCGCCCTGGCAGTGCCCACATGCCCGGGACCAGTTGCCAACTCCACAGGTGAAGTGCAGAGGGCTGCTCTTCTCTTTACCTTGTTTCCTCCCCAGCATCCATGCTGGAAACTCATTATCATCTCATGGTCTTCCAGAGCATCTCCTACTCAAGGGGGCAGATGAAAGGCATTAATCCTTCAGCCTCTGCCAGCCCACAGCTCCCACAATGAAAATGCACGACAGGTCCCTGCTCACAGGCTGGGCACTGCTGCAGCAGCTCTGCTCCACCAGTGCTGGCAGCAGTCACTGCAGGCACCAGCTCGGCCACAGCAACCATCCACCAAGCCTCAAGCAGACAAGGCAACCAAAGCCACCAGCCCTGGGGCGCATAAGTGTTTCATGCTGGGACAAGTGCTCCCCGGATCCCAGCCTCACCTCACTGGTGCTGTGCCAGAGGCGGCTGTGTCAGAGCACAAATGGCATTTCACCGGCAAGGACTGTGGCACCAGCAGCTATTCAGCAACCCTATGTCTCTCAGATCACCCCGCACATGCTGTCTGTCCCAGCACAGCCTGTCCAGGGCAGAGGGATGAGCACAGACAGGGCTGACAGCTGTTCACACCACCACCTTCACTGCCTGACAGGTGACAAGGGGTGAGCTGAAGGGACAGAAAGACTCCTGCATTACAAAAAAATCAATAGACTAATCAGCACTTGCATTAGTAGCGACAGCCCAGAGTCTCCCAGGGGTTTTGCGCTCCCGGTTGCCACTTCAGGGCAGGAGCTGCTGCACCCACTGCGTGTGCCAGCATCAGCACCTGCAGCCCTGTGCTGGGGGAAGCGCCACTCACATGTCCCAGCCACACAATCCACTCAAAGTGATGCACACAAGTCCCCAGTGCTGCAAAGACCCAGTGGCCAAGGAGGGGTGTCCCTAAGGGAGCTGCTTGCTGGAGATGGGGAGCAGCCACCCCACCGCTGGATTAGCAGGATGCCAGGGCAACAGGGCAGAGTTTTGCCCACTGTGTCACCTGCCCCAGTCCCCAGTGCCAGTGTGAGGAGGGCCCCGCAGCCCTGTCTCAGGTTCAGGCTCCTGTGCTGTACCCCCAGCATTATATCACCCTGCTTGATTTTTAATGGGCTCCACTGGTCCAGCTGCCAGCACCACTCCCTCCTGGCCAAGGGAGATGAGACAGACCTCCCACTGCCCCCAGCCCATCTCACTCCACCATCCCCACAGTCACAGAGAGCCTGTGTGCTGCCTGCTGCTGCCTGCCACCCACTGCAACCCCAGCCCCGGTGCTGATGGCGTTTGCACAGGACAAGGTGGGATGGCAGCGCCTGATGCACAGTTACAAACAAGCCAAAGTGTAGCATGGTGAGCTCAGTGTGAGCCCCTGCCACTCAGGAAAAACAGAGTGGGATTCTGGAAAAGGTGCTTTGGCAGGGGCCAGAAGGGGAAATGGGAGAGGATGGGACAGGGTCCAAAGCAGCATGGTGTGGGGGAAAAGGAACATAATTTACTGCTTTTCACAATACTAGAACAAGGGATGACCAACACAATCACGAAGGCAGGCTTAAAATCACATCTAAGAGTGAATCCTCCAAATTAGGAGTCCATGGGTCTCTCAGCCGTAGCCAGCTCAAAAGGAAAACTCATGGAAGCAAAGTGCAGAGATGCACCTGCCATGCCTTGCTGTGGCAAGAACACCTGCAGGTGGATGCTTGGGAGCTGACTCCTGCTGCCAGGAGACCAGCTGGGCACACCTCTGGTAGCACCACACTGCCCAGTGCAGGCTGCATGGACAATGGCCCCACCACTGCTCTGCTGGCAGGGACTGCCACCCACCAGGAATCAATTCTCCTGTCAACTTGTTTTAGTGGCAGGCAGAGATGCACAACCCTTCTGCTCCCCAGGGCAGTATGGGGGACATCAACCTGGGGTCAGCCTGATGCTGGAATGCCTGGACAGGGCAGGGTACCAGGGTCCCTGCTCCAATCTCTGCCTGTCACTCTTGTCACTGCCCCTCCTGGAAGGGGGGGACAGTGAGTTGGAAGGGGGGGAGGGAGGTGCTGGTCCTACAGGGGTTCAAGGGGGAACAGCTGGTTGCTGTGAAGAGCATCCCAGGCTGGGCGGGGTAGCACAGCCCTCCCCGCTGGCAGCCGGAGTGGAGCGGTTCATCAGGCAGCCCCAGCCGCCAACAATTACGTGCTGAGTAAATCGATGGGATATAATTGGACTATTAAGATCTCATTATCCTCCTAGCTCCGGTTGCCACAGCCCACAGAGAGCTGGGGGAGACTGCAACCTGCAGCCACAGAAACTGCCTCCCGACCCACAATGCCTTGATTGGTACTGGGAAAAGGTGCATGGAGCAGGGACAGTACAGAAAGAGGGGACAAGGATGCTGGCAGCAGCCTATATTCAGCACAGGAGACATCTGTGTGGCACAGCAAAGCACTGTGCAAAGGCAGGGTGGTGTCCTTACAGGGATCCTAGAGATGAGGACATCCAGCCATCCTTCTAGTCACCACACCAGCCTGAAAGCCACCACTGACCTCTCCTGCCCTGTGCAGGGCTCATTGCTCCTCAGTGGGATGGGGAGTTTGGCCTCTATATGCCCTTTCATGCATATCTCTACCGTATTCCTGCTGGAAAGCAGGGCTCATGTCCCCACCTGCAAGAGGCAGGGTCCCCATGCTCTGAATCACACAGGCTGCTGGGCCCTGAGGGTCCCTTTCCCTGTATCCACATCATCACCTGCTCACACACCACCCATGGTGGCTGAGTGATTCCAGGCCATGGGACAGTCCTCCTGAAGGGACCAGCATCCTCAGCATCTCTTGGCACCAGGTCACATCCACTGTGGCTCAAGTGAAAAGAAATAATCACTTCCCTTAGGAAAGCTGACCCCATACCTGAGGTTTTTCATAATAATATTTTTCTTATTTTCTCAGCACCAGTGAAAGCAATGAATCAGAGCTCCTCGTTGCCAAGCCTTATATAAAGGACAAAACAATCCTTTGCTGCAGGAAGGCAAAACACAGCTTGACACCACGATGTGCTGAGCATCTCAGACCACAGACCTCAGCAAGAGAAGCCCTATCAACAAATTCTGCCTGTCCACTGTGTCCACACAGTAAAGAGTAAAAGTGAACAATGCCAGAGCAGGGAGCAATGCTTCATGCATACTACCCTGCCTTCCCCAGCCTTCCCAAAGTGCCGTGCTGACCCCAAGCTCTGGCCCTGGTTCCTTCCCTCCCAGGAGATGCAGATGCTTCCAAAAACATTAAAGCTGGAGAGGTTTGTTGCTTGGACAGGCGAGCAGAGCATGTGTAAAAGGCAACATATGCTCATGGCAACAGTTAGTGAGAGAAGTCCCAGCCCCAGTGTGGCGGAGTTGATTTAGCAAAACATTTCAGGGCATGCATAAATCTCAGTGGCTTCAAAGGGACACTGCTAACCCATGCCATGACCCGCTGTCTTTACCGGGCATTTTGAGAACTGACTCTCGCTGGTATCACCCAAGGGTGCCACCATGGTGTCTGTGTGCCGAGGGGACACCTCAGGGATGCTGAGGCATGGGGGTGCATGCACCAACAGCAGCATCCCCACGTTTGGACATTGGGGAAGTTGGGTCCATGTGATGTCCACTGTGAGCGGGACGATCTCTGCGGGGAGGGCACTCGCGCGAGCCGGGCTTTGCCGAGCAGCTCCCTGCCAGGGCAGCGCCTGTGCAGTGGCTCCAGTCCAGCTCCAGCAAGGATCGGCTCCTGCGTGGGCTGCGCTGCAATGCCAGAGCTGCGGGACTCGGCCTCCGTGGGAAGGGGGATGCTATGGGAACAAGGGGAGCTGGCCAAGGAAAAGAGGGAGGGTGGGAAGGAGGGGGAATAAAGCATCTGCTACACACCCTGGAGCCTCTTCAGAGATCGAAACAAGTTAAAAGCAGCAGCTTTAATGGAAACACAAGTGAAATAACAAGCTGCAAACCCTGCGTGCCTGTCACCGCCCCCTCCCCACAGTGTCCCTTTGTTCCTGCAACCTCATTATCGGCGGGAAGGGGAGCCAACACGAGGCTAAGGCATCGCCATCAGCTCCCCCCGCATCCCAAAGTGCCTTGAGAGAGCCACAGCACCTTCTGTGTCCAGTGCCCTGTGGTCTGGCAGAGCCTGGGGTGAGCAGGGGAGTATCCTGCAACTCACCTGTGGGAGTAGCCAGCCTGTCACTTTCTGCAAAAGGACTTGCTGTGCAGCTGACACATCTACCCCGGTTCCCACTGTCTGCTGGGTGAGGGTTCATTCCCTCCAGCAAGTGTCTGCCTGGACACTGAGTGTTAAAACTACAGCTGCCTGGCTCACAGCCTCTGTGTCCCACTGCCACTGGGAGCCAAGGCACCCAGCCATTGGCCCCATTGCCACACAGCTTCCTGCTTTTCTGCATCCCTGCTTTTCACCACCTCCAAGTCCCCTTAGCCCTGATGTTCAGCAAGTCTTTTCTCTTCCCTCTTTTCATGTTTTTACCCTCCAGTAGTGGGAAATCCCTGCACAAACCCTCCACCAAAGCATGTTTTTCCAGCTCCACGCGACCCTGCAGCATGTGCACCTACCTGCTTCACATCTGCATAGCCCGGCTCATTTCCAGCACGTTCCCCACATGCTGCAAGTGAAAGGCATGGAGACGTCCCTTTCCCCAGGGCTGCACGCCAGGTCCCCCAGCCCTGCAGAGGGAAACTGCTGCCCGGAGCATACTACCTCAGCACTCACAGACCCACATGTTCCAGGATGCCCAGCAAATCAGAGTAGCCCAGCAGCTCCAGAGCTTGGGACAGAGCGAGCTGGGGGTGGTGGCAGGGATTTGCTGGACCATGTGTGGTTCTACCTCCAGCAGACAGCAGTGTGCCACAGCAAGACCCTCCCGTGTAGCTCTGCGACACTTAGGACAAGGTCAGTCCCCCTCACCCCATCATGACCCCGTGCATGGCTGTGCCATGCCTTGAGAAGTGCCAGGCTCCAGCCCTGCCTGCCAGGAAGCCTTACATCCTCCAGCATGCAGCGTGTGCTCCCTGCCTGGCAGCTCACACCCGAGAAGGTACCTCGAACTCCATGCTGCAACACCCATCCAAGGTGTAAATGAAAAAGCAAATAGCTCTTCTGGCGAGCCAGCCCTGAGCCCTGTGGGGAGTTGGCTGCAGCTCTCGTTAGAAAGCTCATCCCCTGGGTTTGCGGCACTGCAGAGCCCAGAGCTAATTGACTCCCAGGCTCTGAGGCTTTTAATTGCTAATAAGTGTGAAGCCAGCCCTGCCAGCCCTCCTGGATTCCTCCGAGGTGTGAATGAGGCTGAGCCAAGCTGAGAATTGCATCCTGGCTGTCCCAGATCTGTCCCAGATCTTGGTGAGCCAAGAAGCGATGCTGTGGATCTGTGACACTGCTCCTCAGCTTTGCAGGTCCTGGGACAGCAACTGGCCCCAGCTTTAAGATGAGCTAAAGCAAACTCCCTGTGGGCTGGAGGATGTTCTGAAACCGAGGCTGAACCTTGCAAGACAGCTGGAGAACTTGGCGAGACGTCCTGACATGACTACGGGTCCTTCACACTCCTCATGCTTGGCCCTAGCACTAAGACAGGTAAAACTCTGAAGTCTCATATCCTGGGGCTTCCTGAAAGCGCTTGGGAGAGGCTGGCAGAGGGATGAGAAGTGGGAGATGCATTGCAGGGTGAAAGGCAGCCAGGGTGGGACATCTCAAATCGTGCCCAACAGCTGGTAAAAGAGATGTGATTTTGCACAGGGCTGGGAGGAAACAGCCGTGATAGGAGAAAGAAAGGAGGATGGGAAACGGCAGAGCGAGTGCGGGGCTGCAAGAGCACCCAAGCATGGGAATCAAACACAGGGACACACTGCAGGGAAAACCCAACAGACAGATTAAGAGACTCCATCTCGTGTGACACACATCAAAGCCAAGATAAGAACTGCTGGAAGGCAGGCAGCAAAGCCCTGCCACAAGGCCGGCCCAAGCTGGGGCTGCCCTTGCCCCAGTAACATTGCTCCTGAGAGGGGATTTGGGAGAGCAGCACCCAGTCATGGCCAAGCCACGGGGGACTGGGAGTTGCATCCCAACCCACAAGGCTTCCCTCCACTGAGCTGCTCTTTGAAGAGCCCCCAGCACAAAACCACACCACAGGTCTGGGGAAGCCTCTGCCTACAGGCAGTGAGTACAGCTGCAGCTGCCACCCCATGGACCTGCCTGCGCTGGGGATCAACAGCCCCTCCTTGTTTTGAGGAGGCAGAAATGAGTTGCTGGGGGCACATCTGGGTGCTCCTCCTTCCTTTCCCCAATCCATGCACGCATGGAGCCTTGGAGGAGTATCAAGCCTGACAGCAGCACCCAACCACAAGGCAGAGACTGGAAAGTCCTGGCCCTAAGTCTGTGGGCACCTAGGGGTCTCACACAGATCTTCAATCTGCGTATCAAAGCTCAAGTGATGGAGCAGCCCCACATCCCTTTTCAAAACTGCCCTGAGGTTAATTATCTTTGGGGTTAACAATGCACCTCCTGTCTTTGCTCCAAGTGCATCTGCCTCACAGTGGGGACAGCAGCTCTGTGACCCCAGGAGCCCGTGGCTGACTCTGCCCTGTGGATGTGCCTGAATAGCCAGGGGCTGTGTTACCTGCGTGTCCACATCTCCTGCCACAGCCTGACTGAGCTCAAGAGTAGCCAGGATTGCAGAGGGGAACTCCACCGAGGGGAGAGTCAGGGTGTTGCCCGGGAAGAGGGTATGGGGCCCTTCATCCTGGTCGGCTTGGAGGGTTGCTCCTCACAGCTCCAGGGGAGGTGCCAGCCAGGGCTGGAGCTGCCAAGGTTGCAGCCAGCCTCCAGCACGGCCGCTCGGGTGGCCTGGCACTGCTTGGCACGGCCACGGCTCGTGCTCTAGGACCTGGGGAGAGGAGCTGCCGAGGCTGATTACCCCTGCCGGAGCAGGCCTGGCGGGTTTATTTTTAACAGTTCTGATTGAAGCTGGTTTCCTGCTGACATTTACACTCCTTCATCATTATCGGCTCCCCAGCTTCCAACTGCCAAGATAAAAGGGGGGATGAAATCTCCCGAACAGTGGGGTCCTGGCTGCAAACCCCGCAGAGGGGGAGAGACTCAGAGCAGTGCAGCTGGGCAGATATCAGCCCCCTTGGAGGGAAGTGGGTGGCTATCTCACAGCGGGGGCATTACAGACTGGGATCCTGCCATCAGATGCAGCAGGAACCATCTCAGGGCAGCCTGGGGAGGAATATGTGTCATCATCACTGGCATGAGTGCAGGGACATGGCAGCATGGCTGGGCTACAGATGCAGCTTTGGGTGCTGGTGTCCCCAGAGACACCCATGCTCCTGGAAGTGAGCAGGGACTGGCTCCAGGTGTTGCTGTCTGGGGCCAGCGGAAGGGTGAGGTGCCAATCCTGTGTGCCCATGCCATGAGCTCCCAGCAGTGGATAAAGGGGCTCATGAAGACACGCAGGGCTTGGACCCTAGTGTGGTCCTCTGCGATGGGAGGGTCAAGCAAGGGCTGTGCAGCACAGCCTGACCTAATCCTCCCTCCTGTGCTGCTGTGGGAAGGCTGGCAATGCAATGCAGAGCCAGTAGCAGGGCTCCCAGCATGGCCAGAGCACTCAGATCTGAAAATCTCCTTTCTTCCCAAAGAAACAGTCAAATTCCAACACGTGCCATCTAAAAATACACTCTAGTCTGCCCAGGACTCTGCCCGCTCTTACATCTCTTGGATGATTCATATTTTGTCAGATTCCAGATCAGTTTTGAGACCAAAAATAGCAGGTTTGAGAGACAAGCATGTCACAGGCCCCAGAAGGTGTCAGAGCCCTGTGAGAGGAGGCTGGAGATGAGACCGAGGTGGGGGATGTCCTTCTGCAGCTGGGACTGTGGGCTGGGCATTCCTGACATGTGGAATGGCTCTCATGGAGGGGGAAAGCCCTGCAGCAGCCCTGGATGGGTACAAGCTGCTCCAAGACCAGACAACCAGCACCAACCCTGCTGCATCCCAGAGTAGTCCCAAAATGGTGTGGATTCATACATGGGAGCTTGCCTCCAGCTTTTACTTAATTACCTTCATGGATATGAAATTGTCAATAACTAATTAGACAGCCCCATTCCTGCCTAATATGCTGAGATCTACCTCCTAATTAAATATTATAGGCACTTAAAAGCATTTCTGACAACATATTACATATGTAAAAGACTGCAAATTAGCCCACTCCCACACTGAAATCCTGCTCAGGAACAATGCAGGGACCTGGTTGGACAGAAATCCAGAATATCTTTTCAAGTAAATTGGGAAAAGGGCCCACTCTTCTGGCAGAGGATTTTTTTTTCTGAGGGTTGGAGATTGCTGAAGCACAAAGGAGACAGCCCAGAAATGCCTCTGCCAGTCCTGCTGCCCCATGAGCCATGTGAGCCCCCCAGCAAAGGCGATTTGGACGTAAGAGGGCTCCTGGTTAGTTAAGCAGACATTAATGCAAATTGTCAGTGAGCCTGGAGATGAGATCCCAGGCATAGTGGCTTGAAGGGGAGCAGGCGCTTCCTCATATTATCAGCCCATCCACTCGCTGAGGGGGGAGCAGGAGCCAGGAGCGGCTCTGTGCCGTAAGAAAGGAGCTCCAAGAGCCAATTTCCATCCGACCACAGCACAATTGATGTCTTGTGAAGTCGAGTTCACATGTGCTGTCTCGCCTCTGCCTCACACAGGGAAGGGGCTGGATCCTCCCCCTGCACACACAGCCGCAGCACTGGCTGAGCATGTGAGCATCCCACAGCACCCTGGGATCCAGCACGGGATGAACCATCCCCACTGCACCCTTCTAGCCAGAATGCAGCTGGAGAAAAAAAAGGGCTTGGGTTTGGTCTCATCTGCCTGAGAAGGGAGCCAAAGTACTGCAGTCTTGCTTTGCCCCCTGCACAGAAAACTTCTCTTCCTCAGTCTTCAGCTCTGGCTTGATGTGAGCCCAATTCAGTGCTGAGATGGAACCATGGGGACCATGGGATGGGGCACAGGAGGGCTGCAGCATCCCCCACCTTAACCTGCAGGCAGGAGCCCAGCCCAACACAGTGTCTGTGTGCTCTGGTGTTTATGTCTGCTCTGGTGCCAGGCTCTTCCCCTAAAAGCAGAGCAGAGAGCTGGTGGTTTGCAAGGGAAAAGGCCGGGAGCAAAGGCAGGGAACACCACCGGGTAATTGCCTGCAAACTTAACTCGGCTTGCAAGTGGGAGCTGCAGTGCCAGGCTTTGAACAGGGCTGTTTCATGTGCCTGGTGTTCCTGCTGCTCCCTGTGCATCCCATCAGACACGGGAGAGGGGATGATGAGAGAGACAGTGTTTGAAATTCACACTTCAAAGTTGCTATCCGAGTGGACTGGCCTGTATTTGCTGCACGGCTGGAGGCAAGTCAGGGAGTGGGAGGCTGAGACAAGGGCTCACATTCCCAGAGCCTCTAAGCCCAGGATCAATCACCTGCTCAGGGATGCTCTGCTGCAGTGAGAGCGAGAGCTGTACTCAACCCCTTCCTTGCTACAGCTCCCATGCTGCATGCACCCTCGTGCCCAGGGTGACACTGCCTGACTCTGGAGCACCCTCGGGCTGGGGGCTCTCGCTGCTGCACTGCCTGGGAATTTGTCACGCTGTGTCCATACACTGTGGCACACGTGCTGCAACCATCACCCACCGCACCACGTCCACATTCCCTCCAGCATGCAGACACACTGCACACACACATGCTCTCTTAATCACTCCTTAATTCTCACTTTCAAGCCTTTGCTATTTTCTGCCCACTCCTGTGCCAGTACACCTGGAAAAGCAGCGCGCTGGGGAGCAGCAGAGGGGAGGACATGGCCCCTCCAGGAGTCCAGCCCATCCTTTGAGGCTGGTGGAAAGACCATTTAGTGCCGCTCTCCCAGCAATGCTTCCTTATGCACACAACCTAAAGAGCACTCTGGGGAGGTTAGGCAGGGAGGAAGACCCTGGTTCTCCACCACCAGGTCCAGGGACGCAGATGTGCAGCCCCAGACTGGCCCAGATCTGCACGCTAATGCCTGGACTCTCCTGCTCATGCTCTCCCTGCAAAACACAGCAGCATTGAGGGTCTAAGTATATCAAAGCTGGGCTTTGAACCATTTTAATCAGACTGCCCACGTCACCATGACGAGATCCCCCCTGAGCCATCTGCACTTTCCCGCATGGCATCCCAAAGGCTTGCAAAACAGAGCTGGAGCCCAGAGTTGCCCCAGCTGGCAGATACAGGGGCTCTCTGGGACACGGTTATGGGGATGGACACTCTGCATTCAGCTTCCAACCAAATGACAGCCCCAAGCCAGGGAACTGACCCCTTTTCAGGACTGCCACCTGCTTTCCAGGGACTCAGCAGCATCATCCCCATTTTTCCAGGGACAGATTAGGGCACAGCGTATCAGTCGCCGTAAAGCCACAGGCCAAGGACCACTCTCCCTCCTTAAGCCCCTGGAGACCTCCCGAGCCCCCCAGCCCGACCAGCTGAGAGGCTCTCCCATCTGCTCCTTGGAGCCACAGGGTCTGCAGGGCCGGGCAATACCTGCCCCTTCCCCGCCGCGGCACCACGGGGTGAGCGGCCGCCCCGCCGAGCTGGGACATCCTCACTCACCTCCACGACCCGCGGGCAGCTGCCTGAGCGACATCCGCGGCTCACGGGTGGCTCAGGCAGTGTGGGGCCAGGGAGGGAGGGCAGCTGCCCACCTCCCCCGGGGAAGGTGGCGGACAGCCAGGAGGGGACAGGCGCCAGCCAGACCCATGCTGAGAGGAGTCACCAGGCACAACGGCAGCCGGGTGCTGGCCACACGCTGCTGAGGGCCGGCATGGTCAGCTGGTGGATAGGCCCAGCAGGAACAGGGTCCCACCGCCCATTTTGCCCCTGGAGAAGAGGGTTTGAAGCAGCGCCTGCCCTGCCAGGCTGCAGCCTCTCCCTCTCATTATTTTTTCACCGCAAGAACTATCTTATACCTTATCAATAATTCACAGGTACAAACGATAACGTTCGCTGTCATGGTCCGGGAGCCACATGTTCCTGGCGAGGGGGAAGGGGCTGGTTGCAATCGCTATTGTTAATGCCTGCGGAGCTGGGGGGGAGGCGGGGAGGATAAATATTTAACACTGTGTCTCCGACCAAATGTCCATGACCGAGGGCTGAACATGGGTTTTACACAGAGCTGCTCCTGCCCTTGAGAGGGTCATTAGCATGTTAAAAGCCGTCAGAACGGGGCTGATGGAAAGGCTCTGCCGGAGGGACCCTCAGCGCTCTGCCTGGGGGCTAGCGGGGATGCAAGGTGCTTTTTGCTGCTGCAGGAACATGGCGATCTCCACCCTGCCCAAATTTCCCCTTTTCTCAGCACAAAGGCTGTGCTCTCGGCTGCCTGTCGAGAAGCATCCCCATCTCTGCCTGCTGCCACATCGAGGGGCATGAGGGATGAGGCACCTGGGGTAGCCCGGGGCTGGTGGGTGGCCAGGGCAGTTCATTGTGCAGAGGAATTACAAAGGGGACACAAAGAGCCACACACCACATTTTGTGTGAGCTTCCTCTCCCGGGCCGCCCGGGCCTTTCTTTTGCCATGTTGAGGGTGAGCTTTCTGTGTAAATCCCCAGGGCACGGTGGGGGGAGAATAGGTGTCTTTGTGAAAGAGGCTGGAAAATAAAGGGAAAAAAAAAAGAAGCAAAAGCACAAAACCCAGGCCCAGCAGTGACAGGCTGCAAGGACAGGAGTACAAAGATTCCCAGAGGATGTAAAGACAGTCCTACAACCAGGGGATCAAGGGTCGGCAGGCTGCAAGTGCCCTGCTCACGGGGGCACCAACAGCTCCCCACAGCATCCCCCCACTCTGTAAGTGTCCCCCAGTGTGCAGCCACAGTGCAACTTCCCCAGAGCCATGTCCTCATCTACAGCCCAGTTTCACATTCTCATTGTTCCAGGCACAATTTTGGGCACTGACAGACAGGAAAACCCCAGGCTGGGATAATCCAGGAGCAGTCTGTTCCGGCCTTGTCATCACAGTCACTGCTGGCATCTCTCTGAGCACATGGATGGGAATGGGAGAGGAGCAGGTCCTGTCTGGCTCTGTGGAGGTGGGGGCACAGGAGGCACAGTTGTGATGGGCAAGGGAGGAGCATAGGGAAGAGAAAACATCTTCAGCCACCACCGCTATTTGCCCTGTGAACTCCAAGCCAGAGCCCCCGCAAAGCTCAGCCAGCACCTAACCAGGCAAGGTACTCTAGAGCTCATTAAATTAAAGCAAAGCTGTCTTTGCCTTTTACAGTGCTAGTAAAATATATCTCCACCTAAGACGCTCAGACAGGATTGCAGCGCAGAGGTCAAGAAGGCCACGGCTGAGCATCCCCCAGGGAGAGCGTGGGAAGAGCGGCGCCAGTGGATCTCCCCCAGCCCGGCTGAGAGCAGCAGGGGCAGCCTGGAACCCCCTCCAGCAGCCCCCCAGCTGTGGCAGCCCCATCCCTACCCGCAGACGTGCCTGTTCAGACATCAACTCACATCATCCCAGATGGAGAAGATCCTCCGCAGCCAGCTTTGTTCAGCCAGCCTCACAGAGCAGGGATGCTTGGGGGCTTTGAGAGCAATTAAGGACCTGGCCTGTGTTGGAGGCACTGGACTGATGTCCCCAGTACCCAGAGAGGGAGAGCGGATGGGGTGTCATCCATCACCCAGAAGGGGCCACTTTATCACTGGGACACCTCTGAGCGTTCAGCCCAGACCCAGAGCCCTCCCAGGGATTTCTGTTCCAACCCTGACACTTCCAGTTTTCACCATTGGGAAAAGAAGTACAGTCTCCTTTGCAACTTCGAAGGACATTCAATTCACCTCTTCCCAGCTGAGTGTTCAATAGTTAATTGCTCTCTGTCGTGAAAAAGAGAAATTTAATTCTAGTCCAAATTTGTCAAGTTTCAGCCCCCAGCTATTGAATGATTTTACGCTTTTTCTCTTTCCTTTTTCTTTCTTTCTTTTTTTTTTTTTTTTTTTTTTTTTTTTTTTTTTTTTTTTTTTTTTTTAATTAATGGGGTCTCTATAATCATGCTTTTCCCCATGCAGGTATGCAGAGACAGGGATAAATTTCTTTCCTAGCCTCCTCTTGCATACACTAAATAGGCTGAGCTTTTTAATTCTTTTCACTGGAAGGCAGATTTTCCAGACCTCCAATTATCCTGCACTTCCTCTCTGAGCACTTTCTAATTTCCCAACATTTCTCTAAACTGTGGGCCCTGAAGCAGAAACTGTGCTCAGCAGAGGCCTCCCTCCTGCCCCCAAAATGGCAACTCCCCAGTACCCAGAGCTACTCCGCGCATCCAGCACTCCCGGAGCTGGAAGCCCACATCCCAGAGCAGGCTTACACGATGGCTGCTAAGTCCTTTTCAGTGTAACCACATCCCCAGACACTGCTCCCCGTCTTGTAGCTGTGACCTACATTTTTTTTTCCCCAGCTGCGTGACCTTGCATGAGGATGTTTTCCAGTGCAGGTGTTTCAGGCAGAGCATCCCGCTAGACCGGCATCCCGCCAGCAGTGCCAGCGCTGCTCCTTTCACCTATTGGCTCACGTTTCCTCCCAGACTGAGTTCTGTGACTGTGCAGGTGGTTTCTTCCCAAGCTACATCACCCACACCACTCAGCTCATCCTCAGCTGGTGCAAGGCAGAAAGAGGCGGCAACAAGAGACCAGGACATTGGGGGGATGATTGACAAAAATCAGTATTGCCACCAAAGATTCCAAGACCACTGCAGCTCTGCAGAGATGTTGAACATTTGTTCACCACCATCAGACCCCCCACTGCACCCTGCCAGAGAGGTGACCACTGCAATTCCCCCAGGGATTTCTACCAGTGAAGCACGCTGTCAGAAATGCTACACAGATTTTTGCAGAATATTAATGTTTTCATGGCAATATCCTCCAGGCAAGAGTAAAATGACTTGCAGAAGTCTCGGTATATCATGTCAGCACAGTCGCTACTTATCAACCCAATTTGTCAGCTCATCAAAAAAAATGATATCAGGTTTGTTTGACGAGAGCAATTTTCCATGTGGATTGGCATTAATTATCCTTTAATTCCTCCCTGATTGCCACCCGTATCGCTATTGTAGCGGGGATCGGTGTCAAGCTGGAAGCAGAGCAGCGGCTGCCACGGGGGGGAGGTGTGGCAGGGATGCTCTATCGTCACTCTCTGTGCTTCGGGGGTTAATGACCTCACCCTCGCTCTGGAGGTGACAAAGTGACTGATGCATAGAAAGTGTCACATCCCTCCCTACACAGCCCAGGTCCTGGGCAGGGGCAGTTGCTAAGAGACAAGACCAGGATGAAGAGAGTCAAGGAGGATGTGGGATAGGAAGATCCTGTCCTAAGGAGCAGGCTCAAGGCCACGATGGGGAATTTGAGCTACCCAGGTGAAGAGCCATGTTTGTGCAACCACCCCTGTCAGACATGGGGACCTGCCTGCCCCACGAGTCCCTTTCCTTAGGCAAGAGACAGCCCTGGCCACAGGCACAGGCTGGAGCAGCCCCAGGAGACGCCAGTATTTGCTTTCTCTCAGTTAACCCTCAGAGTGAGGAATGCAGGGTCACCACCTGTGTGGCTCCCTGGGGAGGCAGCTGTGCGTGGAGGGATGCAGGGATGTCCCCTTTTGGCTACGCTATTTATTTTCTCAATATTTGTGGAAGGAAACAAGAGCCGGGTGGGGGAGTGTGGGGCCAAGGATGGGCTGGGAGGGCTGGCCAAGAGTGTTGGTCGAGGGTCAGCAGGTGATGGAGGTCGGCCAGCACTTCCCAACCGCCCTCTGTGTCCCTGTGACACCCGGCCAGGACCCTCCTCTGCCACCTTCCTCATGGATGGGGAGTGTGACTGTGGGTCTCCCTCCCGAGCCTTGCGTCATTCCCTGGCTCAGCCATCTGCCTGGATGCAGCGGGACACACCAGAGCAAACCACTGCCTTCACAAAAAGCTGTTTCAGCATGAGTGGGCTCATTCCCACCAGGACCAGGGCTTTGCCAGCTTTCAATTGCGAAAGGTTCCGTGTGATGCTCACTTCCATTAAACCTGGCCTCTTCTGTAGCCCTGCTCCCCCTAAAAAGCTAAAATCTCCCACAAAATGATATGCTGACCTACAGCACAGGTGATATTTCCAGTAGACAACTGTCTCACAGCTTGTGTCCTCCTCCCGCTCTCAGCCATTAATAAAACTCAAAAGCAATGACCTTGAGGTCCCCGCTAGTGACACCAATCCCCAGCAGTCCTTCACTTCCACACTCTTCATCTCATTTGGGACTGACATGCTTCCAATCAGGGCTCTGCCACCAGACAGGCTGCGAACACACAGCCCTGGCACCACATAGCAGGTCTGGAGGAGAAATCTGGCCATTGGTGGGAGGCACAGCCCGTGGAAAGACGGGCAGGGCTGTCACCACGTCTCTAACCCCTACAGATCTGGGAAATGCAACTGGCAGGGCCACACGGGCAATTTAGTTCCTGTCTCTGCAACTCTGTTTTCCATCTGTAAATACAAAAAAATACGCTGACATCTGCAGTGGTGGGGATGTTGGACTGAGCAAGCGCCCCAAGCTATTCTACAGCCCAGGGGGAGGGCAACAAAGACTAAATATTATCATTCCTGATTGCAACCAAGACTGCAGAGCAGAAACTGCTGCGCCAGTCGTGCTGCCCCAGTGGGCTGTATTTGCAATGTCAGCTAAGGATCGAGCTGAGGCACCTCTGAAAGCTGGACTCACACACAAAGTGGTTGTCCCCAGCCCCACATCCCCAGAGCCTGCAGCAGGGAGAGTGAGCCTGCTGCACCCCATGCTGCAGGCCAGCCAGGGAAGGTGCTTCCTGTGGTGCATCTTCCTGCTCACTCCAGGCATGGCTGGGCAGTCACAGCATCCGGGGAGCCTCAGGGCACCCCAGTCCCACGGGCTCATGCTCGGAGCTCACTGTAGCATCCCAGCTCCCAGCCCCAAACTCCTTACCAGCGACCCCTGGCTGGGGTTGGGGTTGCGGGGGTGTTTCCCAGTCCAGGATGCCCATCTGGAACCCATTAGGCACCTTTAATCCTCCTCATCCATTCTGGTGCTGTCTGCACTCCCCCCCCACCAACACACACAAACGCTGCCATTCAAGCACTTAATTTAAACAAATTCTGCCCAGCCGCCACATTGAGAAGCGATGAAAAAGCCAAACGAAGCAGCTCAAAGCCAAGGGGAGAATGAAAAAAAAAAAAAGGAAGGAAGGAAAGAAAGAAAGAAAGAAAAAGAAAAGAAAAGAAAGGAAAAGAAAGGAAAGGAAAAAGAAAAGAAAAGAAAAGAAAAGAAAAGAAAAGAAAAGAAAAGAAAAGAAAAGAAAAGAAAAGAAAAGAAAAGAAAAGAAAAGAAAAGAAAAGAAAAGAAAAGAAAAGAAAACCACTCGGCACGGTGGGGCTGATACCCAGAAAGACCAGCTGCATCCTCCCATCCCAGCCAGCCCCAGTCCTCCCCTCTCGCAGGCAATCAGATACCATGCGGGCTGTGTAATTGGATGGCAAAGGATAGAGAGAGACATCTTAAAGCTTGGGTCTAATCTCATTAGCACCCGGCTGCGGGGATGCTGTGAAATCGTAGGATGCAGGAATGAGCAACATGCTGAGCCCGTGGGGAGGAGAACAAGCGAGCTGGAGCGGGACGACAACACCAGGAGGTGGAAATGCCTCCGGTCAGACAGCAAGAGCTGGAAGCACCGCTGAGTCCTGGGAATGCAGCCAGCCCCCTTGCTTGCTCCTCACTCGCTTGCTCCTGTTTACCCCACAAGCACAGATCCCCACTCCTGCTACATGGCCCTGACTTTATCCCTATGATTAGTAATTAATAGTGCCAGCATTAATTGCCGGGCAGTAATAGCCTGGCTTTGCAATGGAGAGGAGCTGCCATGGAGTATCCCGGGGGTTGAATACCTACTCCCCAACCCACACCCATTTTGCATTTCCACCATTCTTGTCTCGGACCAGCACATACCCAGCAAAACACACAGCTGCACATTTTGCTGGGTATGTGCCGGTCCGAGGCAAGAAGAAGCACCAGATCCCAGGGAAACATCCCAAAAGGGTGCCATGATGAGGTCAACTCGAACCCTCATCTCTAGGCCCCTTTTGCCACTGCAAGTCTGTGTCACACAGTGACTGGAAAAAGGTGCCCCCTGGGAAAAAGCATCCTAGATGGGGTAAAGTGGAGGGGATGAAGCACCCATGCATCTATGGGGCTCCTAGATGGACAGAAGTCCCTTTGAGTGTCATACCAAGGACAGGAAAGTGTGGGGAGACAGAGGGTCAGAATTCCCAGGTGCCTTTCCCAGTTCTGCTATGGGAGGGGTTTGGGGGTGGAGAACTTCCCAGGTCCGGGATGGGAAACGCTTTTTGAGAGCTGTTCCTGTGCTTTCCACAGTTAATACTCTGTCCGTGCAACACCGCTAACACCTCTCACTCCTTCTCTGTAGAATCCCAAAAGTACCATTTCCCAAACATTCAAGAGGACAGTCAAGCTCTTTCCAGCTGCACCTCCCAGAGAAACCTCTCTCCTCCAGCCCCAGGGCCTGCAAAAAGTCTGTGCCAATTTATTTCTCTTCAAGCAGTTCTGCCTCAAATGCCATACCCCCTGGAGGGGCAGCGAGGACCAGACAGAGTGAAGGATGGGTGAGGAAACCATTCTAAACCATTTTAAACCATCCCTGCCATTTCCTGCCTCCCAGTTTAGAGAAAACAAGACAGCGGGATGTCTTCAGTTACCAACAGCTCCCTTGGGAGCAGTAAAAATGAATCCAGCTTTTCCTATCCTGAAGGGAAATACAGACACAAATGAGAACGAAAGTGTCTGTGGGCAAAGGGGGGTGCAACAACCATGGAAGGGCCGGGTAAGGCAGCTGGTAAGACCCCCTAATCCATATTCTGCTTAGCTTTGGCAGGGCAGTGGGAGTCCCAACCACAGATGTCTGTGCCTTGCTAGTTAAGTGAAGATAAGCCTGAGATGATAATTAATTTAACACAGATAAGAATCTGGAAAATTAATCCCCACCTCCCCAAACCCACCCCCAACACACTGCCAGCAGGGTTCCCTTGCACGTGGATGTCAATCAGCACACACAGGGAAATGGGCTCACCAAACCAGGACAGCCTCAGCCCACCCCTGCAGGCAAGGCACAGCTTCCCCTTGGCAATGCCTAGGAGCCCTGCTGCACCGGGAAACCCCCCAGGTGTGCGAAGGGGCATCTTCCCTACTTACACTCACCTGTTTGGCCCTTATGGCACTTTAGCATGGGGAACTTCACCCACCTACAGCACTGGATAAAGCATCCCAGTGCTCCAGGCACCCTGCTTGGGCAAGAAGTTGGAGCCCACCAAGCCCAACTGCTGGTGTCGGGGCTGCAGACTGTGTGGTCCAGCACCAACGCCAAAAGCACCACAGGTCCCTTGGGAGCAGAAGAGAAAGAACATGGCACAGGCACCCTGTTGGAAGCAGCACTGGAAACTGCAGACAGCTTGTTTTCATGGCAGTCCCAGCACGAGAGACGAGAGGTTCCAGCACCCACCCGTGGGAGGATCAACCAGCAATCACAGGTTAATTACCTGGCTCTGCACATTCACACGTCTGTGGGATACACATGCAGCGGGACCAAGTTATAACTTAGCCTCAAATCACTGCATAAGACTTTTTTCTTCCACATTCTGGAACTCAAATTACCCGAGGCTAATTCTGCTCACGATTCTTTAATATTACTTTGAACCCTTCTACTATTTGAGCTGTGAAAACAGGAGGAAGGAAATGCCTTTATTCTGTGTTCAAAATGTATGGACAAAGGGATCAGCTCCTCCAAGTGCTCTTTTAACTCTTTCAGGGCACCAAAGGTGGCCAAAGGCTGAATGTGGGACAATGCAGGCAATGAGCTGTGAGGCAGGGAGGGAATAAATAATTCCTGTGTTTTAATAGTTGTGTAATTAGCACTGCTGCTCAGCTTTAGGAAGACTTGGTTTTTCATTGCTTTTTCCCATGGGTTGCAAATTCCCGTTTGCTGGTGCACCACTGGGAAGCTGGACAGGGATGCTCTGCATGATGCCGTGTGGAGGGGGAGACTTTGCTGAAAGGGGCAGGGAGCTGGAAGCTGCACCTCACCACAGACTCAGCCCCCGTGGCTTAAATAACATTACAAAAGCCAAATCCAAGCCTGCACCCAAAGCAAGACTGAGGGTGAGCCCAGCAGAACCAGTGGCTCAAGGAGAGAGCCCCGTGAGTGGGGCTTGACCCCATGCATTGCCAGGGAAACCTTGGACGCATCTCAACAGCCAGAAAACTGGAGCCGGCCGTGAGTCAGGAGCACAACGGGGTGCATGGAGGGAATGGGGCAGATTATCTCCAGGCAGCCGTCTGGCAATGCCCACGCCTGGCAGCCCTGGCTCGCTGGCATGATAATGGCACAGAACAGAGCCGGGGCGTCCCTGTGCAGGGGCTGCACCACCACCCCGGTGGGACGGGGCCCAGGCTGGTGGGAAGCAAAGGGAGAGGCTGCTCATCTGCAGGTTGGGGCATGGTTGCTACTCTCACCCCAGCTCTCCTGTGCCTCTGGAGACCGTGGGTCAAGTCCCGAAATGCTTACGGAAGTGCTTAAATATAAAGAGATCTTAAAAATGTGTTTAATTTGTGAGGCTTTGAGGTTGTCTGCACTCAGGATCCCCCAGGGAGTCTTACCGCCCCCCCTGCCCCAAAAAGCTGAGATCTGTGGCATATTAATAATAGAGGAAGAAGGGGGAGAGCAGCAGGCAGTGAGCAGCTCCCTGCACTAGGGTGCTCCTTCCCAGCACAAAATCCCAGAGGTATCTGTAAGGATGCTGTCCCCACGGGCCAGCAGCACAAGGACGTGCCAGCCTGTCTCAGCTTGGCCCTTCCATAGTCCCCTGAGCCCCGCCAAGGCTGGAGGTGCCAGGAACAGCCCCTCAGCGCCTGGCAGCTCGCCGGGGAGGGGGCTGGCCGCCCACCCGCCTGGCAGCATCCTTCCCTAGGTAACCTCCCCACCTATTAGTGGCACATTTGTTTCCCTGCGTTTCCTTAGAGCTGTCACGAGCCACACTGACTCTTTGTTCCCGGGGGCTGCAGAGAGGCCTCCCTTCCCCTTCCCCCTCCCGCCGGCTGGTGTGGGGGGGGGTGTCTTGCAGCATACAGACCCCGCAGCTCCCCCCTCCCCCCAGCCACAGGGGTAAACACGCTGCCCCTCCTCATTGGTATTCGGGGGGACACATCTCAGCCTGGCCCCCCCAGCCCTGCTCTGTCCCCAACAGAAGGAGCTTTGTCGGGGAGCGCGATGGGGTACGGCACCCGGAGTCCAAAACATGGGCATGGTGACAGCGGGGACACTTGGCCCTCACCCGGCAAGGGGAGGGGGATGCTGCTAGAGGGGGAGCTGGGACAAAAATGAGGGATGCTGGGGAAGGGGAAGCAGGAAGGTTTGCTCTGGGAAAGCCGCTCTCTGCTCTGACCTTGGCACTTTGCTCTTGGACCGCGGACCTCTGCATGGAACATCAGCACACACACATCTGTGCAAAGAGCAAAGGGGCACGTGCCCAGGGAGCCAAAGCAACCCTGCTCCAGCATGAGAAGATGAAAACACAATGCTGTGCCCACAGGCTCCTTCCCACGCAGTGGCTGCACGCTCCTGGGCACTTGCAGAGCTCCAGAACCAGCACAAAACCTTGCTGGAGGGAGTGAACCTCAACCAAAGCCCCAGCAGGAGTGACCGTGGGAGGCGTGGGCGAGTGTCTGGCACAGGAGAGCCAGGGCACAGCCAGAGCCACCCCACCACAGTGACAACATTTCCAGGGAGTCAACAGGCAGGCAGGCACTGAAAATCCCCCACTAAATTGAAAGCAGGGCTCAGGCAAGTCCCCCCCACCGGGAGGGAGCAAAGCTGTGGCTCACGCATTCCCTAGAGAGCATCCCCACCTGGCACCCACACCTCCCACCTGGCACCAGCATGACTACCCACTGTGGAGGCACAGGACCGCTCCTCTATCCAGCCCTCACCAAGCACTCATTTTTTTCTCCATCTCTGCCTTCCCTATCCGGGGTTTTCCTGGTGCAGCCCGAAGAGGAACGGTCACTAGTACAGTCTCGCAAGCAACACCTCCCACGCGCAGCCAGCCCCATCCGAGCAGGGCCTGTTTTGTTATTCCTTTCTCTGACAGCTCCTTTTTCACTTGTCACCCTGTTTTGCTACTACTCAGCTCACAGCTTCCTCCGGCGTGGTTGTGATCCTCTCCTTCTTGAAGGATGTCATTTGCATTTTCTCAAGTTATTTAGCAGCCCTCCATTTTTCTCTGCCTGCTTTTCTAAAGGCAATTAGGGCTGGGTTTAGCCAAATGCAGGAGTGGTGCAAGGAACCTGCCCCAGAGCTCGCCGTAATATCATCTCTCCTACCCAGGCAACGCATCCAGCTGTGATGCTCTCTGCCACTCAGCTCAAAACTCCATCATCATCCAGATCTTTAAATACCCCTGGGTCTAGGGTGGGTCTGGACCAGCCCCTGGTCCCTCTGTCAGCTCCTAGACAGAGGCAGTCATAGAGCATCGCTATTCCTCTGCAGGCTCTGGCTGCAGGAGAAGAGTCTCACAGGAGCGTGACAATCCCCCCAGCTCCTACAACATTTCACATGTCCCCGGCTCAGAAAGTCACCAGCCCTGATTGAGATGTTAATGCTGTTTCCAGGGAGCCCCTGCCCTTACAGACTGAGAGCAGCACGGCAGCCCTTCCCCCTGGGCTTGGCTGCCAGCTAAGATGTGGCACCATCTCCTTCACCATTTTTGCTGGCATGGGTCCGACAGAAACTGACAGTCTGCGGCCCATGTCCTAAATCTCTCTCCTTCTGGAGTCAAGACTTTTTTCCCTCTACTCTCTGCTCACTCTCTCTCAGCTCCCACTCTGCCTGAGCAAGGAGCAGCTACTGCAGCTTTTGTTGAGGGAAACCACTGGGCAGCCACTCCCATGGGGATACATCCATCCGGGATTGTGACTCCCCTGCAGAAGCAACTCCCCAGAGCTCCTCGCAGCCAAGCACCCACTGCTCCTCTCCTCCCTCGCATCAGTTCGGCTTCCCTTGGAGAAAACTATTTATTTATAGCCATCCTGGCTGCCTTTAGCACATTTCAACAGCCCGTGTCTTTGCCTCCCTGATGATGCACCTGCAGCATTTCTGTCCTCACCCTGCTGCTACAGCCATTCCAGACTCCTCTCTCCTCCTCACATTCCCCATCCAAAACCCCCAAAGGGGCTTAGGAACAGCTTCAGGAGGAGGTTTTAAGGGGAGGTGAGCAGAGAAGAGAGAGAGTGCTACAAAACTCCTTTCTCGTCCTTACCCATTCTTCCCAAGGGAGCAGAGAGAAACTCTGCTTGCTTTTGCTGTTGGGAAACCCAAAAAAAACCCCAACTCCTGCCAGCTTGGGAGAGTTGGTAAAGGAAGGTCTACCAGCATCCCCTGGGTTCCTGGTGTGCATCAGGGCTGTACTGGAGCACCGTTGCTGAGCCAAGATGTGTACGGCTGCGGCGCACTGGGGACAAACACTGAGCACTGCAATAGAAGTGGCCACCTTCTTGCCTGGGTAATCCTCAGTGGAAGGAAAGATCCATCTTTTTATCAGCTCTCCACTTCGCAGGAGATGTGCTCTTCCCCAGTGAGCTGCTGGGGGACCCTGGCTTTCCCCCCCGAGCCCACAAAGCTTTGTTCTTCCGTCCAGTGCTGACAGTTTAATTAAACCCAGTTTGAGAATGGGTCACAGAGGTCAGGCGCTCTCCAGTGAAACCTCAGATCAGCACCACTTCCAGCCACCAGGACTGCTTAATGAGTTATCCACTCATTGCGGGGGACATAAATAAAGGAGGCCATGCAGGGAGTCCCCCTGCCTCCTGGCCCCACTGCTAAGGACCCCCTCTACACTATCTCAGACCGAAATGGGCTCTGGGCAGGCATCAGCTCAATATTCCCAAATTTCAAGGGGAAAACATTCCTCTCCAGGCATCTCACCTCCCCCATGCCCTCATCTCAGGTTTGCTTTCCGTTGGCCCTTTCCTGCCATTCCCCAGTTTATTTAAGCCCCGACGGATCAGGTTTAACTCCAACCCTTTCCATTATCCCGATGCACAAATGCTCTTTACAGCCAAGTTCCGTGTAACTAATTGTAGCTCCAGCCGGGCTGCGAGACCACAAAGTACCACCAACGTGGATTAGGCTCTGACACTCAGGAGGTGGACAAAGAGCTCTCCATCCTGACCTGAACCTGAGGGACTCCTCTTGTGCTCCTGAAAAATTTTCACCAGGTTCAGCGGGAAAGGTACAGTGGGAAACTGCTCTATGGGTATCACATACCCTTAATTCAACAGACTTGCCTTCATCTTCTGTGTTACTGATGTGCTGAAAAAGATGCATCAAGACTACGTCTAGAAGAGGCTGGAGCATCCAGGCCAGCACCCAAGGGCCCATCTAAGCAACCCCCAGCAGCTCCTGCATCCACTCCTGGCTTTCTGCTTCAGCAGCCACCTGGCAGCCTCATTTCCCAACTAAACAGATCTCAGCCTGACTCATTCAGTCAGTTTTTGCTAATTCAAGACCTCCCAGGACAATGGTATGAGGACATGAGGACCTAGCAGGGACTCCAGAACTCAAGAAGCATGCCAGGGGTGGCTGCAGTTGGCAGGTCAAGGGGAAGCCTGTTTGCTGGAAGTGGTCTGGAGATCAGGATTTTCACGAAAATGGTGCTGTAAGAGCCTTCTTTTCCTAGACCAGCACAGGTCCCAGCCTGTTTCTAGGCACGGAGGGGGTCCTGAGCCGTGGGGCCACCCCAGATCCATTTCAGCAGCTAAACAAGTGCAAAGCCCAGTGGGGAGGCTCCAATTTCGTTCAAGGAGAGCTGATTTCAATTTAGCTTAAACCTGTTCCCCACTGACTCATATCCCTGCAGCCTGACCTGGGTTTGCAGCAATTTAAGAGTGTCCTTATGACCTCCTGCACTGGCTGGACTAGCACTGGTCCAGATCCCACCTCCTGCTAAGACAGCATGTGTGTCTAGACAACCCACCCAGGGCACTCCCTCCCCCACCATCCCCCCGAAACATCCCTGAGCACCTCAGCAACAGGCAGCCTCAAGGAGAGAGAGCAGCAGGTCCTCCAGCACACAGGGCTCTGTTGAACAAATGCAGAACTCGAGGATCTGCCAGGACACTGGCTCCTGATGTGCTCTCTGGGCAGACTCCAGCGCTGCACCCCTACCCTCACTAATTTGTGTGGGGCAACATGCTGCAGAGGAGGCTGGCAGGTGGCTCACTGTGCCCCTTGTCCCCAGTCCCACAGCTCATCACAGGGACTCTCTGCTCCAAGCATGCATCAAAGCTCCCCAAGACATAGCACCAGCTATAGTTGAGGAGCAGCAAAATCTGACCCCATGCACACAGCCCCACATTGAACAAGCAAAGCTCCAGGTGCTGGTATCCAGGCAGTTTGCCACGGCAGAAATGGCCAGAAAACAACTTTAAGACAGGATGGGAGGGAATAGGTTTGAAATAACCACCACATTACAGGAAGCAGTAAAACAACAGGAAGAGGCTGAAATGCACCTGAACATGATGAGGTGGCTGCAAGGAGCACCTTGCACAGCCCTCTTAAACCCACGGTGGTACGTACAGCCCCGTGCACACCGTGGCATAGTCCTGGCTCCACACCAGCCTGGCGGCTGTGTAGGGGCACACTGTATGTGTAGGAGACACACACACTGCTCTTCTGCATCTCCACAGTGAATTGTTAGGGTTTGCTTGTTGAAAGAGCCTGGTATTAAAATCTAGAGAAGATTAAAAAGGAAACATTAATATTTGTACAACAATTCTCTTGCCCGTGTTTCTGTTATGCAATGGGCGGCTGGAGGAGGATGGGCCCTTGCTGGCGCCACGATAAGGCACAGCTGAGCTCAACAAATGCCATTTGATAATTAATTGAACGCCTGTGCTATCAGCTGCCATTACCTAGGCCCATCTTTGGCGCCTGTCCACCACTTCACACATCCCATGCTGGCAACCCACACGGTGTTTTAACCCTTCATTACATGCCTCAGGCTGGACTCTGGGACTGACTTCCTGGCACTGTTGGAAGAAAATGGCTCAGCCACAGCCTGCCTGCACAGGCAGGGCTGCCTGGCCCCAACATGGCCATGCCTGTCCTGGGAATGTCTCAGCCCATTTAGTTATTTCATCCATTCCTGCCCTGCCCCAGCAGGGACCTGGCATCCTCATGTCACAGCTGATCAATGGAGATACAAGATGCAGCAAGCAGAAAGCTCGTGCCCCAGCTACTACCACCCCAATCCACAGGGTATAAGCTGCTTCTGTGAGTGATGGAGAGCACCCAGTCCCAGTCTGGCATGCACCCTCTCCTCCTCACAGCACCCTTCCCAATGTATGTGGTGCCTGACATAGCTGAGAGCCTGTAAACACTTTGTTTGAACAATGCTGGCACTGCTGAAAGCACCATTGCCTGAGCAAAACAGCCCCAGGCAAGGGAAAGCCAATATGGAAAAGTGAATATTTATTGAAACCCTCCCCAGGCAGTCTGCTGCTGCACAGAGGGAGGAGAAGCAGAGAGATCTGTGGAGCTGGGGCTTGCACAGCAAGAGACAGTCCCTGGAGTTGTTTCTGCAGGTGCAGAGGGACAGGCAGGGATGGGGACAGGTAGAGCAATGCAGGGAGGGGGCAGCAGGCATGAAGAGCTGGGTCTGCCCCTGGCAGGGCTTCCCCCTCCTTCTCAAGACACCTACAGAAAGGCAGCTCTTGAGCAGGGCTGTGGGGCTCTCTGTGCCCCATAGAGGTCTCTGGGCAGGATGTGACATCCTTAGGGACACCCTTTTTCACCCTCCTTTCATGACAACCTGGGCTAGTGTGTAAGGGAACCCTGGTCCAAAGCCCGTGATCCACACCCAGGGAGGAGGCTGAGGGGCTCACAGCACCTCTGCACCTGACAGGTGCAGGCACAGCCCAACTCTGCGATGCCAGACCCAGCCCAGACTGCCAGCACCTCATCCCACATCCCCATGTGTTACAAGGACATCTTTAACACTGCCAGTCTCAGGTCTTCTGCAAGTCACAGCCCATTTCTCACCTTGCTGCATGCTTGGGTCACGCACAAAGAGGGTACATTCCCCTGCCACGTGCCGAGCCTTCATTGGGACAGCATACCAGTAACCGCCAGCACAACCCCCCAGGAGCAGCACCCTCCTGGGACATCAGTGCCCCTCCAAACCCCATGGCAGTCCCCCAGGTGAGCCCACACCACTGCTGGGCACAGAGGGTACTTACAGCCGCGACAGTGCCTGGTTGTTCTGGAAGAGAAGCTCGGGCAGGGTGTGCAGCTGGTTGCGGTTCAGCCGTCTGCAGGGAAAGAAGAAAGGGTCAGGGTTTGGGGGAAAAAGCAGTGAGCCCACCTGCAAGCCAGCTGGGTGCATTAGGCACAGCTGGGTGCTTTGGCTCGCGCAGAGAGGCCAAGAGAGCAGAGCATCCCACCTGGCAAGGACACCCCCATCCTGCTCACCACAGTCCCAGGCAGGAACAACCAATGGGGCACTAATAGACCTACTCACAATGCTGTAATTACATGCAGAGAGGACTCCAAGCTGTTAACTGCTGACTGCTGCTTAACTGTGCTCTTAACCTGCTGCTCGCTTAGCTCCTCATACTTGCTCCAGTAGCTTGGGATTTTTATAATGCTGAGCTATTTTACTGAGTACTGGACCAGAACTTACAGCTCCCTTGCTAACACACAGGACACAGCTGATACAGCGAAAGTCATTTGTGTTTAACCTGCTCCTCACCTCAAAAGCATCAGAAAGGACTCTAAGATCTATAGAAACGAAATAGGTTTGCTTCCCACACTGTAAAATACCACTGCCACGCAGGAGAGAAGCTGTTTGAAGTCAGGCAGCACTGATACATTAGGGTTTAAGGAAAAAAAGAAAGGATGCTCTCTGCGACTAAATCCAGCAGCCCCTCACCAACCCCCCTCCATGACCAGGCACTCACAGCCGCTCAAGCTCCTTCATGTCATCGAATGCCCCACGCTCCACCATGCTGATCTGGTTTTCCATCAGCTGCCTGCAGAGAGAAGGGGTCAGCTTTCTGGAAAAGTGGTCCCCAGTGCCCCCATTACTTCTTTTGACCCAGGGCACCTCACTCCCACTATCCCCTCAACACAACCCAGATGCTTCCCACTCTCTCCCAGCTGGAAGTCCACCACTCTCAGCCCAATACAATACCGTCCAGCCCTGCTGGCTGAAGCCCACAGAAAGACGCTGAGCAACTCTAGCAGCTCTAGGAGGGACCACAAGCCAAGCACAATATCCACCAAGGTGGGGGCAGCTGGCCCCTCATCAGGAACTCACAGGACACGGAGCTGCTTCAGCCCAGCAAAGTCATTCTTGTTGATTCGCGTTATGTTGTTGCCATTGAGTTCCCTGCAGAGAGAAGAGAAAGAAATTAGCAGGGATGCACTCAGGAGGTAGCCAGGCACTGGGCCTCCCCGGTACCTCCCCAAAAACAGCAGGCAGTGCCCAAAGGACAGAAGTGGCTGGTGCAATTCCCTCACCAGGAGTGGCCCCTGGCTCCAGAGAGGACCCTCATCCTCAATGGCCAGCACTGCTGGGCACACAGAAGTCTGGCTGGCCATGGGTATGTAAGCTGGCATCTTTCATGGATCATAAGGCAACAAGAGGCAGGGGCTGTCTGGCTCCTCTCTGTTCCCATGCCAGATGCCCCCCTTGGGATGCAGGTCACCCCATTTGCAGTCTGCCAATGCAGCAAACACCTGGTATGGTCATCCCAAACACACAGAGTTGTTTAGAGAAGGCAGGGGTAACAAGGAACAAACAAAAGTCCCCACAACAGAAGGATCCCTCCAAACACCCAGCTGCAAGACACTTACATGTGTAAGTGACACTTACATGATAATGGCTCCTGCCATTATCCTTACATCACAACCGCTTCAGTGCACAGCCGTGTCACCCCTTCTACTTGGAGAATAAGCCACACTCAAGTGTCACCAGCCAAGAGATGCTTGCACAGGACAAGCTACTTTGTGGCATCACTGTCTCATTCAAAAGCCCTGGGTGAGCACAGGGACAGGCAATCCAGCCAGAAAGGAGATGCTGTCCCTCCTTGCTCATCCTGCTGGTGGAAATACGGGGTACCTACACCCACCCCACAGCTTCGGTCCTGCCCAGGTTCTGCTGAGCACCAGGACAACATGTGTCCCACTGCTGGACACACACGTGGCTCCCAGCCTGCTGGCTACACCTTCCCCAGCTCTCCTCAGCCATGCTCTCCAGAATGCTCCTGCTAGGATTATCCTGCTTTAAAATACATCAAGCCAGAAGCTGCAAAGATTTGCACCTCGCACTCAGCTTTGCAGTGCCTTTCTGCATTACAGGATGTGATTACTGTGGGAAAAGCAGGACCATCCACCCTGGGATGGTCTGCAGAGCCGGGGATCTCTGTGCAGCCTCCTATTGCAGGAGAGAGTCTCCCTGACTGGCATCACAAGGCATGGCAGTGTTTGCTTCTTGCCCATGAGGCCAACCTGCCCAAGGCATGTGCCTGGGGATGGAGAATGCCTACGCGAACACATGGCCCAGGGAGGGCCCCCATGCTGGAGACCCACTGCCTGCGCTGAACACAAACACAGAAATCAAGAGGAAAAGAAATAAACTACAGGAGGGGAAGGCAGCCAAGCGAAGCATGAGCTGCTGGAGCCAGGGAAGGAAAGAGGCAGGAGAGTGCCACCGCGGAGCAGGCCGGGGTGCTTGGGCAGGACCACGGGGGGTCTGTAACTTCCTGAGCCCTGACAGCGGGACCAGGGAGCAGGAATGCCCCATGTCACACGACTGGCTGAATACACAGTCCATCATTCCCATCCAGAGCCAAAGCTCCCCTCCACCCGGCTCTGCAGCCATGCGAGGGGCCAAGGTCAGCGGCGGGCTGGCCTCGGGGCCGCCGAGCAGCGTGTAGGGCCAGCGGGTGCAGGCAGCGCAGCCGCGCACCCCGGGGTGCTGTCATTGTCCTGCTGAAACGGCTGATAATGGCTAATGAGTTCCAGCTCGCCATTATAGCCTCGTAATTACAGCGCTATTCAGCGCCGAGATTGCCGGGCTCCTGCCATTATCCAGCCGTGTGTGCCTGTGTAGGGAAGGAGCTTGGGAGAGCACCGTTACTAGGACACAGATGAATGCAAGCGGGAATGAATAGAGGTTCCTCAGCCCCAGTGATTAAACTGAAACCCACACTGGGGCTCTGCAGCCCCACGACTGCCCCGGCTCCCAGTACGGCCAGCACGCAGAGAGCACAGCAGGCTACCGGGGATGGGCTTCCAAACCAGAAGGTCTTGACCCTCTCAGTGGGAGCAAAAGCCATGGTCAGTCAGGCTGTAAGTCCCAGGCACGAAGCACTGGGGTGTGTCACACGTTTTAGGGACATTTGTCACCACGAAGGGGGTCGTTCGGTATGTGCAGTTGTGTGGCCACCTCCCGATGGACCACAGTCCTGGAGTCAGCTAAGGGCAGGGAGAAATCACAGCTTCAGGAGTGGTTTGCTTCAAATGACCTAAAGGTTCCTTGGCAAGGAAGATTGCCTGGAAGACCCCCAGGGGCACGCTGGAGGTAATGGCACCCATTTGAGCTCCTGGTGAGGGAGGGTTCCCAGCAGGACTCCCATGGCACCTTCCTTTAAACATACCTAACATTACTCTGGCTACACCGTGTAACTGGGAGTTGAAACATCTCCGGTACTGCAGAGAGACAGAGTAGAGAGGCTTGATTTAGAACTGCCCAACCTGACAGCCAGGACTTACACCTCAGCCTGCAAAGCCCACGGCGGTGCTGTCCTCAGAGCACCAGCATCCCAGGGGCAGAGCACAGGCAAAGGGGCATGGAAACATGCAGAAGCACCAAAGAGCCACGGACTGGACATGGCCAGTCCCTGCACATGCCAAAACCAGGCTCTGCCCTCTCTCCCAGGCGTCTTCTGGGACAGTGCAGCCCAAAGACTGCAGCACCAGAAGGCACAGGCAGGACTGCTGCCCGCGCAGCCCACCCCAGCCTCTGCTCCCTGCATGCTCGCTGAGCATCCTCGGGGTACTTCAGCAGTGGGGCTGGTGGCAACCCCCAAGTGGGGCTGTGTCTCGGGGCCCCTTGACAGTCCCGCTCCCTCAGGGACTGGCTCTATGTGCTCCCTGACAACTGCTCCCAGCATCCCTCCATGCCTTTGTTCAGGTAAATGATGGCCTTTGCAACCAAGATGGGAACAAACAGCAGGTAAAGCTTATTTGTAAGGATGCCGAGGCAACACTGCCATTTAACTTCATGACATTTTTTTCCCTCTGAACCCCCTTCAGTTCCTCATGGAGATAAATTACAGTCTGCAGTGCCCAGAAAACTGGATCCCTGCTGCTCAGCTGCTCACCCACAGCCTCCATGCCCTTTCCTAGTGAAGCAAAACACTCTGTCCTGCTCCACACAGCAGAGCTTCAATAAGGACTGATGTGTCTGGGGAACTGCCCAGCAGACTGGCTGTATTTCTGGACTGTGACTTGAAAGCAGAAACACAGGGCATGCTCTTTCCTTGCTAATTCAAAGGATTTAACACCAGAAAGCATCCTCAAGTTCATTCAGGCTGCCTTCCTCTGCCCCCCCAGCACCCCAAATCTCACACTGCTGCTGGAGAGGCAGCAAATTTTCATTTGCCACCCTCAAGTTTCAGAACCCCCCCTCCCATTTCTCCCTGTGAAGAGGAAAGTCATTAAAACAATCAGTCCCTTTGCTACATTGCTTGTGGATCATCCCACTCCCAGATGGGATGTCTGTGCTGCAGCAGGGTTCGTTAGACTGGATTTGCATAGTCTGGGTTTATATTTGGTTTCTAGCTTTGGATGGCTTATCCATTCCCAGGGGGTCCGATGTGTCTTTTCCCTTTGCAGGGTTTGGAGCTACACTAACTCAGTAACAACCTCAGAGAACACAAATGCTGAGAGTTAATTTATTAAATACAGCCAACATGAATGATATTTCCCTGGGCACTGATTTATCAGGAGCGGGAAGGAGCAGACAGCGCAATCCCACTACCCCTACTCCATTGCAAGGCATCAGCTATTCAGCACACATGTGACTTCTGTCCTTGTGGCTCAGCTCAGCTCTGCTCTCCTGCTGAGGCAGAAATCCTAACTGCTCTGCTCCCCAGAATCCTGCTTTTAAGAATGCAGAGGAAAAGTCTGTGAGATGAATTCCTGCATTTGCACCCACCAGTGACAAAATGCACCCCAGCACATCAGCTCTGGGCAGTGACTGCAGGGGCTGGTGGAGATGGATCCGTGCTCCTGTGGTGCCTGCTGCAGGGGCCGCCCCTGCCCTGGTGCCCGGTGAGGCTGGCACTTGTATTGTCCATGAGATGTGTCCATCCCTCGAAGGTCTTCACTGCCCTGCTGTTCCTGCCCTTGCCTCAGAGCACCGGCCCCCAAGGGCATGGCTCCCCTCCCAGCAGCTCCATAGCCCTCATCCCAGAGCCCCGATCCCAGCTGGAGCCGGCAGTGCCAGATAATAATCAGAGAAGCGGAGAAATGAAGGCTGGAAGGTCACGCACCCCACAGCAGTACCTCTGCCACCCTCCATCAATCCAGGCAGATGCACGCACTGCTCCTTCAAGGACAGGGACTGACAATACCCTGTGCCTTATTCCAGCATGTCACTGCTTCTGCCTCAAGGACATTCCCAAAACTATGACCTGTGCCTCTCCCACAGCAGATGAACCCCATCTCTGCCTGCCCCAGGCCACCATGGTACAGAGGCTGCTCCCTTGCCCATGCAGGCCTCTTTCCCAGCCCACTTCCCCCCACCAATCCCCCAGTCCCAAAGGCACAGCTCTCCCTCAGGACCTCTGACTTGCAGGGGCAGGACCCGCTCTGTTCCTGCTCCCATTCCACATCAGTGCTGTTGGTGATTCCCTCCCACCAAATACTTTCCTCGAGTCCCCAGGCAACACCTTCCTTTCTGTCAGCTCATTCCTCTCGTTCACCAAGCCCACTCTGAAATCTCAGCCCGTTCTCCAGCCCTCTTGCATCTCTCCCAGCCTGATGGCATCTGCAACTGTCATAAGCAGCTCGTGTCCCATCACACAGACTGCTAATGGGAACACGGATGAGGCTTAGACTCCAGACTGACCCCTGTGCTCAGCACTGGGGGACAGAGCAGCTGCAACCTTTCATCCTACACTTTTATTGCATTTTTCAAGTCTTCTCAAGATTTCACCCAGCTGCTGGAATGTAACTGGGCCCCAGCACAGGCTCACTGAGCCGCGCAAACAAGGAAAGGTGGGGCAGAGTCCTTCCCAGTCCTGAGAGAGCTGGTCCCCTCCAGCACTGGCACCACATTTGCCAGCTCCCTGGAGCCCATATGGGCATGGCTGGGTGCTAACTCCATCCCCTCCAAGGTACCAGGGAGTTACAGGGTGCTGCTGCCCACTGCTCAGGGAGGGGACACTGGTCACACGCATCCTGGGCTGACACAGCTGCACAAGGGGCTCAGCACCTTCTTCTCCTTTCCCGTCCCATCCCTGTTCTGACCAGACCCCTCAAGAAGAACAAAGGTGCCCAAGGGCTACATCCAAGTCCCTTCAGGGGTGTCATTGACAGGGTGAACGCCTTGCCAGCACCACCCCTACCAGCTGCCTGCAGGTGCCCAACAAGCAGAGCCCCAAAAGTGCCATTTGGGCTCATCTCAGAATTGCTGCCCTTAGCCAAAGGGGAACCCAGGCCCAAGCACAGCACTGGCCCCAGAGCACAGGAGGCTCTGTAAGCTTTTATGAGATACTACAGCAGGTTAGCATCACGACAGATCTTTAAGCATTACAAACAGCATCGATCATGCAAGGAACAGTGAGGATCCAGAAGGCTTTCTGTTCTCCTAACTTCTCTCTGGGGTTTTCATGCCACAGCCATTAGCTGCTCGCAGTCAGGGAATGCTTTACACTCACACAGCATTGTGGTGTATTACCTTCAGGTTAAAAATAAATAAATAACCTCCCTGAGCCCCAGTGGGAGAGGGAAAAGGCAGCAGGTCATTTCTGTTTCACAAATGTGGAAACTGAGACTCAGCCAAGAGAACAGATTTTCCTGGATACCCACAAAATTTGGCTTTTTATGCTGTGCTGAGTAGCCTAGTGAGGAGCTGCTCTGTAGCTCCTCTGCTTCTCAGGGCAGGGGAGGCTGCCCAGCCCTCAGGCTTCATCCTACCACTCATCAGATTGAGTTCCACTTTGCATCTTCCTCAGCAAAACCTCTTTGGCTCATGCCTCCTGGAGCTGCTCACAGCAGGGATGGGAGGACAAGTGCACCTCAACTGCTCAGTTACAGGTGCCTCCTCAATCCCAGACCAGATGGGTCTCCTGGAGCATCCCATTTGGGATGTAGGGCTTCTTCCAACCAAGAAATATCCAGGGCCAGGAACTTGCATCTCTCTCAGTCTTGGTGCCCAGGGCTGCTCCTTGGCTGCAACGCTTTAAAAATTAATCTTCCCTTTTTCTGATCTTCCTCCTCTAGCAGCCTCTCTCCCCCATAGGACACTTGCCTCTGCTATTTTGAGCAGCGAGTGCATCCAAAATGCATGCCAGGGAAGCAGACAGTCAGCACAGCCTCAGAGCCTGAATGTAGCAGGGAGGTCTGAGATGATTCCTGAGGGGACAGCCTTGGACCAACCCCACACCAACACCATGGAGAGGTCCCCTCCATCCCACCTCATTTCCTTCTCACTTCCAGCAGTGCCACAACTCCAAGGACCTGGCTGCAAACTATCCTTACTGCTCACATTGCTAATTGCGTCCTGGTGCTGTACAGCAGGAAAATCTTTGCTCTCCTCACCATTCCTGCCACTGCTGTCCCTGGCTGTCCCTCGAGTGGGGACAGGGGCCAGCTGCTGGAGCTGGCCTTGGAGCTACTCGCACTGGAAGCCTGCCAGGGAGCAGTGATCTGGGTCTGACGTCCCCTGGGATGAGGCCATTTGCTAACGCACAACGGTGTTTTTTACTGCTTTTCAGCAAAACATGCACAGAAACATCTCCTTGCCTCTCAGGTTTTATGAAAGGTTATTTCAGTAGCAATAAAGATCAAGAGGACACGTCCACGGCACTAAGTACCTCTGGAGTGGGCAGGGAACCATGAAGGACTCAGAAGCAAGACAAAGACAGGCTCCCTCGGTTGCCCACATGCACATCCTGTTCCAGTACTCTCCTGCACCAGCCTGCCAGAGAGCAAATCAGTGCAAGGATACAGGAAAAGCTCCTCTTCAGTGGGAGGTCATGGGCTTGCACACCTTTTCCTGGACAGGACACTCTTTCCCTGCCCACACCACCTTGGTGGTACCCTAAATCCCTTCTGTTCCCCCAGGCTGCAGGTTCTGCTGCCCTGTGGGGGTCCCTCGTGCATCCTTTATCTGTTATAGCTGCCTCACTCTTCTGCCAGCCGGAGTTTTGATAGGAAACAATGAAGTAGGGAAGAATGAAACTCAAAGCAAATGCACGTCCTGTAACGAGTCTGTTTCTGTGACTGGACTGTTTCTGTGTGTGCTTCCCTGCTGCACACACAGGCCACCATGCCCAGCTCACACACAGGCCACCATGCCCAGCTCACCCTGGGGCTGCAGGCTCTGTGCACAGCAGCAATGGCATTTGAAGGTGCACATGAGAGACCCACAATTAAAGCTGGAAACAATTCCCCTTCCTTGCTCCCACCTCAGCAGCAAGGAATTGCTGTTAGCACAATGCATCACTCTGGAGGACCAAAGTGGCAGCACATTTAAGGGAAAAATATCTGTTTTAAAGGATGCAATAAAACAGAGCCAGGGAAGGGTTTATAGGGAAGCAATTGCTGTGTGGGGTGAGAAGTGGTCACCAGAGGCCAATCTGCCTGGCTTTATTGCCTGTTACTGGTGACTTTTCCCAACCAGGGGACAATAGATCCTCCACTATCAGCCTCGACTTCAGTCAATACAAACACGACATAGTTTTTTAAACTAATATTTTTCCAGCATGCAATTCCATAGAGAGTGAGAACGCAGCGTTACCATGGCAATATATAGACAGCATCTGCCTTGGACGTAGCTGAAGGGAGAAATTGGAATAGAATTGCAAATTTCCTCTGTCCAGGAAGGCTCCCAAGGAAGCCACTGCAGTGGGCTGGGCAGGCTACCTTCCCAAGCCAGCCTGCATCCTCCCAGTGCCCAGCACTGGCTCTCCTGAGAGCTGAGGGCTGCAGGGGCAGCCAAGCACTGCCCTGGCTGGACAAAGGTCTTACATCCTGCCCCAGAGTTCTGCAGAGCCTGCACAGACCCTCTGCAACCAGACTGCTCACTGAGAACTTGCCTGGGCACTTCAGGGAAGGGAGAGGTTGACTTCCTCAAGGTGCTTCCTAAGAATGAGCATCCCCTGAAGCCCCTGAAAGGCAAAGCAGCCCAACAACCAGTGTGGAATGCAGGAGTGCTGCTGCGATACACCAGCCTGGCTGCTGCAAGACATTTTTATTAACTGGTGAGAGGTAGATGCAGGTGAATGGATTAAACATGCTCTGAACAAGAGCTTGCTGCTGGAATTTTGGCAGGGGATGGCTGGGCAGTATGCAAGCATGCTTCAGATGCAGCTGCCCAGGCATGGTGCTCTCATACTCAAAGGTTGTAGCTCAGCACCCCTTCCCTCCACCAATGCAGACAGAGGGATGGCAGGCTGGCTACAGACTGCATGGGGCCCATTTCAGCACAGGCAAACCCCAAATTTGGGAACCAGGCAAACAGAAGCCCCATGAAATGCTGAGGCCAGGGACCCTGGAAGGGAAAAGCCAGAGCCAAGAGTAGTGCAGTGATGGGGACCCCCAAACCCAGCTCTGCTGCCTCCCACATGGGGGGAGGGACACTATGCAGCCCACAGTGAGATGGGGGATGTTCAGCTCATGGGAGAGGAGGCAAAAGGGGCAAGTGGGGCAATTCTCAGCTGTCAGCCAAAAACTTCAATAGCAGGAGAGAGTGCAACACCATCACAGTCAATTCATTCCCTACAAGCAAAGAGCTGGGCTGGCAGCCGCCATTTGACAGTGGCAAATTTGCACTGATCCTGCTGGCATGGGGAGAGTGATCCACCTCCCCAACAGGGCAGCCTGCTCTTCAGAGACACTTTCAAAGGGAGAAAGAAATAAAAGCAAGCAAATGGGGAAGGGAACTGTGACCTTCTCCCACAACTCTTCTCTGGTGGCTGAAGCCTGAGGGATTGATTCCTGGAAGCAGATAACACTGTAGTGCTGGAGGATTATCAGTCCATCCTGCCTACAAAGCCTTCAGGCCTCTGTTGTGCTTGCCAGAGGTGTAGGCAGGAGCACAGGCATCTGTGCAAAGTGCCCAGAGACTTTGCTGCTTCCTGCCTTGTTCAGCCCCGATCCAGTCAGAGGGCAGGTGCATAACCCCCACTTATGTTGGGTTGCAGACCAAAAGGCACTTAGGGAGCAATGTGCTGTGCCCTGGCACAAGGGAAGAGGGGTCCTGTGTCCCCCCCATGCAACCATCACTCATGGTCCATCCTACACATCTGCAGCCCTTACTCTCTACCAACAGCATGGCACTTACCAGGAGGATATCACAGGGCAAACCGTGAAGCAGAAGACAATTTTTCCCCAGCCCATGATCCTCCAAAGTTGCAGTGACTCTGCAAGGCAAGTAATTCCCTCTTCTTCAAAGGAAAAGGGTGTATTTCAAAAGTGATGGAGCTCAAACCTCGCCGCAGGATGCTGCTGAGTCCCCACTGTGGCAGTGCCAGCAGCAGCGATGCCCTGTCCAGGGGCTTGACCCATGCCACTGTGGGGCTCAGCCAGGTGGGAGGCTGGAGAAAGCCTGGAGGCTCCAAACACCCCACTGGACGCAACAGGCAAGAAATTCAGTGGCAGAGACACCACTGCTCACTGGCACTGTGGGATGCATGCTGAGGTTGGCATCGCTCACACTGTGCATTTCACAACTTAGGAAAAGAGGCAGGCAGTGGATGGCACTGGTAAGAGGTTGATGACTTCCCACAGAGAGCTGGCCCCTGGAGAGAGCAAGTCCTGAGCACAGACCCTGCTGCTGACTCCCCTGTGGCTGCTAGCTGACCTTGCTCCATCAAACACTAAGAAGTTGGAGACTGCAAGGTTGCAGCCTGCTTACAGGGAATTGAAACTCACTTACGAGCTGTTACAGCAGGATTTCACTGCTACGAGATAGACCTGCTCTGCACAGACACCCTCAAGCACCTGCAAGGGTGTGCAAAACAGCAGGAAGTAGTTATCCAGCAGACAACACCCACGAGAGAGCAAGCATGTCTAGCTCAGTCCAGCCAGAAGATCCGGCATTGCCACCTGCATTAAAATCCAGAAAACCCAATGCTGCTGAATGGCAACAGACGTGGAGGACCAGGTCAGTGGAGGCAGAACCAGAGACAGCAAGCAGGACCCGCCGCCAGAGGGGGAGAGATGCCCTGCCAGGGCAGGAGTGAGACACCCAGCAAGGGCATCCTCCATTAGCTCACTCCAGCATTGCCTCATATAAGCAGTGCTGAGCACCTGCCCAGCGGGCAGAGGGGGGGACTCGATGCCAACACTTCCCCAGGACCCTGCACCCAGGTGCATGGAGAGCTGATGCCAAGGTTCCCATTAAGCTCCCTGAGAGGCAGAAAGGGCTAGTGCAGGCTGTGCATAAACCTTCCCCCTGCCCTGAGCACAGAAGAAAGGGGGGATCCTGTCTCAGACCTCATAAACTGGGTCTATGAGATGGCAACTCACAGCAGCCTGGTTGCTGTGCTGGGTAATAATCATCTGTATGAGGATAATTATGGTGGGAGGAAAGAAAACTCCTCTAAAGTGGTATCCTGCAGAGCTCTTGACGCTGCACGCTGGGTGCAGCCCTGGCAGCTGCCAGGCTGTCTGCAGTCCCTGCATGCAGTCCTTGCCTGCAGGGTCGCTGCCCATCTGCAGGCAAAGGGCACAGTCACAGTCCAGGAGCTGCCAACAGCACAGCACAGGGCCAGGAGCCCCGTGTGTGGCTGTCCTAGAACATATCGTGCAGCTCTGCTGCCCAAGCAGGCAGCAGCTCAACACTTCCCTGCGCTGCAAGGGGGATGTGGGAGCAGCCTGGCCCCAGGGCCAGGGCCAGACAGCTACTGTGCCACTATGCTCTACTGCAGCTACTGGGATGGGGCACCTGCTGCTACTGAGTAGAGGGGACAGGCTGCGGACAGCCCCGCTCTCCTGCCAGGACGGGGTTTCTGCACGCCAGGAACCTGCTGCCAGCAGCAGGTTGGATGCGTTCAGCTCATGCTGCTCTCCCTGGGTGAGGACCCCGTGCAGCCACAGAACGCCAGGCAGGGAGACCTGCCCAGCCAGGAGCAGCAGCAGAGGCACCCCTCCTGCTCAGGGAAGCTCAGCAGGTGACACAGCACCCACACAGCCGGCTGGACCATGACTGTGAGAGAAAAGCCTTCCTTAGCAGGGCCCAGCTAAGAGAGCCAGGGACACCTCCCCACACCCCTGAGGATGTGGCAAGGGATTTGATGAGCAGAGAGGTGCAGGCACAGGGGACTGGAGAGGATGGGTGAGCTGCCTGGCTCACGATGGGTGATCGGCAAGGCTGAAGGCTGGTCACACCGTGGGGGAGTCTCAAGGGGAGCTGGGGGAATGGGACCTGACCCTAAGCACGATGTGCAGCACTTCCAGGAGAGCTTCCTGGGGACAAAGGGGTGCCCAGCACAGGTAGAGGCATGCGGTGACAGGAGAACCTCTCTGGCTGCGTAACCGCCCTCTGACAAGTCCCGGCAGGGGTGGCCGCACACCTGCCGGGGGGTGCTATGCGGCTCACGGACCCACAGGTGCAGTCCGTTCTGGGCTGCCCCAGTGCAAATGCTCCCCTGGAGCAACCCACTCCCTCGGGTACAGCTCTAATCCCAACGCTCCGCGTGCTTGCACAAAGACTGGCACACGCGGGTTCTTGGACATGCCGGACCCCTTGCACGACCCTCCCACAGAGAAAGGGTTACACGCACACCCTGCCCCAGCAGGCTCTCACACACACACACCGCTCTCCACCTCGACGGGCTATTGCACCCCCCTCAGGAAGGGGATGATGCACGTAACCTCACCCAACAGGCTCTTGCACACATATCCGCCGGACGGGAACTTACAGACACACAACCGCCGGGCGTAGCGGGACACCGCACATCACCCACCCCACCAGGTTCTTGCACACGCACCTTTTGGGAGGCCGACCGTGGCCCCACGGGCATTTGCACACGTACTGCCCTTAACAGACACGGCGGGCACTCGCACACATCCCACACAGGCTGCTGCACGCCCCCGCCACGGACAGCCTCGTGCACACGCGTCCCCTGACGGGCTCCCGCACACACTCCTGACAGGCTCCCGAGCGCGTTCCGCTCCCCCCGCGGGGTTCTTGCTCCCCACGCGCTTTTGGACAAGCCCCCGGCCCCGACGCCCCGCCGGGCTCCCGCACCCTCGCCCGCCTCACGCCCACCGGCGGCGGACAAAGCCCGGCGGTACTCACAGGCGCTCGGTGCCGCGGGGGATGCTCCGGGGCACGGCGCGCAGGGCCGAGCCGTGGCAGTCCACCGTGGTGCCGCTGCAGGCGCACAGCGGCGGGCAGGCGGCGGCGAGGCCCCGGCACAGCGCGGCGCACGCCAGCAGCCAAGCGGC
>VZTE01004808.1:810709-844809 GCA_013397775.1 Eulacestoma nigropectus
GCCCCCCCGCCACCACCCGCGCCCCTCCCCGCGCCCCCTGTACCCGCGGCAGCGGGGGTAGCAGCGGTCCTGGTCGGGCAGGGCACCGGCACCCCGGTCGCCGGAGCCGTCGGGGCTCTGCACCGCCCCGACCGTGCCGGAAGGTGGGCTTCGGCTCGGTTCCCCCACCCGGGGCAGCGGGGGTGGTTCGCGGAGCACCCGACTTCCCCGGGAGAGGCTGCGGGTTGCCGGGTGGCGGGCAGCGGCACCCCGGGGAGAAACAGCCTGCGAGCCGGGCGGCCGCAGGCAAAGCATTCCCACCTCTCCTCGCGGGTGCCAAAAGCTTTCGCATCCCCTGGTGTACTTAGGGCAGCCTTGGCCTGTCTCCCACAGCCCGGAGCCCATCCCATCATCCACAGAGTCCAGGTGAGGCACGGGGACCTGGCAGCCCACGGGGACCGCAGGGCAGGCTGGCGCTTGTCAGCCGGGATGGTGCCTGGTCCATGAGTGGGAATCCCGCGGCTCAGCACCCCGGCGTGCAGAGGGGACTTGGATGGCAGCTCTGCTTTGTGCTTTGCTCCACACACAACCAGTAAATCTTGAAGTCCTGCCTGTGGCATTAGCTGTGTTCTTTTCCATGCCAGAGGAACATCTTTAAAAGTAAAGTAACCAAAATGTCTTTTTGGCTAACCTACCGGGAAGAATAAGGCAAAATACACCTATTTCAATGCAAAAGGAAGTGAAGCTAGGAAATCTTGTAAGCTTGGCCCTAAACAGTTGACATCTGAGAAATGCAAACATTGCATTCATTTTATTGCCTTCCATTTTCTTCCCTGAGGTCTGCAAATGCAAGGCAGGAGGGTGTAACCAGGAGGGCTGGTCACCTGTTTTATTAATGTCACCTGAAACACTTGTAACCCTATGACTACAAGAGCTGAGTCCTGAAAAAAAACAACAGGCATTTTGATGTGCCCAACACAGCCCTGACTTCTGGCAGCAACTGCTACAAATGTCCTCCTCAGAGAGGAAAGCCATGGAAGGAGGGGAGATGGGAGCCTGTTGCACTGTATCACAATAGGAGGGTTGGTGTGTGAGCATGGACACCCCAGTGCACACTCATTTCCCCATCCAACAGGGCATGGTGGATATTTGCAGGGATGGTGGCAGGTCCCAGGGGCCGGAGTGCCTCTTAAATCACTGCCCTCTGCACATGGAGCTCCACAAACTCCTTAATCAGGGCAAGAGGGAAGTGTCTGCATGGAGTCCTGCTTCAGTGAGGGCCACCTCACACATACACAGGGTTGCACCAGCTTGGCCCAGACCAGCAGCCCTTTTCCATCCCGAATGCTGGCTCCCATAATCTGTCTGCATTTTCGTGACATCTCCTTCCTCTGGCCCCAATCCCAGGAGGAAGCTGTGCCTGAGATGGATGAAAGGGGTTTGTTCCTCGTTGCTACCCAGCAGCCCTGACAGCAAGGAAGATGAGCTGCTTCCCAGGGCTCTGGGAGCTGACCCCTCGCTGGCACAGCCTCTGCAGAGGTGGCCCTGCAGCCTCTCCTGGGGCTCCCAGGGAGACCCCAGTGGCAATGGCACCTGCAGGGGTCTGAACTGTAGACCTCGGCTGAATTTTGGGGGGGTGAAGGTTGTTTCAGAATGGCTTCGTGTCCCCCAAAGCCTGCTATCACTGTGATGCTTGTGATCACCCTCCCTCACAAACTCCTTTTCACCCCTTGGCTGGCAGAGCAGAACCAGGTCTTCCTAACCTGCCCTTTACCTCTGGTGCTGGCAGGAAGGCAGGAGGGAGTGAGGGATCTTGTTTCCTCCATTTTGCAGACACTTGCCTCAGGCAAACCCTTGTGATCTGCAGAAAAAGCAAGGTCCCTCCATCTCTGCGTCCAGCTGCAGCAACACCCAGTCACTTCCACAGGGCCATGGTCTTGGCAAAGGGCTTGCCTGGGGCCCACCATCACCCGTCCCGGTTCCAGTGGGAGTGCAGGGCTGGGAAGCTGACATCCATTTCAGGCTGTCATCCACATTTTCTCCTGTAGGTACCTCAACTCCTGCTGTTCTCTGTGAGTTTTTGCCTCCGCCTGCCACGCAGCCAGTGCCCCATGCCCCAGCACCACGGGGCATCCCGCTGAGCTGAGCTGCCAGCCCTGGCCGGCCCCTCAGCATCTCCTTCAGTTGCAAAAGCAACACCCTTCCAGGGCTGCCAAGACAACAAGGGCTGGCTGAGCCAGGACAGCAGTGTGGGGGGACAGGCTGTGTACCAAGCCCTCCTCCCACACTTCAGCCCCTGGTGCATTTGGGTGATCCCAAATCACCCAGGCACCCTGATGGGGTGGGCCTCAGAGAACAACAGCTGCCTGGGAAAAGCCCAGGGTTCCTCTGAATATGGATGAGGAGCAGGGAGAAAAATAAACCCCAAACTTCTTTATCAGGGGAGGCCTGGTCCTGCCGTCTGCCACCGGGATTTGGGCCAAACTGCTTGATAGAGAGAGAGACCATCTGGATTGTCTGATGGGCTCTGGGTTTGGTTAAAATGAAGCAGAAGCTTTTTTTGTAGGAGTTTTCATGGGAAGATCCAGGGAAGGGTTCCAGGGTATGCGCCAGACCTGTCGTGCAAAGAGATAAGAAGCAGCTACAAAGCTTCAAACAAAGAATTGCTGCCAATTTTAAGCCAAGCCCCCCAGGGCAGCATCCAGGCATTTCCTCCCACCCAGGATGGGTCACAGCTTGCCCCTGTTAGCTCTCCCATGGGCTAGGCTGGCACTAGGTCGCCTGATAGCACCTTCCAGCATGCCTGGGCTTCAAGGCAGTGTGCTGTACCCTGCACCTGGGCATGCGGAAGAGAGGCAGCACACCCTGGCCCATTTGTGCCACGCTTTGAAGCGATGCTGTGGCTATCACCTGTCCACAGCAGTGCTCAGCCTTTCTCAGGGTGGGATCAGGCACTGCTGTAGAGCAGAAGTGTTTAAAACACAGGCAGTAGCATGGGTTATATATATAAATATAATGAAAAGCTCATAGGCCAAGATAGGGCCAGGGAGAAATAACCAGTTACCAACACAGGCAAAACAGGCTTGACTCGGGGAAATTGGTTAAATTTATTACTAATCAGATCAGAGTAGGATAATAAGAAATAAAACCTAATCTTAAAAACACCTTTCCCCATCCCTCTCATCTTCCTGGGCTCAACTTCACTCCCAGTTTTCTCTATCTCCTCCGTACTAGTGACGCAAGGAGATGGGGAATGAGAGCTGTAGTCAGTTCATCACATTTTGTCTCTGCTGTTTCTCCCTCCTCAGGACAGGGACTTCTCATATTCCTCCCTTGGGCTTCCACCTGCTCTGGTGTGGGGTCCTTCACAGGCTGCAGGTGAATCTCTGCTTCGCTGTGGATCTCCATGGACTGCAGGGGTGCATCCTGCCTCACCCTGGGCTTCACCACAGGCTGCAGGAGAATCTCTGCTCTGGTGCCTGGAACACCTCCTCCTTCTCTTCTTTCACTGACCTTTGTGTCTGCAGAGCTGTTCCTCTCACGTATTCTTTCTTGTCTACAGCCGCTGCTGGTGTTGTGCGGAAACTTTTCCCTTTCTTTCGTACATTATCCCAGAGCTGCTACCACCATTGCTGATGGGCTCAGCCTTGGGCAGTGGTCAGTCCATCTTGAAGCTGACTGGCACTGGCTCCATTGGACATGGAGGAAGCTTCTAGCAGCTTCTCACAGAAGTCCCCCTACTACCAAAGCCTTGCCATACAAACCCAACACAAGCATGCATGCATGGTGCCTGCTCCAACCTCCCTGCTGAGGAGCATTGCCAGCAGCAGGATCTGTCATCCCTTGCACTGGGGCTGTGCTTTGAACCCTTCCTCCCAACCAGAAACACCTGTTTGGGAAGCAGTGGCCATCAGATCCAGCTGGAGATGTGTTGGGAGCAGAGTGGCCGTAACCTTCAGCTTCTTAGCGTCCCCCAGAGATTTTGTGCAGGGTGGGGCTGCCGGGCTGTCCCAGGCCACATCTGTCATGCCTGGTCAGCTTGGCTCATGCTGGGAGGCCAGGCTGCCTTTGTCCTGCCAGACACACCCGGCTTGGGAGAGTGAGGCATTGTGTGGGAGCAGGCCGGCGTGTCAGCCCCATTAGGAACCTGTTGGGCTTCTGCAGCACGACAATGCCCTTGATGGGTCTATTATAGAGTGGTGCGGGCAGCTGGGGCCACTGGGATCACAGTAAATCTCTCCTGGTTAGCAGCAGCAGCAGGCAGGGCTTGGCTGTGCTCTCTCCTGTGTCTTTCCAGGGACAAGCCCTCCCTCACGAACAGAAGAGCATCACCCTGTGAATGTGGCCAGCATTGCCTTGCAAACTGCCAGCACTGCCCTGTGAGCATAGCCAGCATGACTCACTAGACACTGCCGGAGTTGCCCTGTGAACACCACCACCATCACCCTGCAAACACAGCCAGCATTGCTCTGTGAATGTGGCCCCACTGACTGCAGGAGCCGGGCAGCTCTACTGCCTGGCCACCTTCACCCCTGGGACCAAGTGAAAGGAACAGCATCCATTGACTGCTCTGAGATGATGCAGGAGATGCCAAACTCCCAAGCAGGTGGATTTGGCCCCAGCCTAACACAACAGGGACCATCCAGGTGGGGGGAGCCCAGTCTGTCTCACTGCCTTGAACAATTGTGGAACAGCAGGAGGGGGACAGTCTGCAAGGCACAGCATCCCCACTTTGTGGCATGGCTGAGCGGAGGAGCTGAGCCCTGCAGCCTGGGTTCCGAAAACTAGCTCTAGCCCACAAGGAAAACATTTGCACCAAGCAGCCCAGATGCAGATGAAGAGATGCTGTTCCCAGCACGGCTGGACACACCAACCGCCTGGGAGCTCTGCGGTGCAGTGCAAGCTGGTTTGAATAAACCACACGCGAGGAAGTGTCTGTGAAGCGCCTTGCACATGGAAATGCTATTGTTGGATCAGGGGCTCTGGCGTCCCCAGATGTAGCAATTGTTCCACATCCGCGCTGTGCATACACACACACTCTTTCCCACTCACTCTGCCTGCAGCCACTCATTAACTCTCCTCAATGAAGATGCATTGGAGGGATAATTTACTGTTTAATAGACTAACTTTCCATTTGCTGTTGCCAAGCACATCCAACATATTTCTCCACGGTGCCATAAACTGCAGCTCCTCTGCCATAAAACCCTGCCTCCCAGAAAAGAGCAGGTGGGTTTTCAGGATTCAGCTGATGACCTTGGCCACAGGGTAAGCAGAGACACTGTGTTCTGTTGTTAGAGGAACAGGGCTTGTTCCCAGCAAGCCCTTTCACCCCCATTGCACTGACATCCCTGCACTGGGAAAACATCTAACCTGAGAAACAAGGAGTGCCTCAGCCTGATGGATGAGGGAGGCAGAGGCTCTGTCCTGATTTTGTTGATGAAGACGCCCTGGGTGCAGACGAGCATGCCTCTGCTCCATATTTATGGCTAGCTGGCGGCCGGTCTCACGCTGGGATGTGATCAATAAGCTGCGTGCCCGCTTGGGCTCATTGTGCTTCCACAGCTGCAGATGGCCTTTCTGTGCCTTGTCAGTCCCAAAGTTGTGAGTGTGTGTCTCTGTGTCCTTGCTCCTCCTTCCCCAGCCCTTACAGACTCACAAGCTACTAGAGAATAAAAGAAAGATTCTGTCAGATTCTGCTCAACGTGGGACAAAGGAACTCCTTCCAGCTCCACTTTGCCTCCATCACCCAACTTTCCACTGTAGATGAGAAACTTTCAGGGTGCAGGTTCTGCAGGAAGGAGCACCAGCCCCAGAGGCATGAGCCTGAAGGACTGGCTACCAGGGTCTGGCTCTGAAGAACGGCAAGAGGATGCCAGTAGCCAAAAATAACTTGAAAAGGAGAGGGAAAGGGTTCAGCTTGCCTTGTGACAGCTCTGCTTGGCCCTGGATGCAGGCAGGGACTCTCCTTAGAGCTAGAGTACCATGCTAGGGGCTAGCTGCAGAGCTGATTTTTGATTTTGAGGACATCCTCCCCCAGCTTTCTCAGTGCTCTTTATGTTCTTCACTTTATTTATAGTCCCAGCTTTCCACCTCCTCCATCTGCCAGATGTAGCCAGGGAGGAAGAACCAGGCGTCTCCAAGCCTGCCCCCAGCACATCTGGCGCAGGGCCCCCAGTGCTGCGGGACGGGCAGGGGGTCCCGTCCCGCAGCGTGTGCTGCCAGCCCCCTCTTGTGCTGCCGCTGCAGAACGGCCTGGGAGAGGCACAATGGAGCCAGAGGCTTTTGTGCAAGAGGTTGCCGAGATCCTGCTCCACAGGGAAGCAAGGCTCAAGCTTTGTAAGCAAAAACTTTGGAGGAAACAAACTCTGAAACAACCACAGGTCAACACAGACACCCCCATATCAAAGACCTGTGCACGCACCAAGTTACACGCAGCCACGATGGCCAAGGCAGGTTGGCACCTCTATTCACTGCAATTCCCCAGTGGCACAGGAGCTTCAGCCAAAGGCAGAGGATCAAGTGGGACACAATTCTCTCTGGTGGAAAAGGAGACGATCTTAATATCACGTAAGGCGCTGCCTGGGCGGGCTGGGTGGTGGATTTGTAAATCTTCCCCAACAGCAAGGCAGGGGAGGCTGGTTTAGCTTGGGAGAGGAGGAACTGGGGAGGGGGCCACAGAAATAACCACTCCAGCTGTGACTCAGCAGAGAAAGGAAAAATTGTCTCCCTCTGACCCAGACTAAAATTGAAGGCTGGTGCTGGGAAGTATCCAAACCTCACCCTGTGATGCACGTCTGGGGACAGCAGCTCCCTGCACAGGATCCCCAAAACAACCCCATCACATTCCTCATGCGTGGGCACTCCCTAGGAACAAAGCTGGGCTAGAAGAGGATGGGGCCAGAGAGGTGGTGCCAGTTGAGATCCCACTCCAGTGTACAGCACAAGTGGAAGGTCAGTGTGGGACCCAGCAGGGAGATCTTGGCATCTACATGCCTGAACAGTTTATGAGCTGCAACATAAAACCCTCACTGGGGAGATGAGCAAACAGAACTAAACATGGTAATTTATTCACTCCATGAAAAAATATTAGTTGAACCAAGCCAATGAGATTGTAAAGCCTGATAACTGGTCTGGCTGGTGCCAATATCTATCGCTAGCAGTAGTCATGTTTTTTGTCTACACTGTTGCCCTAGGCAGTGAGATGCAGCAGCAACATGACAGCTCCCAGCCACACATAATTTAAGAGAGAGAAAATATCTTATTTCAACTCCAAACCAGGGCAGAGCAGTTTAAAAAAAATCAAGACAACTTGCAAAAATTGATTTAGATAGCAGTGACACTCTGAAGAACTTATTTGCAAGTCTCTGCTGTGCAATTTGAGATAAAAACTGTTTAATGAAATGAAGGTGAGCACTGCTTGTTTGCTTTGTAATGCCACTGCTGTGCGTACATACCAACAGGCCAAAGCAAACACACTGAGAGACGAGTGATGCCCCTTTAAATATATATACCTTTACCCCGTGTTGGGTCCCAGTGGCTGCTGCCCTTTCACTTGCAGTCAAGCATAAGTGCTTGGATTGTGGCTTCAGAGGCCAAAAACTATTCATTTTTAAAATTATGTAAGCCAGATAAAGCTGTCACTTGGAATCACAGCTTATCAGGGGGGCAATATTTGGGTTTGCAGTACTGAAGATAGCTGTTGTGAGTTTTTGCATTCCTTTGTTCAACATGTTCAAGAAGAGAAATGTCTCTCTAGACTCTCATGCCCACTTTGAAGTGCACAGAGGCCCGTCGCCTCGCGCTCCCTGAGCTCCGGGGAGATGGGGCTCACCATTCCCATGACACCCAACTGCAGCCACAGAGGAGAAGGGGGCTCGCTCAGGGCTCAGCCTGCAGGAAGGCAGCGCTGCTTTCAAACACGCCATGCTGCTCCTTCTCCTGCTTGTTTTTCAATTGCATGGCAAGGATGTTAATGAGTGTCTGAGCTATGGCAGGCAAGCCCAGGGCATTTCAAACGTGGAAGAACTTCACAGAGGAACAATCTGCATAAAATCTAAGATGCCATTATTAAGAAGGAGGAAAAGAAAATGCAAGCAGAAAGCATCCTCTCTCAGCAGCCAAGAGTGGCAAGAGAAGAATGGCCTTACAGAGAAAAATTTATTCATTTGATCCATTATTTATATAAAGTGTTCTTTGTAAACCTGATTTCCCATCACGCTGGATGACAGCAGGGGGAAGACAGGAAAAGAAGAGGTCCAACTTCATATCTCCAAGGGAAAGACAGCATGTCTGGGCACCCTGTATCATGCAAGTATCCCAGAGGCTTTCGAGCCCTAGTGCCATGGGAGGCCAGTGCCATCCCTGCAGGTGGGCAGCACCTCACCAAGCACCCCCACACTTAAGAGTAGTAGCTCTGGGCTTCTAAGCAGACATTTCCTTCCTTTTGAAGGTGGATTGGAGTCCTTGTCCCAATGAAATTGTTTAAGCCACCAAGCAAAACCACTAAAAATAAAAAGCATTTAATGTGGTGTTTTCACATGAACACACAGAAAGGCAACAGTCTGCAACAGTACTTACATAGCATATATAAATAAGGACAAAGATTAAAAATACTTTGGAAACGATAGACTCTGGGAACAGTTAGCGGCTGCTCTGGGAAGCATCCTTATGAGTCATTGCACAGGGCAGACAAACGAGACACATCCAAGCATGACTAAAACTCTCCCGTGCCTGGGAGACAGTGTGAATGCATTGGGACTGCAACAGCCAAGGTCCTAGGGGCCGAATCTGTCAGCCACCACCATCCTCAGCATGGCGAGCCCAGCACCACAGACTAAAGCCCAGGGCACTGAACCCCTCCTGAGACTGCCCTGTCTGGAGACAGCACCCACCCCCTTGGCAGATAAGGCATCTGACACATGCAGAAAGCCTGGCCAATGCCCCATAGGTAACTTTCCTTAGAGCTGAACAAATCTCAGCTGTGCCAGAAGCCAGACAGAACTCCTGAGCTAGAGCCATCAGTAAGAGGGGACAGGGGAGAGTTACACTCCTCTCATCTACATGGGAGCAGTGTATTTAGTTTTAGGAACGAGACTGTCTTGCCAAGCAGACACCCATATAGAGAGATATGAAATGCGCCAAGTAGGGACAATGGGGAGAGGAGGAGCGAACAAATGCTTCACCCAGCAATTGCCCCCAATGCAAGAGCAGAGATAGCAGAACCAGATCCAGCTTTCCCTGTGCTGCCACTTGGCCTTTGTCTGTGCCTCATCTGTGCTCAGAGGCAGAGCCGAGATTCCCAAGTCTCTGCTAACAGCAGGCTGCAGGGACAGGGCAGAAGTGCAGTCAGAAAAACACACGGTGCCCTTCGGAGAAAAGCACATAGACAGCTTCAGCCTCTGGAGGCAACGATTACAGACACATCCAAAAAGCACATACTACTACCACAGCAAACAGCCTCTGCCCTTCCTCACAGCATCATCGTCAGTCTGGTCCCTGAAGAACCACAGCTCGCTCTTTGCTGTGACAGAGGCTCCTAACACCAGCAACTCCCAACTCACACATCGACAGTCCCACTACCCCCTGTATTTTCAAGGCTCCAACGTGGGGTCAGACTGAGGTCAGGCATGCCTGATAAAGTACCAAAAACCACCCTTTGTACAGAGCAGCACAAAGATTTGTATCTTAAAAAAAAAAAAATCACAAATTTAAAAAGTGACAAATCCCAGCTAAGCTGCAAAGGGCTCCAATGCCCTGTTCTGACAGCTCCAGCCAATCAGACTCAACTCCCTGCTCATATCCCAATATTCACACCTCCTGCCACCAGTTGTTTCAGAAAGCTGTCAAGAAGAGAGCTCTAACTCCTGCTGGCTGCTGGTTCTTAAAGATTAGAAGACAAATATAATTGGATTCCAGAGATTATTTGCTTTGCTGAGAAGTGTTTAGATGGTCCCCCAGCTGATTAAATCTTTACTTCACAGTAGTGATCCTTTGTATATCCTACCTCAGAGTGCTTGCAGACAGGTTCTTGGCAAGACTGGCTTACTGGAGCACTTTGGCTTAATGAGACCGCTGACACTGGCCAGCTGTGATTGGGGTTTATCCTGTATCTAGAAGGTTTCATCTCATTTCTGCAGCTCAGACCAAACACCTGAACCCGGCTTCAGCCCTTTCCCCCAGTTTAATGACTAATCAGCCAGTTGCCTTACCAGCCATCCAGATATCTTGAGCCAAAACTTTTGGCACCATTTGCAGCAGATCACAAACGGCTGGAGCCCTCTCTCACCTCTCACACTGTTTTTCTGTTTCACACACAACCACAAGACTCTGCCTGCTCCAGGCACCCTAACTTCCAAAGACTAGGCTGTTCTGCCCCAGACAGCCTTTGCCAGCCTCCTGCTCTGCTCAGCTTAAGCCTCGCTGGGTGAACACAAAGCCGAGACACTCCTTGTTCAGAGCTGTGCCACTGAAACATGAAGGCAGTGAGCAACGGCTGCCTCCAGCTCAAACTGAAATACAGGGATGAGTTTATTGGGGAAGCTGCTTTCCCCTGGCCCCACTTGAAAAGATGGCATCCAGAGCCTCTCCTTCCAGGGCCATCCCGTGCTCTGTACCGTTTGTGCACTCCAGCCCTTCGGAAACAGCAGAGCAAAGTGGAGCCAAGAAGAAGCAGCGAAGGGCATGCCTCCAGAGGAGGACTGGAGGCAAGCTTAGCTGTCAGGACATGGGTAAAGGTTGCAGCCCATCATTCTCACTGCTAACAGGGAGGAGGAAGCAAAAACAAGCCAATGTGTGTTAAAAACTCAGAGCAGAAAAGCAAAAAAATACAGCCTAGCAACATTACAGAGAAAGCTGTGAGTGCACACAGGGCCCTGCAATGAACAGGGCTCTCCTTGTAAGCAAGCACTCCAGCTCTTCCCAGAGCCAGCAGGTCAGACATGCTGCACAAGTTTTGGTTAGATAGTGGTTTGCCCCATAGTAGAATGAAATATAATTTATATACAGAAAGAAACAAATCCCTGCAATCCTTGCAAAGGTCCAGTTTCAAGAGCGCTGCTGTGTTGGTGAGGGTTGCTGTGAGCCTGCAGCACTCCCCTCTCAGTGCAGCACATTTTCTATTCACAGCTTGTGAGGCTGGGCAGTCCCCACCCATGCGTTGGTGCGAGGTGATTCAGAGGGACGATGAATCCTTGGAAAGCAGGCGGGCTCGCATGCGTCTGCAGGATTCCTGTGGCAGAGAATGAGAGCAACTGAATGCTTGAGACAGAATACCATGCAAGAAAAGGCTGACATTTTCCGCCTGCAAGGACCCTTCCCTGGTGTCGGCCTCCCACACCTTTTGCTGAAGAAGCTCTAGACGAGGCAGTGAGCAGACAGGAACAAACACAGCAGTCGGTCTTGGGCTGCACCAACCTCTTGTCCCACTGCCACCCTGACAGGCTGTTAGCACTACCCTGTGCTGCCAGCTTCCCTCTGCTTCCTACAGCAGCCAGCCTGCCAGCTCACAGGTCGAAGGGCTGTCAGACCCTTCAGGGTCTGGCTTCCAGCACATCACCTGCCTGGAGCTCAGCATGGAGCAGACTGCTACGAGCTGGGGCACCACAGCTGTCACAGAGCTTTGAGTGTCTGCTGTCACCTCGGCAGGTTTCAGCATACCAGGTTCCCCGTGGGAAAAGGAGTTGGAGGTAAGGGGAAGTGTCTCACCTCTTTCTGGCCTTCCAAAGATTTCAGCTTCACCTGGGACATGTGAGCTGGAGAGCCACATTTCTGTAACTGGACAAGAGAGGACAACAGGAGTAGAGAGCTGGTGAATGAACTGGCATCCACAGCCTTCCCTGGGGAGCAGCCTGTACCACCAAAGAGCATCTATCACTCAAATCCACTCTTGGTTTGTCTGGGCCATGGGACAGCCCTACTGCATACAGGCAGCAGGCTTTGTACAACCTGTGGAGGAGGATGAGAGAGAGGGAAGGGGGCACAAAAGAATGCCCCAGGGCAGGACAAAGCCAGTGAGACAAGACTGGAGTAGAGGCCCAGTGCTGTCACCCCTGCTCTGATGCTGCCCTTGCCATCTGCTCTGTTCTCCTCAGAGCAGCTTCTCAGGACCTTATTTTATCATACAAAAGAAACTTGGAAACCTTCTCTTGGGCAGAGAACAGCTCCCCAAGGATCGCTGAAGTTGCATTCAAACTCCCCACACACACTTCCCCAGCAGCAGCTTCAGTGGTGCTGGGAACAGCTCTTACCAGTTGGACATTCTCTTTGCTGACCCGCACAGGCTCTGGTGTGGTATCCCTGCTCTTCCTCTCCAGGATAACTGGAGTTCCCAAAACTTTCCGCTGTTGTAAGAAGAAAGGGCTGTTGGCTAGTGCTTAGAGTGCAAAGTAAAAAAGAGAGGGAAGGAGCAGGATGCATTGCTGGTAAGCAGTTGGATGCTGGTGGGAAAGAAAAAAAGGAAGCCAAGCTGGGACAAAGATTTCAAAGCAGAACCACCTGAAATACCACACCACGAGACTGAGCCTGCCTGCTTGTAAAGGGTTTGGGAGCTGACCTGAGGCCTGGCCAGGAGCCCAGCCTGTCAGAAGCAGGTACATACTGCTGTAGGGCAGCCCACAATGTGCTAAAACCCGTGCTAACATGGTAGACTACACGACCAGCTCCCTGTCAATCCTCATCTCATCTCAGGAAGCAATCAATTCTCCAGAAAGATGCATAGATCCTACAGCCATGTGTTTCAAGATAATTACACTTTATACTAACACGGCTTATTGTCACTGTGCTGCCTTTTCTGCCCCAGTGGATCTGTGTTGTTTGGCAGGCAGTACTTTGAAGAGTCCCTACACTTTGAGGGTCTCATTCAAGGCAGGGCAAGGCAGAAGCAGAAAGCAGCATCAGAAACTCGCAGCAGAGAGCAAGGGTCAGAGGCTGCTTTTACCTTAATGAGGCCGCTGAAGGAGCGCGAGCGGGTGCGGCGCGGTGCTGGGGATGTGGGCACATCGGAGCCAGGAGTCAGAGCTGTTGGATGCTTATTAAACTAGGAGGAAACATGAGGGCAGCATGTTAGCACAGTTACACCTGTCCCTTACTGCTGTGTGCTGCTCTACCTGCTGTCCCAGACCTCAGCTTCACCCCCCAGAATGGAGGAGCAGCTCAGAGCTGCAGGAGGAAGAAAGCAGAGGAAGGCCACACCTTCCACCCAGGATTACAGGGAGTTTGGGTGCAAAGCTGCTTTGTGCTGGCTACCAGATTAGCCAAAAGCAGCAGATGCTGGGAGCAGAAAGAAGGCTGGGCAGCAGCTGGAGGCTGGCAGCCACAACGGGTGCTGACCATATTGAGCAGTCTGTCTGGTGCAGCAAGTTGTCCGAGACCAAGAGGAGACAAGTTTGTCCACTCCCTGTAGGCAACAGGGGAAGGAACTTTTCCCTTTCTGAGGGAGGAAGCTCAACAAGGCCATGATCAGGACTGGGAAACTACTGGCTAGCAAGTCCTTAGCTTGAAAAACAGAGCTCAAAAGCACTGCTTGGCACAGCAATATCCAGGACACCTCCTCCTCCTGTCTTCTTACAGCTGTGCCCCTTACACAGCCCAGAGTCCACTCTCCCCAGCCTGCCCAGGAGTAGGAGCAGCTCTCAAGAAGGCCCTGTCTTTAGCCCTGTGCCCAGGATTGTGCTAACAAGCACACCCCAAGATATCTTTCCTCCCCACACTACCTGCCGGATAAGCTTCTTCTTCTTTGCAGAGTCAGGCATATTATGGACGTGGCGGAAGAGCTCTTTCAGTGCCTCCTCTGTGCGCTGCTGGGTTTCCTCCTGATGGCAAGAGTCCAGCCGGCTTCGCTTCTGAGACTTGAGGGGCTGCAGCTCCTTGGAGCCAGAAGACGTCAGCAAATCCAAGTCGTCCTGGGAAAGCGGAGACAGCAGTCGCTTGCCATGCTTTAATCCCAATGAGCCACCCATCTGAGCCAGGCTAGGAAGAGTCTCGTGAGCTGCCTCAACCCCAGTGAATGCACAGGGCTGTGTTTTCCCTACCCCTCTGCAGCAGCACTGCATCAGCAGGCCCCGTGCCAGGAAGAGGTGACAGCAATACAAAGGTGACCCCATTGCTTCTTCCCTCCCCTTCCAGATGTCAGCTGCAGAAGCCCTTCCAGGCTTGAAGGGTCAGTGAAGCTCCTTGCAATGCATCTTCCCTCTTCTGCAGCTATATGAGGCAGGGAAGCATTTACCGGCAAGACACAAATGTTGTCCCAGTGGCAGCAAGTAGCCTTTATCTCAGCACTTCTGCCAAGCATCCTGGCCATGGCAGCAGGCATGTCTGTCTGTTTGGAAGGCACAGCCCTGTGAAGGAGCAGGTGCTGCATGTACTGGGCACAGGGAGCAGGTTTGCTGCTAAACAGGGGCTCGTAGCTTTCCTTCCCTGTGCTTTTGATTAACAGATGCTTCAACTCTGTCCAATTTCCCTAATGCAGCCACCTGCACTACCACACCATATGCTTCCCTTGCTCCTGCCCGCAGACAGATCCTCTTTCATGACTTGGTTTGTTTTCAGCTTCTGTCACTCACAAAGATCCCTTCATAGCATCACAGCCTCTGCCCTTTCATGGAGGGCAGGCGCTGCATTTGCTGGCCTTACCTTTGATGTGTGGGCTCTGGATCCCAGATAGTGCAGCCTGGCACACTCCCGGATGTACACCGGAGCCTGTGACGATGAGCAGAGAACAGGCCAAATGTATGTTTAGCATCTTTGGCCTTGGGGCAACAGTGGCTCCAGCAAGAGCTGCTTTTCAACCATACCACACAAGCCACTTGTATGAAGACTCAGCCATTTTGGGCAAACAAAGCCATGGAACTTCATGTCCCCAACGCACTCCCTGATCACACTATCTTTTACATGCAGACATTCAGCACAAGTGGAACTTAGAGTAGGAAAAAGTTCCTGTGGAACCCTGCTCTAAGTAATCCCCCCAGCTCTGAGCTGGCCAAACTGGGGCCTGACAAAGAAGGTAGAAGGGGAACTCTCCATGGGAGGACTCTGCAGCAAGCAGATGCCTCCAGCGACCAGGAAGGTCCTGAGAAGTCAAGAGACTGCCTGTTGTAGAAATATTTCCTTGCAGGAACCTGCTGAAAGCCCCACACTCCTGACTGTCCTACCACAGCACTCTGCTCAGAGCTGGACATTGCCTGTAACAGCAGTGGGCTGATGACCATTTGCAGAGAAGTTCACAACAAAACAACCCCCTGCATCAGGTATTCTGCTCTTGGCAGCACTCAGGCGGGACAAATCCTTTCCGTTTCCTTATCTTGCCAGAACCCGAGTGCAGCCCGGTGTGTACCTGCCCTCGGGAGCCAGGTTTCCTGCCGGGCAGCAGGTGCTGGTGTCCAGCAGAGGGGAGTGTTACACTGCACCGTGCTGCTGACCTGCCCTGGCAAAGCCACCTCCAGGGCTGCCTGCCCAGCAAAGACCTCCTCCCTAGTCACTAAAGGAACAGTTTCTTGTAGAAATTCTCCTTCTCCTACCGCAGAAGAGAGCCCACAGAGTATACATTCAACACGTGGGATCTGTCTGGACAAGGGGCATTCAATCTCCTGCTGATGGAGGCAGGAGAGCAAGACCCCAAAGCACACTTACCTTGAAGAGCTTCTGAGAATGTTTGATCATGAAGGTCACTCCATTGTTTAGCTTTGTGATATTTTCCTGAAGGTCATTTGCTGTCACCTGGCAAGGGGACACAGCCAAAGGTGCATCCATTAGAAGGGGAAGAGGAGGGTCTCTTCTGGGACACAGACACACACAGTACCACAGCAGGAGGCCTACTCTGAGGTGACAGGCAGGCAGGGCTCATAGCACGCCAACAAGCAGAGCTCACAGAGCCAAAGTTGCTCTGAGAGGAGAATCAGATAACTCTGTGGCCAAACAGTTCACCAGCAGCACAAAAAACCTTGCAGAGAGATCTGCAAGGTTTTTCTGGAGCTGACATTCTAAGAAGAAGCATGACTGTGCTGTGCTTTCAATTATACTGAAAAAGAAGATGCCTAAGTTGCAAATGAGACCCATGGCAGGTCTGGGCTGAACACTCAACTGAGTCCTGCCAGGAGGACAGCCTCCAACCCTCACATCATTGTGTCAGTACTTAACCTTCTCATCTTGGGTTTTTCCCCTGCCAAGCCTTTGCTTTTTACCTTGCAATATCCCACCTACAGACACTGAGGCAATGCTCACATTTCTGGGCCATAGGATGTGGGGTGCAAACATGAGGGCAAGATTATGGGCAGACATCTTGTTCTTGTCCTGCTTCTTGGCAGTCTGGTAGAGCAAGTCCAGCAGCAGTTTGAGCAGACTGCGGTTGGGAGCGGGAAGGATCAAAAACAGCAGCTGGAGGGCTTCAATTTGGCGCTCTTTGTCTGGAGTGCTGGTCTTATTCCCCTTCTCATCAAACAGCGTCAAGTCTGCCAAATCACAAGGCAGAACATGAAGGACACACATTACCTTCCCCCAGAGCAGTCTGTTGCAACTGCTTACCCTTCCCTCTTGGTATGCAGATCTCCTACGAACCCCTGCACAGTTCTTGGCCCTCCATCTCTCTTCGCCCCAGCTCCCAAGCTCCCCACTTGATGTGTTAATCTATGCTACTCCTCCCACAGAACAACAGAGCTGCTAAGAGCTGTGATGGCTTGAAGGCAAGATGGAGGAAGTTCACATAAGGTAGTTCAATAACAGTTATTAAATACATAGAAACCACAACTTGCTCAGAACCCCGGACACAAAACAGGTGGAGACCCAAGTTATCACTGTGGGTTTTACTCCTGTGGTATCTGAGAGAAGAATGGTCTAGACAGACTTGGTCTGATTCGTTAAGATTTTCAGCTCCAGTCTTTCCATCACCAGGCCAAGATGGCAGGAAGATTCCTTCTTACCCTGCCTTTAAGGAATACACTTCACAGCCCAGTGTGCTTTCTACAAGGCCAATTCCAGTCCTTCTGCTCATCACTGCCTCTTGCTGCCCACTCACCTGCAATTTTGAGGTGGGCATGGAAGTGCTTGTGTGTCAGCAGCGGCTCTGGTAATTCACCCAGGAAGATCTTAAGTAGGGTGGCCACATCATTGGAATGAAACTCCCCAGAATCCAGGTCAATGTCTGTACCACTGTTCAGAGCATCCTTTAGGATCTGTTGCCTGATGCTGTTGCCTGGCACTCGAAACAAGCCTTCTGCTCTTAGATCTGCTTGGCAGAGGGGAGAAAAAAGGGCACTGAGTAATCAGAGGCTGATTCCCACCTTCTTCCTAAAGCAGTTCCCTCCTCTGTCCAGAGTTTTACAGCAAACCTCAGTGAACTGCATTCAGAGACATGACTTCAAGCTGGCTCCCATCAGTGGAAAAAGTCCTTGTACAGAGGGAAAGAGACCAACATATCTGCTAGGCAATTCTGGGGAAGTGTTTCCCAGTGCAGTTCCAAACTCCTGCTGCTGGGGAGCTCAGAGCTTGTCACTCTGTCTGCACCAGAGACCTGAGGTGGGCCACACAGATACCCACTTGCATAGGAAGACAGCAAAGAGAGCTACTTACTTTTGTGTAGATACTCGATTAGCTGGGAAACCTGTGCAATGCCTTCTTCTGTCAGCGGTGAGCCAAACACCACCCCTTTCTCTGCAGAACAGAAGACAACGTGTTCAGGCAGCTCAGAACCCAACAGAACAGAAATCAATGCTCCCCAAAGAACAGAATTTCAACATGCAAAGACCAGTGCCCCAAAATATTAAGGGTGAAGGTCACAAGGACGTTCACAGATGTGAGATATCACAAACACTTCAAAGTAAGTCACTTCATCTCACCATGCTGTACTCACATGGGCTCCATCATCCTGCTTCTTACCTCAGTTTAATTACAGCTTTTATCAGCTAAAGCAAATATTCTCTAGCCCTTGAAGAAAAAACAACACCAGAACAGATACTTCAGTTTTAAATGGCGTAGAATCTGCAAGCCTAGACCTTATGAAAAGAGCAAAGTGGGAAGGGCAGATGTAAGAGCCTGGACAGCCCTGTTGTCTGCCACATTGGCACACTCCACACTGTGGAAGAAACGTCCCGATTAATCCTCACTGTGGCTCGACATGAAGTGGAGCAGAAAGAAGAGGTGCAGCTATGAGTTTATGGGAGAGGAAAATAAGCACTACTGGGCAGAGCAGACATAATCTGACTGCCTCACACTAGCTTCATTTTCAGGCATGGGTAAAACATGGAATTTCCTCATCCCAGTGAATCTCTCTTCCATGTCAGCTGCCCTGGTCTCAGTGAAGTATGAAAGCTGAACAAGGTAGAAGGAGAGTAGCAAAGCAATGAGCTGGGCTCCTCTCACTCTTGGAGTCTGCTCCCAGCTCATGGGGTTGAGATTGGGCATGAGCTGCCAGCTCCAGAACTCCTGTAAATAACACAGGCTATAGTCCCAAAAGATGAAAGCAACTGAGCTGAAAGGACAGAGATCCCTGCAGGGAAGGAAATATTAGATGAGAAGTCCATTTAACTGAAGGGCGTTTGTTGAACCAATGTAGAATACTCTTCTTGTCCAGAGAGGGACTTCCCAGGTGAGACAGTGATTATCCAGCAGGACAGTGTTTACTAATAAATGCAACCTTGCTAGTGAATGGATTTTTCTGTCAAACACACACAGCCAGTATGATCTTTTCCTCAGAAAGTGGAGACAACTCCCAGAGGCTTCACTGACAGCAACCAGAACTCTGGGCACCACACTTCTTCCCTCAGATGCATATAGGTTTGGACTGGAGACAAGATACTGCATAGACTGTACCACAACATGCTGACTGGGACTGAGAACTGGGACCAGGTACAGAGCTCATTTGTCCTGCCCTTGTACTTAGGCTTCAAAGAGACAACAGATGTAAGAAAAGAATATTCCTCCCTTCTCCATGACCAGACTGCCAGGAATATGGGTCACTTCTGAGGGCAGGCTGGACATTTGCACTATTTGCACTGAAGTTTTCTCTCCTCACTGCTATAGCTGACAGCAATCCAAGCAGTGCATTGGCTGATCTGATAAAAGTTATCTCCCCCACAAGCTTTCTCTTGTCTTTTTTTTTTTCCCCTCTCATATCTCATTTTGATTTTTCTAGCTTTCAGTCTCTTGTACTACAGATCTTACTGCTCTGTGGTGCTGATGCTCACAGCATGTGGGAGAGGCCTGGTTAACCCTATGCACTTCTCTAGCAGCCGTCCTGTGTAACTAAATTTATTCCGCCTGAAGAATGTTCTGCTTTCTTCCAGGACTTCTGAAATACATGGTAAGCCACCAGGAACTCCAGCCTCCTGTTAAATCAAGAGCTTTCTGACCTCACTCTGATAAAGCGCATGCTTCAGTCTTGCAAGAGAAAGGAGGGCAACGTGAGCTCTTGATGCACGCGAAAGATCTGAAAGGTTTGAGTGCAAAGGGAGAGAATGATTGGCAAAAGATTCTTGTCCTTGAAGAAAACTAAACTCATTAGACATTCAACAGATAAAATCAATAGTGGCCAGGAATAGAAGAGGAAAACACATCATCTTGAGACATGCAGGGCCTGATAAATTCGATTCAGTTTTGAAGTCAGAAGCTGGTATCTAAATGAGAATTTGATTCTCAAAGAAACTTGAAAGACATGTCTGGAGAATGGATGCTGCATTACAAAGGCTTAGATGTTATTGTACGATTGCTTCTGAAACTAAGCAGCAGCATGAGACTGAGTTTCCTGATGCTCAAAGAAGTTGTAAGTATTTGCAGTTCGAGCAGCTCTGAGCTCTATGGTCCTTTGCCTCTGGCTTTGAAGAAATAAAACTTGTTTGTTCTAGCTGATCTATAACATGAAGAAAAACAAATGATGGCTCCAAGATGAAACACACAGTACATGAAACTGATTTTCTCTGTAGGCACAAACTTCTTTTTCTCAGAGTTTGGCCAAGGAGTTCACAGACAGTGCCTGTCAGTGCTGGGAGACACTGCCATTGCAGCCTGGGAGTGCAGCCAGCAGACTTGGAAACATCTGCTAGCTGTAGTGACACACGGCCATGGAGACATCTGAACGGGGGAAGGCAGAGCTCTTGGGGAAGAGAGTTAGCATGAGATGTCAGGTCTGATAAGAGCAGTGCTCCAGCAAAGTACAGATAATTAATAAAAAAATTGAGCTAGAGAAGGCTCACCAGCCCCTGCTGGAAGGTTTTGACAAGAACATGGGGGTTTGCATACACACTAAGAAAACACTTTCAGTTTGGTTACTCACTTACTTCTGTTTGTCAAGTGGCAAGTGCTTGAATTTAAGGTGTCCTGCTACTGTCTGGGAAGAGGCAGGAGCAGTAACAGGTATGAGCACAGTCTAACTGCAATTTAGGGGCAGCATGAAGACCTGTTATGGAGCAGCAAAGTAAGTCATAGCAATATTAAGTAATTCTCATCTAAGGATGCTAAGAGACTTGATTTGAAGTCTTTTATTCTCCTAGGGTGAGTGTATGTACCAGGGTTCTTGCTGGGTGAGACAGAAGTGGAGGGCTGAAGCTGGCACCAGAAAATTCTGCCTGATCAGTGGGGCTGCAGAGCTTGTCCTTATGAAACACAATGGAGGAATAGGCTTGGTAGAATCAGAAACACTTAGAGAAATTATATAATGGTTGAAGATAGAAAAAAGCCATAGTCAAACTATGCCATAGCAACAGTTCCCTTCTCTGAGATACTCACAACAGCAGAACTGCTCAAAGGAAGGGGAAGACTAATCAGAGGTGTTCACCCTCAGGATGCCAACATGTGACGGCAGCTCACAGCTTCTCTGCCAGCAGCCAGCCAGTCTAAGCTGGGAACCAGAGCTGAGGAGGAATGTGAGGGGCCCAGATGGAGGCTGCTTCTGTCTAGATGAATGAGAAGGTTTAATTGAACTTATCGGGAGAACCAGGCTCCACGTGAGTGTGGGCAAAGGTGGGAAGAGACACACACACACCTAGAACACCCTTTCAGTCTCAACAAAACAGAGTGGTAAATGCCAGCCATTGAAGAGAAAAGGATCTGAACACAACAACACTCAAAAGAAGAATTCTGAGAAGGGCCTGGGGCTAATGTTTCACAACCAAGACAGCTGAATTTGAGAGAAGGTAAGAATAGTCAGTTTAGCAGAAGAATACTCAGGTGGAATGCTTGTCTAAGAGAGAAAGAGAGATGTGTCACCTCCCAGAGTTGAAACTGGGCTTCATCAGTCAGTCTGCAGAGCTTTGTCACTGACTCACTGGATTGGGATGTGGATCAGAGCAGCACTGGCATTTGGATGGAAGATGTTTACAGATTTCTGAGCTGCACAGTGGGCAGCTGACCCAACGTAACACACACCAGAGCAATAATCCCAGAAGAAGGGTATTCTCAAAGTGTAGGGCATTTGCAGGATCAATTTACTGGCCTGTTTTGCTCCTTTCTAGAAGTGGCTTCCCCAGTGATTACAAAACCATAGTATTAAGCATTCCACACAAGCTCAAAACTACGGGCTGAAAGTTTTGTAAACTAAGTGTAACGAATGATGACAGCATCACTCTAAAGGTGGGCACCAGACTTCATGCCATCCATACTCACCCTTGCGCTTCAGAGACATCAGAGAACGAAAAAATCCAGAGGCTGTGCTGTTTGCCCCAGGCAGCTTTGGGTCCTCCTCTCCCATTAGCTGGGCCAGCTCTGCCCCAGGCAAATCAATGAGCCTGGTAATGTTGCTGACAACCAGCTCTGTGAACACCTCTGGTTTTTCATGGCGCAGCTTTTCCACAAAGAAGTCAGGATTGAAGATGATTGGCTGGCTACGGAGGGAGGAGTCATTGCAGATGACAAAATTGCAGATGGCATCACTAAAAAAAGGGAAAGAGGAAAAAAAAATACAGTAACTCCTCATCACTTTGGTTTTTACAGCCAGCTAGTCTGCCCTGAAGGAGACATCTGCTGACACAGGAGCTACCAGTCTACACCAACAGCACTGTCTGACTGTGGTGAATGTTCAGCACAGCACAGTTACATTTCCCTATGGAGCAAAATCATTCCTGGACTGTTTGTACAACACAGCCTAAGACTAGCACTCTACAGCGTGATGATGACATAGGCAACACCCAATGAAAACTTTCACTACATCTACATCTCTACTACTTGTTTCTCTGTATCTACATCCTACTAGCTCTGACAGAGATGACACCCAGTATTTTACATTAACTTATTGCTTTTAGTCATAAATAAGTCTGGTTTTGTCTCCCTTCCTCCCCAGAAATTCACTCCCAGTGGCCCAAAAGTCTGAAAAACAATCTAAATCTTTTCATGGCCAGCTTACACTCATCAGTTCCCACTGCCATTCTATCATACCTACCCTTCTATCAACAAATAGATAGTTCCCATGTCCTGGGACTTTGTTTTTAAGGTCTTAAATGTGCAATAACACTAAACTCTCAGTTTTGCTTTGAGTGTGGTAAAATGCTCCCAGGTGACATGCTGCCAACCTTTCGGTTACTGCTCTCTGCCAGCTCCACACTCTGTGTCTGGAGCAAGTGAGAACTCATTGTCATGAGCCATGCAAGATTAGTCCTTGAGGAACCCCTACTAACTTTTCACCTGATCATCCCTTTTCAGCTCATCCAGTTCTTACCTCTCATCCCTTCATGCCCTTTATCTGGTCTTCCTATTCTCTACTGACACCTACTTTCTTCATTTCATAGCTTCTCATGTGGCATGGGAAAAGGGATACACCCGAGACACTGCTCTTCTAAGGGTTATCTACAACAGGTACATAACCCTCCCAGAGGATAGGTACATTTACCATGTTGAAAATCAAATCAAAGAGTTATCAAAGAGATATCACATGTTAATCAGCACTCTTAATGCTCATACTTAAATTTTATCCCAATTTCCATCAGTCTGTAGGTCTTCCATTACCATCTTCCCACCACTGTTTCAAACATTTTAATGTTTCTGAAGTCAAGCCCCCAGGCTAGAGTTGCCCAGCTTGCTTCTTCCACCACTCTTTTACTTAAAGGTGAGGATTAGTGTCATTATTCTCCAGTCATGAGCTACTGTCCTGATTTCATACTCAGCTATAAAGTGATAGCCTGGCTCTGGGAATGGGTGTGTCATTTCTCCCATCCTCTGGGAGGAGGATGCCTACCCACTCAGCTGGCACATACTGTGTGTGTTCACCCTGTGACATTCCCCAATCCTTTCATCATTCTTTAACTCTTACGTAATACTTTCCTTTCCACTCCTTCTACATCCACCCTCAGCTGTGAGCTCTCACTGGACACCATTTTCCAAGAGCAGCTGCCAAGGGCACAGTTAATAGGGATGCTGTGCTTATGTACCAGGGATCACGTCAGTCCCTTAGATGCGGTGTGGCACCTGGGGGGTTGCAAGTGCTCTGCTGAACATCTCTGAGCCCATAAAGGATTTCCCTTCAAAACAGGCTTTTCTACAGAAGGCTGGAGCACCTTGATCTTCCTCTCCTCACTGCTGAAGGGTGGAGGCCATACCACTGTGTTCAGACCACGCTGGGCATCCCTGCTCACTGCTCAACACAGCTGCCACAGAAAGCGTTCGCAGCCCACTGAACCTCACATCCATTGGCTCAAGCAACAGAACCCTTCACTACTAATTCAGAGACCTCACCAACTTCTGTTCTGATGTAAACTGACAGTAGCTCACAACAGGAGGACATCAAAGCACGTACTGGCAAGTCACCTGAACTCCAGCCCACCCCCACACATTATCTGTGAACCCAACAGTTATCTGAGCTACTGCTGAACGTCTTTGACTTGAAAGACTATCTCCAGAATTTCCAGGATGCGTGATCAGAATAAGAGAACAGAAACTGGGACTCAGGCTCCACAAAAAGAAAGATACTTGCTGAAACAAGAGGAAACGAGGCTCTCAGCAACTCTTGCATCGTGAGAATCCCTACCAAACCCCCTCCCCTTGCCACTGCTCTCCATGGATGCCAAAGATGCCTTCAAGAGGATGGAGAGGAAGAAGGTCTGCAAGGCAGACTGCAAGGCAATCTGCCAGGTCATCTAAAATTTTAGAAAGCTCTTAAAGGCTTCCAGCTGCCTGGCTCAGTGGCCTAGCAAGTACACTGCCGACTCCAAATGGGGGCCATATTTTGCTGAGCACCTCCCAGCCTGTTTTTCAGCAGTTTGTTATCTGCAATAAATCAAGACCAAAATGCAACAATTCGGTATCAGCTGCCAAAAAGCAACTGCCAATTGATCCGATCATATTCGCATTTCATTGCATAGGGCTAGAATGCACAAACAAGTGCCAGCTCTGCCCATAATGTGGAGCAAGCCTTTTGCCTGAAACCCATGACAACTCATTCTGTGGCAATACAGATCCTGAGAAGGGTTAATAGCAAGTGTATAGGCCCAGTGACCCTGCCTGCAATGATCCGTGCACTGTTATTCACTCACTAGCAGTTTTGTTTCCCCACAGAGAAGATATGCAAATACTTTGCAGCAGTTACATCAAGCATCACAGATTATCTCTTCCCTCTGACAATTAGATACCTAGATTCACAGAAAGAAAATTAAACATTTTTGTCAACTAGCACTGACTGATATGACTTCTCTGCACAGCCTGTGTTACAAGTCGCACAAAGTCTACCAACATTTAATGCAAAAATAAATAGAAAAAAGTAAATTTCTTACATGAGTGCTGAGAGCTTTTGAAGAGGCATTAGGAAGCAGAGACAGGGAAAAGAACTTGCTCCTTGTTTCCAGCAACAAAAGAAACCTGCCTGTCCCAGCACAGCCTATGCAAATTCCACGCATGCTACGAGACACAAGGGCGCATTATTGGGTCTGAAAGGCCCCCTTGGCACACACTGGGCATCAGCCTTCACACAGGGACAAAACAGAAGAGAAAAGCTGGACAAATTGATTCATGTCTCTTGCCAAAGGCTGCGTAGCTGGAGTTTAACTGCAAATAATTCCTACATAGAAACCAGGGTTTTGAATTAGGACCAGCGTGGTATTAAGTGCTTTCCACCTGTATCCAAGAGGAATCCACAAAATAGTTCCAAGTCTACCCTGTGTTTACCATGAGTAAAGCCATGCAAACACATTCCCAACAGCATCCAAGCACAACCGATGTTACGGCACTGGCAGGACAATAGCCAAGTCCCTTAACTGCACAACCCCATGCCCAGAAACCTTGCTAGAAACACTCTCTGCGCCCGCCTTTCACACTTTCAGATCCTTTCAAAGACAAAGCACGTAGATCGGCCCCTCAGAGCTGGAAACAGCACCTGGCAATCGCTCCTTGCTACCGTTACTGTGCCACCATGTGCCGTTCATCCACTTCAGGATTCCTGTTCCACGATTCTCTGGATTCCCGTCCAGTTTCCCTGCCTGCTGCAGCTGGGACCAGCCTTGTATACGCTTATTGTGATATGGCACTTCAATGAGCTACTTAATTTTGAAAGGTCACTTTATTAGCAGCTCTTCCTTGCACAGAAAATTTGCCTTTGTATCATTATTGCTAATCAAAATGGAAATGTGAGGCAAACCCCTATTTCTGAGCAAAGATAAAGCCCCCACTGGCTTTACACACAATAACCCTGCCAATCCTCACTGCTGCACACACCATAACCTTCAGAAAGAGCCATGTGCCCCATCTGCTGTTTTCATGTTAAAAAAGAGACATGGATGTACTCTACCTACACTCACAGTTTATATAAAAGCAGCAAAGGGGAGACAAACATGTATTCATGGAGTTTATTGCCTTTTTTCTGCCTTGCTTGCAATTACAGATTTATATTTTCTATACGCTGTGATCTCAGATTGCTTTACGACACGTCAAAAGACAATAAAATAAAGGAATAAATAGCTTCCTCTCCAGTCTCATGAATATAATCAAATCCCAATGAATAATAAAACCTTGTTCTAATAGGGTTGTGATTAAGACAGCAGATTAAAAAAAATGGGTCCTATATTGTGCTGAGATTCTTGCCATTCTAGTATCCTTCAGAGGCGAAGCCTGTGATCCCAGCCAAGTCACAAAGAAAGCTGTCTGTCACACACAACGTTTTTGCTTCAGGCATGACAGCCCCATCATTTCATGGGGAGTGGATGGTGCAGGAGGTCAAAATCATGATGGATCAATTAATCCCTAAGGTAACTAGACCCAGGCCAGGGAAATGCCTTGGAAACTAGGACAAAAATGCGACTTTAACTGCCAAAACCTGGTGATCAAACCTGTGGTGCAAGAGCTGTGCAAGCAGGCAGATTAGCTCACGTGGCAACAAGCTTGCATTTGGACAGGTGAGATGGAGCTGGTTTAGTGGCTTTCACAGATTTGATATTGTTCTAAGTCCACACATGTGACAGAAGAAAAGTTCAAGAAACATGAAATAGAGCATAAGGAGAACAGAAGGCAAGAAAGAAAGTAAAGGAAGAGTTACCTTTGGGGCAAGGCATCAGTTGTGTTTGTCTAGCTGGGGAAGTGGATACACTGAAAGCTAAAGATTTCAGAGGAGCCTGATGTGTCTAATTCAGTGGGCAAAAACCATCTCCAGTGCCATTTTGCACACTTTGTATGTCATCACTAAGGCCCTAATGCTTCAGACACACCAGAGTAGACAAGTTTTACCATATAGGAGTAAAAGGATTAAAGAGCTTTGGAAAATAAGGCAGATAATAGAAGAAAATCTCCCTCTATAATAAGAAAATCTTTAGATTACAAGAAAGAGCCAGGCTGCTACCACATACTAAGTGCAGGGTGATAAGCAGGCAGTGCTGAAGAACACAAAACATGAACAATTCTCTGCCTGGCTAAGCACAAAGGGACATGGGACAGATGCGCACAGGCTCGGATTTCCCCAGGGAGGGAGAAGTAGCATTGTTTCCTATGTTGTGCCAGGGTAAGGAATCAATTAATGAGGATGTCTGAAGACAGTATTTCCAGAGCCAGATAGGAGCCATCCCAGATTTTGCAAAGAGATGAAAGAACCATAGTGGAATTATATGGAATCATTTTAAGTACAAAAGGACTTGAAGACAAATTATTTCCTAGATTAAAAAAGAACAAAAAAATAAAAGTAGTCTAATGGGAATGGGCTGCAGAGACATTAGAAGTGACTTCACAGTTAAAGTTGCTTTGAGGGCTGTACTTCAGTCTGACATTCTTGTAAGGTGGCGTAACAAAGATCACATTCAGGCCTCAGACTTGGCACCCTAACTCTTCATAGGATGACTGATTTGCCTTTGAAAAATGTCAAAAAAAACACGCAGTAATTTTTGCCCAGGGTTATACTCATAAGGTCTTCAGGGGCAGAGTCCTTTTGTGATGAGTACCCAGTGCACAGCACAGTGGGTGCCAATCCCTGCCTACTGTCTCTAGCCTCGACACAAGTAAGCCTTATGAGGTAACACTGCCTTTTTAATTTTTGCTTTGCTTTCTTCACATTTAAATAGCTTACACAGAGTGATTCAGCCTTTTGGCTATGAGAATCAGATAATAATATACAATTTAAACAGCAAGGAGTTGGCTAAGAAAGCTGCTGTTACGTGATGGTAGCCTGTGCTCAACAACCTGGAACTAATGCAACTCCTGGCCACCTTTTGGAAATCAGGTATATTGGTTATCCATGTCACTGCTATAATCTATGAATGCAAATTCTGTGTCAGTAAAGGACTCGGAGTAGATCTTGGCAACATTGGCTACACATCTGTGATGAGAACCTGGAGGAGATGGACCTATCTGAAAAGATAAAAGGGTTGGGAGGGGTGGGGGTCCGTGCTTTGGAAGAAAATGAAAATGCAGTATATTACCAGCGTCAAAGAAAACAGCAGTAGCAAGACAGCTTGATGTATGTGAAACATCAAGAAATTTGCATTTCAGCACGAAATTTCTCAAGTTTGACCTGAGTGAATTCTTTGTGATATTTTTAATAATAGCCACTGGAATATCTTAAAGTCAATCAAGCAGCACTTCAATCAGCCATCACAACATCAGAGCATCCAGATGCCTTCTAGTGCTAGGAGGGAAAGAACCAAGGGGTGCCTTAGAGAGGAACTACACGTTCACTGCGTTGCTCCTCATCAAGTCTCCTTCCCAGTGCCACCACCACAGGCTTGGATGCTCCCACACTCTGTGATGGCTCAGCCGACTACTCAAGACCCTGTAAAAAATGCAGAAAGGCAGCTACCACGAGAAATCCAGTAATTTTACATTAAAGATCTGCAGGCTCGCATGTCTGCCTTAAGATCAGACTAACACAGTCGAACAGTGTTAAACAGGAATGCTGCTCTGATTCTCATGACTGTCAATGCATTTGTGTCTCTATTTTAATATAAACTCCTACTGGGAGCAGGAATAGAAGAAGAGCCTTAGATCCAATCCTGATTTCACTGAAACCAGCACCAAAACGGAATCTTTTTAGATGGCAGCAGCTGCCTCTTCTCGTTACCGATCTGCTCACTTTTATCACTGTGGCACTGGGAACCTCGGTCACAGCTGGGGACTCCGCTGTGCTCCGTGCTGTACAAACAGAACAAAGGCAATACCCTGTCTTTAGAGGGCTGATAGCTAAATCTGAAATGAATGCTGGAGGGACAGAAAAGAGAAGGAATCCCAAGAGAAGAGGCAGCACTATCAGTCAGCATGACTGATATAACTGAACTCTGCCAGCTTTTCTGTAGACACTATTAAAAAGGAGGGCGAGGAAGGACAGGAAAAATAATCAGGTCACACTGCAGACATTTAGAAGAAATTCAGCTTCTGTGCGAGGGGTGACATGGGACTGAGCACAAAGGAGCTGGTTTGAAAGCTATCAGGCAGGGACGGCTGGGACATGGGGCTGAGGAGGCAAGAGCTGAGCTCCATGCACTGGCTGGTGAGGCAGAGAAAACAAGCCAGCAGTGCCAGGGAGCTGGAGAAGCTTGGCAGTGCCACAGGGCACTGCGTGGCACATCCAGACCCTCACTGCAGGGTGGGACACAGCCTGAGGAAGCCCCAAAGCCATATCCCACCAACCATGTGTCTGCCGTATCCCCAGTGCCGGTGGGTACTTTCCAGTTGCCAATAATGATAACATTCCCTTGCTCTTCTCATTTTAAAATGTCTTTATCCTCTTTACTTCCCCATGTTGAGTATACGGGAAGTCAGTAAGAGGCATGGCCCAGTCCTACCTATACCTCCTTGGCCTCTAGCACTCCAAAATTGCTGCACGCACCTCTGATTGTCACCCTTACTCTTGAAGGTAAGAGCCCTAGGGCATCCTTCAGAGGCAGGATGAAATGGAGTTCAGAGACCAGCAAAGATATGCCATCTAGATGCTTCTCAGTCCAGTAGCTCCAAGCTAGTGTCCAGATCAGAGCAGAACTACCATCTATAGACAGCAACCCATAACAATCAGGTTTACTTCTGACATGAAAAACCAAGCAATTACACAAAAACAACACAGCAAAGTTAACGAGCTATTGTAGCAACCAGTCTGGGAACTCAGAGCAACCCAGAAAGGCAGGATGGATGTTTTACTCCAGCCCTCCCACAGGATGGTACCCAAAATTGGTAGCACCAGCTGGTGCCCAGAACACATTTAGGAATCCCATCCCACCATCAGTTGGTAGACTGGTGCTTGAGCAAAGCACCACAATTTGAGTACACTGTGCTGCAGCACTCACAGGTTTGCTTGACTGCAGTTGCTTTTTCTGGACTGAGAGGATACTGAGACCTGGGTCAGGACACACAGCCAGCTCCCCACAGTACTGTTGGTGAAGTTTTGTAGTCACAGCCTGGCAAATACAGAGGATGAAGGTACCCAGAAATCACAGGTCTTGGTTTTGTTCACTATACTCCTGTAATTTCACAACACTCCAGAGGTGCAGTGAACAAGCTGCATCCTTCCATCTGTGTTTTGTATCACAGTGGTGTTTGCAAAGGATGACAGCACATCAAATCCCTCCTCATCAGCAATCCTCTGCAGACACCACTGAGTATGTCAGAGGCCACATCCCTTGTTCCAGATGTGTAAACTCTTACAAGCTGGAATTGTGATGAGGAACACCTGGATGCATGCCAGCATTTAAATAAGCTGGTGACATCTGGTCAGGGCTGCCGAGGCACACAGATAAACAGGCTGGGCCCGCCACAGAGCAGCACAGCATGCGGTACCAGAGAGACAGAGATGCACAAAGCAGCCCAATTAACTCACCAAACTGAGCAGTGTGGGGGCCTTAGGGCTTTTGAAGGGGATCTGGGCAGGCTAGGATGTCAAAAACTGGAATATTGTACACAGGTACCAGAATTCATATGACAATAACCTACAGTGTCACTCTATGCAGCTCTAGTGAGATACAGCTTCTCTTCCCATCCTGCCTGACAGTTCATCTCTGTCTGGATCAGCTCTGTTTCACTGCAGAGCCCAGGGAACTCTGATATATTTATACACTGCTCCAGGGGCCACTCAAGAGAATGCAGAGTGGCATGTGCGTGAGGAGAGTTCCAGGAACCCCTGAGAGCTTGTGAGGATGTTCCCTAAAAGGCTTCCCGCTCTCCAAGGCACGGAGAGCCGCAGCATGCTTGTCTCCTGCTATATGACAGCTTGCAAGCAGGGCTGTAGGAATGCCCATATGGAAGTCCCAAACCATAAAGCTATGTTTCAACCTTGAGTACGAGCTCCAGAAAAAACAAAAAGGAAAACTAATGCCATTTCCCCTGAGAAATTCCTGCCTCTGAAAATCAGAGCTGCCACATTACCACTCAAGAAGAAAGGATGTTTTGGCTGGACTCCAAATTATTGAGCTTTATAGGCCAAAAGCAAACACATTAAAACTTCTTGTAAGCCAGCTGGCAGGCAATTATTAAGCAGCTTATCACATTCTCTGCTATCTACAGTTTCTGAAAATAAAATTTATGAGGAAACTCTAGATAGTTTAATTGCAATTACCTAGTGTAGAGGTGAGAAAGGCCAGGAGTCAAGAAATGAGGGTTTTGCACTTTGGAGCAAAGGGCCCCAATGCTCTTGTCAGACACCACAGTAAGCATAATGCATTACCAGGATGAGAGGCCAGGGACACACACACCAGACCTGTGAAGCTCTGACAAACATCAGCCAAATTTATCCCACTAAGCAGCCACATTTCCTCCCATTTCTCTGCCCATGCTGACTCCAAGACCCCTGCGACTTGGGAGCACAGGAGCCCATGGTGTCAGCCCCTAGGATCACAGTGCAGGTTTGGTAACAGCCTGCATGGCAGCAGCACAGCAGGGCAGTGCCTGCACCCAGCAGAGCGTACGGCAAGGAAAGGGCCTCGGCTCCCTGCTCCTGCCTCCAGCTAAAGGGCAAGTGAAAATGAGATCCTACAGAAAGAGCTAGGTCCAAAACAACTGGAAAATAGAGGGCCTCAGCTGTGACCAGGAGCCCAAGCCAACATACAGAGGGACAGTATTTCCAAGATGGACTTGACTTCAGTGCAACCATTTGATATTAGCCAACATTCCCACGCTGCCCCGTCTCCTTCCCATCTGTTCATGCCACTTATTAAACCAACACACGCTGAGGACTTATGACCTTTAGGACAAGGCATTTCATTTCCCAGCAGTGTCCAGCACTCAGTGCTTCAGTTTCAGACTGAACTGAGTGCCCAGGCACCTTTAAAGGAGTGATAACGAAGCTCTGTGACATTTTCATAGGCATGTAAATGTGCACACAGCAACAAGGCAACGACCAGGCTGGCAAGGAGACCCAGACGCTGCTTTGGGCTATGTGGGAAGCAATGCTCCCCCTTCATGCGAACAGACAATAAACTGAAGTGTAGCAGAACAAGGATCCTGTTGTCAAAGCCCATCCCACCCTGGATGGGAACAGGACAGGGTGTTACATGCAAACATACAAAAATACTGCAAACACAACACAGCCTTGAGTTCAGTTCAGATGCGTACCTCACAGGACTTGGACTGAGTAGGGGGTCAAACTCAAGTCTAGGTCTCAAAGATTCTCATGAGGGCTGTGGAAAAGGGAATGTTTGAATAAGATTGTCCCCAGCTCCCAGGCTATCTTCAGAAAAAAGTAGCCATGTGTTCAGGCTTGGCTTTAACTCTGAAATCAACCATTTTTTCTGCCTGACCCTCAGCAAGTCACTTTGATTTTTTGCCATTAAGTCGTGTTTACAGTGAACATTTTCCTATTGCCAGTAAAACACAGATGGCAACTGTGTCTCCTTTCATAACCTGTTTACGATGTGAGCTCTTGCTGTCCAGTTGTGCAGTGCCACTCTATCAAGCCGCTTTAGCAACATGCTTTACGGCTTTTTCCAGCTTCTTCCAGACCCATGGCTTTTTCCTTTCCACTCATCCCACTCCTGCCATATCAAATGGCCGACATGAGTGCCTGGCAAAGCGTTTAGGCACCGCTTGAGTCGGACATTAAATGCATTCATTAAACAGACAGATGTTTCTCTTTTGAAATTGAGCACTCTGGCACACTGCAATCTTCAGTCTCAGTTATGAAGAACCTGGCAGAGGTTAGAGAGACCCACACAAATCATCTTTTGTCGTGTTCAGTAACATTTGGTAAGGAGTTTAGGACCAGCTTTTAACTCTAGTCTTTAAGTCAGCATGCTATAATACCACACACACAGCATGCAAGCTTTACTAGCTAACTTGCACTCCTCTCCAGATGAGAGGAAACAGGGGCAAAAGCACGAAAAAAGCAAGCTTTGTGGTCTGTGTGGTGATAGACCAGCAAAGCAAGAGATCGATTTTCTAGCGCTACCTGTGGGTGACAGGCAGTGCTGGAGGAAAACTTGTACTTTAAGCTTTGCATTAACATAATTGCTTGTACAGGGGTGGGGGATAAAGAGCAGGGGAATACATCCTAAGGACAACTGCCAACATAGAAAAAAATAAATTTTGTCATTTAGGCTGATCCAGGCCATGTTAAAAATGCTTTATCCAAAAGGGCATTTTAAGTATCAGCTGCACTGAGCGTACTCATCCCTTTACCAGGTCCAGCATTTTAGGCACTCCCTGCCCAAACACACTGCAATGAGCACCATCTCTTCATCCCTCCTTCCAGGGCAATGCTCTGCCCCAGCCCAGGCACCACAGCAGTGCCCCCAGATAAGCAGGGCAAGTGCCATCGGGATGGGTCCCACTCAGCAGAGAACAGGATGGCACCAACTGTGAATCAGGCTGGGTATGAGGCATCAGCCCTCAACTGTATCTGTTTATCTACAAGAATTAGCATCCAAAGGATACTCAGTTTGCAGCTACACACCACACATACAGGGGAAAAAAAAAAAGATACTGCAGCCTTTTAAAAGTCATCCGACAACACTGTTCCAGCGAGGTGCTCATGCAGGCCTTGCTATTTATGGCAGCAGTAACAGAATGGTGATGCATACAGAAGCGTGTGCTAAAGGTGAATTACGTGAAGCTGACATCGCTTGCGTGTTTGGAAAGCCAGAGTAACGCGCGTAGAGCGGACAAAGCAAAGGAGAAGGTGGGCTGGATGCGAAGCAAGTCTATATAGTGCCATCACCCTACCAAACCCCGCAACTGCCAAGCGCCCGGCGCCGGCTCTGCGGCTGCAGGAGGAGCGAGCCAGCCCGGCCGCAGCCCGGCGGGGCCCCCGCAGCAGCGGGGCCGGGCAGAGCTGCACGGCGGGCACGGCGCCTTGTCACCCCCCGGGAACACCCCCTGCCCGGGGCGGGCGGCTGGGGCGGGATCGCTCCCGTTGCAGAGGAGCGGGCGGCGCTTCCCCGCAATGCAGCACCGGGATGCTGCGGGGAGCGCTCTCCCGCTGCCCAACCCGCGGGGACACGGGGTCCTACCGCGACCCCCGCGGGACTGCGCGGCGGCTCGGCCGAGCTCCAGAGCCGCCGGAACACTGAGCCCGACAGCTCCGTTAAGGTGCCGGGGTACCGGCGGGCGGCGCGGCAGAGGGGACGGCGACGGCGCGGCTTGCACGGGCAGCGCCGCAATGGGCGGGCCGAGGCGCGCGGGCCGGCGCCTGCCCACCGGCTGGTGCGGGGTGCCCAACCCGTAACACGGCGGCGAGTGGCCGAGGAGGGCACGCCGCCGGCCCGGGACGGGGCGAGGGGGTGCCCGGGATCCCGCTCCTACCTGCCGCCGCCGGACGCCGC
>VZTE01004808.1:844945-860199 GCA_013397775.1 Eulacestoma nigropectus
GCCGCCATCTCATACCTGCCGCTCCGCCTGCCCATTGGCCCGCCGCACCACCCCTTCGGCCCCGCCCCGCCGCGCTGCGCGACGCCATTGGCTGCGGCCGGCACCGCCCCGCCGCTATTGGCCGGTTCGAACGGGCAACGGCCGATGCGTGCGCACGAGGGGGCGGCGCGGGGGAACGGCCACCCGCGCGGCGCGCTGGGAGTTGTAGGCCGGCGGCGCAGGCCTCGGGCGCTGCCTGCCGCGCTGCTGAACACCCCGACACCCCGAGCCTCGGCCCGCAGCAGCAGAGCGGGAGCCGCAACCGTGGCATTGCAAGGAGACTCACACTGCGGCTCACGGACCCCGAGCCTGCAGAGGCCGCGCCAAATGCTCCAAGAAGCACGAGTTACACCATAAACTGCAACTCCCATCTCGGCTTGAGTATTTCTTATCATTGCTCTCCATCAAGGACAAGTTAGAGAACACAGACACTGGAAGAGCAGTTTTATTCCCTTTTTTCCCCTTTGTGGGTGAAAGCACCTGTCTTGCCCAGAGCCAGGGTCCCTGTGGCCCTCCACACTTGCTGCACCCGCAGGGCTCAGGTAGCAACTACAGAAAGACAGACAACTTTGAAACAATTGAAACTCTAGATCTGCGTGCTGAGGGGACTAGGAATTAATGTAATATTTTTTTAATTGACTAGATTTCAGCTGGAGTGGTCCCTTGGCATTTGAAACCTCCACACTTAATTATCTTGCTGCCAATCATTTCAGCTTAAACACCAAAGCTCCTCTTACACTGCTGTCCCCTGGAGAGTTCTCCCATCCCTGCACCATGTGTGTGAGGAATCCCAACTCTGAACAGGGAACCCTGAAAGATGCAGCAGTGTGCTTGGAGGAAGTGTGGTCCATATGGATGTTGGGTGGGAACAGCCCCACGGGGCACATCTGTCCCTGATTTGAAGCTTTAAGAATGAGGGTGGGCATTTGCAACTCTCCCAACCAGTCCAGGGGATACCCAGCCAGCACTGGGGGAACCTGTTAGTCCTGCCAGCCTCTGCTCAAGCTGGTATCTGGAAGGGTTAGGAACCCCTCGTGACAATGGCATTTGCAAGTATAGCTCAACACTGGTATTTGTGGGAAGAAGTTGCATGGTTTAAGAGCCTGCTGGGTGAAGAAACAGCCTTCAAGCCACTTCCCAGCTTGAGCAGCAAAAGCCAAGCATCCCTCCACGTCCCCAACTCGTGCTTCTCCATGGGTAACTGGAAAATATTTGTGGCAGATAGCTGCAGGAGGCAGGACCCACATCACCCCTCACCCTGCCCCATATCACAGAGCTGTGGTCAGGCTCCTGAGGGCCCCCAAGACGCAGCTCTGCTCCCTGCCAGGGACAGCTGCTGGTGGGGAGCAGGCTTGACGCGCAGCCAGCCTTCTCAGGCAGGATTACATCTCCTCGCAGAGGGTTTCCGTTGCATTACATGATTAATTAGCTGATTAACAAGATGTTGTTGCAGTAGAATCTGTTCTCTGGACACCAGCTCAGGCGAACACCATCCTCTGTGCTAATAAAACTCTTCTGTTCCATGCAGGCATGCACTAATTTAAGCAACAACATGCAAATGAAGAACAATACAGTGAGTAAGCTGGAGCTCCTAAATAAATTATCTACAGCCTTCTCCAGACCCTGTCTCCAAGGAGAGAAGGGAAAGCAGGAAGACAGATAGCTCTGCTGGGCCTAGAGCCACAGGTTACAGGTGTTGGTGTCTCAGGTGACTGCTGCCTGTCTCCCCCTGTCCTGCTCTCAGGGGAGGGGAGGGGAGGGCACCAGGCCCAGGCTGCAGAGGAAAATGGGTGTAGCTCCTGGTCACAAAGTGCTGCTGGAGAAGCCTGTCCCGTAGGTCAGGCTGTGAGCTCCCTTCTGGCAGGATGAGCAGCAGCACCTCAACATGGTCCTAGGGCTCAAGGGTCCCAGTGAGAGCCCTGGGTGGGAAAGCACAAAGGGAACAGCATTCCTGACAAGGCAGGACCACTATCAGTACAAGAGCTCCTCCTCCATCTCAGGTTTTTAAAAGGATCTTGGAAAAAAACCCAACAAAACAAGCACATAAGAAAGCCACAAACCTGGATTTGCAGAATCCAGAAAGAAGCCTGCAGTAAGAGGCTGAACAAGCACAATCCCTTTAGCTTATTAGAGAACTGAGAACCGTTGCAATTCCAGCATGTAAGCTGCCACAATAGGAAATTACAAAGGGCTGAAGGCTTTTCAATAAGGAAGGGAAAGCCAGCTACATTCACCAACACGTGTTCTTTGCAGTGCAAGCACTGGGACCTGTATCCACTACCCTCAGCTCTGCTCTTTCCAGCTTTGGACAAACACCATCTTTTGGACTCAGCGTAGAAATAGCTGGGCAAAACTGGATGCTCAAGCCAATGTGACAGGGCTGAGCAGCTAAAAAGGTCCAGGCTTACTTGTGCTGCTCAGGTCTAGCTGGCAGGAAGTGGTCAGAGCAAAGGGCTTTCCTTAGCTCTCAAAGGTAAGAGAAATGGCAAGGCACAGAGGTTTGCTGTAGCAGTTTCCCAGCCAGTTTGAAGAAATTTGCAGCAAACTGTTCCTGCCCCACCATCAGGCATAGCTAATATGGGAAAAGTGTCCAAATGGATACAGGAAAGTGTCCAGTGGCCAAATGGCAGACAATTCCTGCATGGCACAGATTCCCTGGCCACAGTTTTGGACAGAAGAGCCTGCCAAGGAGGAGTTTGTTAAAGAAAGCTGGTTGTAATCCTTCATCCTCTCTGGCTTTGTTCTATGGCCAGCTCCACACCTCAGCCCTACTGCACATGCCCTACTGCTCTGTGCCACAGTGCTGCTCCTGGCAGCCTCCAGGCAAGCCCAATGCGGGAGAGAGGGCTCTGGCTCCAGGTCCAGGCTGATGCTGGTGTGAGCCCTGTGGGATGCAGCCCTGCAGCAGCAGAAGGACCCACTGCACACAGACAAGGAAGCAAAGCACAGTTATGCAAGGTCTGAAGGGAAGGAGAGGAGGAATCTGGGCTGGGTAAGAACAGAGGATATTTATCAATATAGAGAATTCTTTACATATTACTTGCTCTCACACACACACACACTCATGCCTGTACCAGTCAACCCAGCATCTTTCTCCAGGCACAGATGGGCCATCAGTCCATAATACATCGAAGTGGCTTCCCAGGGAGTCTCAAACAAACAGAGGTCACCTTCTAGAGGACCCCCAGCTGTTCCACTCACAGGATGCTGTGTCCTTGGGTAGGGGCAGGTCAAGCAGCTGAGTCTCCTCAGGAGCGCTGGGACTTCCGACGGTTCTTGCGGCCGGCCTTGGCCCCACGCTGGGCTCCCTTCATCAGGCCTTTGAACTGGCCCTGCATTTTCGCCCGCTTCCTGGAGGGAGCAAGGAGCAGAAGCTGGGTTGGTGCAGGCATTGGGCACACCTAGTGCATGGGGATGCTGCTCCAGACTCCACAAGGAGCGGCACAGCAGATGACAGGGAGCTCCCAAACCCATCAAAAAACCCTAACAACAAGCAGGATCAAAGCCGTTCCCACCCCTGTGCCATTCCTGGTTAGCCTCACCTTCTGTTGAGTTTAGCTCTGTTCAGGGGGATGTAGGCATAGGGGTCGAGTTGGCCCTTCTTCTTCACGTCACCTTTACCTTTCTGGGGGAGACAGCGACATGGGAGAAGATGCAGCACCAGGGAAGATGCATGCATCCCATTCCAGTGCAACCCTGCCACCTGGCTATCCCAAAGACTGTATTGCAGTGAGGTGCCAGCTGAGCACACTGCCTTGAGAGCTGATTTCCCATCAAGATGATGCTACAGACACCTGCTTTGAACAGTGAGCAGGAACTGTCCATGGCAAGGATAGGACAGGAACTTTGAAATGGGCTGGCAGTGTTCAGACATACTGAGTGTTTGGCAGCTCCTCTTGGAGCAGAGATCCCCTCCAGCCTTGGAGCTACTGGACCAGACTGCCAACACAAACGGTGCTTCCTGCCCCAGCAAAGTCCAAGCGCCCCCTCACCCAAACCCTGCAACCCCATGGTCCTTCACCTTGGATCTGTACTCTGCACCAAAGGCTGGCTCCTTGTTCAGCTGCCGATGGATCCCAGAGCCGCCAGCTGGAAAAGAGAATGTGTGTTGGAAGGGGGTCTTAGGGCTCCCCCTGCCTAGTTTTAGGCTGTGGAAGCTGTTCCTGTTTTTGTCTCCAGCTCTTGGCTGTCAGGACAGCAGAGGGGCAGCCATTTCCCACAAGCAAAATCTCTGGAGAGATGTGCAGAGAACTGCCTGAAATTAACGAAGGCAAATGCATCTGGAGATGAATAACCCCAGGCACCAGTTCAGACTGGGGGCCAACCTGCTGGAAATTAACTCTGCAGAGAAGGACCTGGGGATTCTGGTGGACAACAAGCTGTTCATGAGCCAGCAGTGGCCTCATGGCCAAGAAGGCCAGTGGTGTCCTGGTGTGCATTAGGAAGAGCATTGCCAGCAGGTCAAGGAAAGGGATCCTGCCCCTCTAAACTCAGCCTTAGTGAGGATGCACTTGGAATGTTGTGTCCAGTTCTGGGCTCCTCAGTACAAGAGAGACATGGAGCTCATGGAGCTGGTCCAGTGAATGATTAAGGGACTGGAGCATCTCTCTTATGAGGAAAGGCTGAAAGCTGGGCCTGTTCACCCTGGAAAAGAGGCACCTAAAAGGGGACCTCATCAACGTCTGTAACTATCTGAAGGGAGGGTGTCAAGAGGATGGAGCCAGGCTCTGCTCGGTGCTGTTGGGCAATAGGACAAGAGGCAATGGAAGAAACTGATGCACAGAAAGTTCCACCTGAACATGAGAAGAACTACTTTGCTGTGTGGGAGACTGTGCACTGGAACAGACTGCCTAGAGAGGCATTCCTGAGTCTCCCACAACAGAGATAGTCAGGAACTATCTGGATGCAACTGTGTGCCATGTGCTCTGGGATGACACTGTTTGAGCAGGGAGGTTGGACCAGATGACACACTATGATCCCTTCCAGTCTTACCCAGTCTGTGATCCTGCAATCTTTGCTCCAGCTGCCCTGAAGCAGCACAGCAAGATGGGTACTGGCCCTCTGGGGAGCCCCAGACTGGGCACAGGCAGAGGATTTACCTCTATACTGAGAATAGGTTCCGGCCTCAGCTTCCTCATCATCTGGCTCCTCTCTGAAACGACGCTTCTGACTTTTCTTCTGCAGAAAAAGGCAGCAGGAACGTTGCAGCTGGTTTGTCCTTACAGTTCTGCCCTCCCATCAACCCCCAACCTCCTGCTTCCTCCCATGGGCACCCAGAGACCTTCCAGACAGCACATTCCTATCCCAGACAAATTCCCGCACCCCTCCAAGCAGCTGGCAATTGCCCGGTGTCCCCACTGGCCTCTTGGGCAGAGCTGCAGCTGCCACGGCACAGGCAGTGGTTTGGCAAGGATGAGTTCCCCCAGCATCTCCTCAGGTGCACGAGCCCCATACTCACACTGCGGAGACCCACATCTTGCAGCACATCTGCCATCTCCTCATCTGCTCCTATGGTACAGGACAAGGTCAGTGCGTGATGGGAGCATGGGAGAGCCCTGGTACTGTGCTAGCCCCTGGAGGGGGTTGCAGTAGCAGAGTGCCCCTGCAGAACCAGCACCCTCCTGATGATGTAGGTGACTGCTTCCCCTGGGCAGCGGCCCAGAAGAGAGTCGCTGGGTGTGACACAAGGCCATACCAATTCCTGCCACTACCACCCACATCCCCCCCAAGATCCCACATGCAGGTGGCAGGATGAAAACCATTCAGAGACCCAGAGCAAGTCTAGAGTGGCCCCGTCAGCCCAGGCAGTACCTTTGGCTTCATCATCATCCACCTCCTCTTCCCGGATGATCAGGCGTCCGTCCTCAGACATCTGGAAATCATGGCTCACTCCCCTGGAGCGCTTGGGGCCTGGCTTGGTGGCTGCTCACAGAGAAATGGGTCAAGACCTGGAGAAGGATCCACTTCCAAGGGCAGCTGTACCCCCAGGGCCCCTGTGCATTGCAGCAGCCCCTGCCCCATCCATCCCACCCCAGCCTCATCTGAAGCTCCACTCCTTACCCAGCACCCGCTGGGACACATTGGGGTCCAGGAAGTTGAGGGGCTCATCATCTTCCCCTTCCTTCAGCCACGCCTGGCCCTTCTGCCGTGCTTGCTTCCTCCACTCTTTGCTCCGTTGCCGTTCCTCCTCTTCCTCCTCCTCATCCTCTGAGTCAGCAAGGATCTCCTCCATACTGGTCAAAATGTGGAAAGGATGATGGAAAATGGAGTAAGCCCAGGGGTGCAGCCTGCCTCATAATGCACAGCAGCCCTGGAGATGTCTCCAGCATCTCTAGAAGCACCAGTTGAGCAGATCCAGTGCCAAGCCCCCTGTGGGCCCCTTCTTCACCCCAAGCCCATCTTCACCTGTCTCCTCTGGGCTGTGGTGGTGGTGCCTCCTCCTCATCCATATCTGCAGCTGCCTTCTTCAGGGCACGCTGCTTGCGGCTCCGGGATTCCGCCTTGCGGATGTTCACCAGCACCTTATGGTACTCGGCTGGCAGTAGCCCCTTCACCAGCTCAAAGCTGGGGAAACACACAGAGAGCAGTCAGCACCCACCTTCTCCCACACTGCTTCCCAGAGAGCTCCCTTGCCACCCCAGGAAACCCTGGCTTACCCGAACTTGCGGATGAACTTGATGAAAAGGTTTCGCAGCTTCATACGGAAGTGGCGTCTCATGTCATCTGAAAGGTTCCCCACAGCCTCCAGCTGTCAGGACAAACACCCTCAAGACCAAAGCACTCCTGCCTTGGAGACCCAGCCTCCCAACCTTTATCTGCATGGCCACCTTGTTCACCCTGCTGCCATCTCTCCATACCTGCCCCACGTAGGGCCGTGGGGAGGTCTCCCTGCTTGGCAGTGCTGGGGCTTTTCTGGCATGTCTATGCCAGGATTCAGAAGGGGCCTCCTTGCTGCCATCTCAGCCACTAAGATCAAGGCTGTTTCTTTGGCTCCCAGGCAGAGTGCAGCTGGAGATGCCCCTGGCTACCCAAGGCAGCTGCAGCTCTGCCCCACCACCCTCCTTAGGACACCCCGTGCATGATCTCACCATCGTCTGGACATGCTTGGCCAGGAGCTTGGTGTCCACCAGCAGCAGTGTGACCTTCAGGAATCCCAGGGCTGCCTTGACCACATCCCGCGTGCGAGAGGCCAGCAATAGGCAGATGTTCTGCAGGAGCTGCTCCACCACACTGAACTCCAGGTGATCTGCAACCACGGTGGGACTCAGCCACAGATGGCTTCCTCCCGGCACTCACCTTTGCCAGAGGGCTCTGCCTCATCCCCCCAGCCCTCCTGCTCACCTTTGAACTCAAAGAACAGGCGGGTCAGTGCCAGCACGGTGCAGCTGATCATGGTGACTGAGCCAGTGAGGCCCACGTAAATCAGGAGCAGGAACCGCTGCATAGCCTCTGCAAGAGGGGGATGACTCAGGCCCTGACTCGCTCTGTGTCCAGCAGCATCCCTGGACCATTTCAGCAAGATGCTGGGCATGGGTCTGATCTCCCTGGGGCCAGAGTGGCCATGGGGCTGAGAAAGCAGAATAGAAGCTCACCTTCAGGGGTGGGTCCAAAGCGGATGAAAGCATGCCCCATCTCCACGAGCAGCATGAAGGCGTTCTTGCGGGCCCCCACCGACACCTCCTTGGTGCATAGGATGACCTGGAGGAACACAGGCCTATCACCACTGCTGCCACTACCACAGCCAGAACCAGCCAGTTCCTCCCAGGGACCATGCTCACCTCTGGGACCAGAGCAGCGACAAAAGGCTCGTGCTCTGCAGATAGCTGCTTCACGATGTGGAACAGGCATTTCAGCCGGGGCTGGGGAAAGAAACAGACCAGCACTGGTACACCCAGGGACACACACTTGGTTACCCCTGCTGCCCACCGTGTCCCTTCCCTCCCAGCCGTGGCTGATCACCACCACCACACCCCTTGATCTCACCCTCTTGGCTGGGGATGCTGCGCTCTTGAGCGAGTCCAGCAGTGCTGCCTGCAGGTCCTGGAGGTGGGAGCGGACGAAGGCCTGGCAGGGAGTGTGGGGAGCGGCACACACCTCCTCCAGCACACGATACGCCTTCTTCTGCATGCTGCGCTCTTTGCTCTGCAGGGACAGCCAACATGCTCCCACTGTCAAGGCAGCCCCTCACCAGGGTGTCTGAAGGGACACCAGCACCCCACACCACCCAGCGGAGACCTATCCCCCATGGCAGCTGCTCAGTCACCAGAGTGTGGGTCCAAGCTGGCAGCAAGCAGAAGGTGCCCCCCTGCAGCCCTTGCACCTCTCAGGGCTGGGGACCAACTCACCTGGAGGGAAGGCTGGATGGTACGGTACAGGGAGCCCAGGGACTGCTCATCAGCATAAGGTGCCATTGCCACTACCAGGTCCAGGATGGAGAGTCTGCAGCAAAGAAGGACACACAGCTGGTTAATTGTGGCATCACTACCACTGCCTGACCAAGCTGGGACGTCAGCTGCAAGTCACATCAAGTGCACAGGGTGGCACAGCCCACACAGGACAGTGCCCTAGTGCTGCTCAGCAGGAGCACGCCAGGAGTTTTACCCATTAGCATCAGCTCCCAGGTGTTACCTGGTGAACTCGGAACTCTCAGGACTGGTCAGCTTTGCACTGGCTTTCTCCAGGAAACCACACACCATCTGCAGGGCAGGCACAGAGAGCAGGATCAGAACTGACTGAAGGGAGTGCTTTTACAAGAGCTTCCGATCCACCTGGCAAACAACTTGCCACAGGACTTTGTGGAAACCAGAAGCACCAGTGAGTCCAAAAAGACCCGGACAAATTCACAAAGAGCTCGTGCCTGATGGGCCAGATGTGACTGCAAGATTGGGAAATCACAAACCGTGGGCTGGAAAGGTCTCCCTGCCCATGAGGGCAGGAAGGGCTGCTTTCTGGTCAGAGCCTTTCTTCCTGTCTTCTTCAATCAGGCATGCACCAAAGCCCCATCACACTGGGTCTGGCTGGGAGATGCTGGCCTGAACCAGGACAGCTTGCCCCAGTGCCCCATGGGCCCCTCACCTGAGGATCCGTGATGGTCAGGTAAGCACGGACAGTGTCCAGCACGGAGCGGCGTTGAGCACTTGTGCCCCCATCCTCCTCAGGTTGGCTGTACACATTGAACAGGATGGGCAGGAAATTTTTGGCAAAGCGACCCACTTCTGCCCGCTCTGCATCTAGGGAAAGGATGACAGGGGGCTACAGATCAGCATCTCCCCTCCCACAGGCGACAGGGACCCACCACGAGAGTCTGTCTCCCCCCCAACCTGTCTCGCAGCCTTTGTGGATGAGGGTGCGCAAGGCCTGGCACACAGTGGGGCGGAGGTCTGGGCGCTCGCTGATGGCCATGCCCAGGGTGCGGGCCAGCCCCTTGAAGGCCCCCAGCACATCTGTGGGGTGGGTGCAGAAGCCAGGCAGCAGAGTCCAAACCTGGAAGGCAAAGGAAAAGGTGAGAGACCCCAGTCTTTGCCCAAGTCACTGCTCCTCAGCCTGGTACCAGGGGTACACTATAGCAGGGCTCCCAGGCACTGCTTGTTACCTGCCACTGCAGCGTGTCGTAGATCTTGGCCTCCACACTCTTCCCAGCCTGGGTAAACTCCAGGGCTGCAGAAGAGAAAGAGGAGATGAGTGGAGCAGAAGATGTTGCAAAGCCTTGCTCCACTCCAGGGCAGAGAAGGGAGGTCCCACAGAACACCCTGGACTGCTGAGATCCCCACCACGCTGCTCTCCTCACCTCTGCTTTTCAGGGCGGCTGCCAAAGGCAGGAAGTAACTGGTGAAGAAGCCAAGCCGTGCACCCTGCACGTTGTCCCGCAGCACCGGCAGGAGCCAGCTGCGGGGGAAATCCAGCGTCTCCCTGGGGAGGAAAGGCATGGGTCAGGAGGGTGTGGGGCACTGCCAGCATCAGCCCCTGGGCACAGGGCACTTTCACCCAGCCCCAAAGCTGGTCACAGGCAGGCTTAGCAGCCACACCTGCAGCGCAGCATGGGGACTGAACAGGAACACAACAGCTGCAAAGCTGCTACCCCGTGACTGTACTCACTCCTTGCCATTGATCTCCAGGGGAACAGCTTCCAGCAGCACCTCAGGACCCATGGTGCTCACAGCAGCCCCCACCGCCTGGTCCACTTCAGCAGTGTAGGGAAAGTGTGGAGAGAGACGCAGGTCACACAAGGACTGGAGACACTGCGGGGACAGGGCAGGACAGTCAGAAGAGCAGACAGAAGAGCCATGTGGGCAGGTCTGGCACATATCACTCTGCCCACCCAGGGATGCCAGCTGCCCTGCATGTCCCTGTGCCGAGTGTCCCAGAGCTGTGAATGCTCTGGCCCCACATGGACAACAGAGCAGGGCAAACAGCATGGCCCTGCTCTACAGCTGGAGGGGGCAACACAGCCCAGACAGCAGTGCAGCCACCCCACCTGCTGCTATGGATGAATCTGCCCTCCCAGCATGGCTCACCTTCCTCATGATGGGATGGCACTGCTTCCCACATGTCTCAAAGAAGACCTCCAGCACTCGCAGCACCTCATCCCATGCTGCATGGAAACGGTACGTCAGCCCTTCCTCCACTGATCTGGGGAGGAGAAAGGAGACGGTCACACCAGCAGTGTTCAGGGTGCCCACCAGGCCTGCCAGACCCCATTGAGGACTGGGCAGAGGCTGGTCAGAGCTCAGCCAGACCCATGGAGACAGCCCCTCCCACATCACTGCTCCTCACCTGAACATCTTGCACAGGTGAGCAGCAGGGGCTGGGGCAGATGCGGAGACAGTGCCCATGTCCTCCATGTGAGGAGCAATGCACTCACTCAGGAGGGTCTGCAAGGGCAAAAAGGGAAAATGGGACAGCTGTTGGACCACGAAACTCCCAGCCTCGCAGGCACAGAGGGGCACACCACTCCCTGGCAAGCCCCAAGCCCCATGGCAGAGCCCCCCACAAGGCCCAGGGCATCCAAGCAGGGAGAGGTGCCTGGGTGCGGGTACCTCCAGGGTCTGCGCTGCAGCCGACACCACCTGGGAGTGTGGGGAGAGGAAGCAGTTCATGGCAGCAGAGAAGAGCCGGGGCAGGTGAGCCCAGCACAGGTCCTTCTGCAGCCTGGAGAGGAAAGAAAGGCCAGATTAGAGACCAAGCAGCCGCCTCTCCCCTTGCCCAGCCGTGGCCCTTGCCTGCACCTGCCCAGGTTGATGTGCGCCCGCTCCATGGTGGACAGCCAGGTCAGCAGCGGCTGCAGGTCACTCGTGCTGGGCACGTAATCGTAGAGAGCCTGCGGAAGCAGAAGGTTGGGTAGGTGGGTGGGTGCTGTGCAACTGCCAGCTCTGTCCCTCCCCACACTGACACCCCACACTCACAGTGATGATCTGGGCATTGAGCTCAGCTGGCAGGCAGGCCACGCTGGCTTGGGCGCTGAAGAGGCTGTGGAAGGCTTGCATGGCACACGCTGTCACCAGCTGCAAAGGACATGGTGTCAGGAGAGGGGGCTCTGCTTTGAACACAACTGTCCTCCTACCCCAAAGCAGGCTCTGCCCTGCAAAACTCAGCACTGCTGCAACTGTGCCCCATCTGCACAGCCTCCCTCTTCCACAGCAGTCAGGCCAGCAAGTTGACTGTTATCCATTTGCATCCTACATTTCCAGGCTCCTAGTTGGCAGGGGAGAGAGTTTGATCCCTTCCACAGTGCAGCCCATGGGGAAACGGTCTGCACTTGTCATCCCTGGAGCAGGAACACTCACCACATGGCTGAGGGTCATGACTCGGAGCAAAGTCTCACAGCAGGTCTTCACCACAGCTGCAGGGAAGCAGGGCAGCACATCCCGCAGCAGGGCAAGGACATGCAGGGTGGTGGTGGCCTCCTTGGCACCTACAGGAGCAGAGCAACCTCTGAGCCTGTGGCAACCCACAGCAAAGCCCTGCCCAAGGCAAAGCCCCCCTGACAGCAGTGGGGCTGACCCATGGAACCAGGGCGAACACTCCTCTGACTTCTGGGAAGAGGAAAGCAACAGAATGGCTGAGGAAGCTTCAAAATACCACAGGTGCCCCAAAGATATCTCATACCCTCCCCAGCAATCCAGTGTGATGCAACCTCCCCTCTTCCCTCCAAGTCCTTATTCTCCCACTGTGGCAGAGTCCCCCACATTCAGCTACAGATCCCATGCTCCAGTGCCCCACACCTCCAGCTTTTTCAATCTCCTGCACACAGAACTTGGCGGTGGAAGGTGCTGCAGGGTGATGCTCAGGGGCTGCATCACCAAACAGGAACTCGCTGCCCCTCAGGACAGAGCACACGCCGTACTGTGCTGCTTTCCGCACCTGCGGGAAGAAGAACCCAGGTAAGTACAAACTACAGACCGGGGGGATACAGCTGTCTCCAGAAACAAACCCCAAAAGCAGCATCATCTCCTGCCAGAAGCACTGGGCTCTCACCTTGGGCTTGGTATGAACACAAAAGCTCAGCAAGCCATGATAGACCTGCAGGGTGATGGGGTAGCTCCAGGCTGCCAAGTCTTGCTTCCGTAGCAGTGTGGCCAGGCAAGAGAGGACCTATGACGAGGGAGCAGCAGGGGCATTAGCATCACCCCACAGAGACATCTCCCTTTTACTGCAAGGGCCTCAGGCCGAGCATCCAGCACCACCCTACAGCAGCAGCCTTGACCCCAGCAGTCAGCCGACCCCGGGCAGAGCTGACATGGCTGGCTGCCTCTTGGCTACTCACCCATCGCAGGGCAGAGGTGGAGCTGCTGCAGGCCTGTGAGGACACGATATTCATGAACGCTTTTGAGGCATCGGAGAACTTTTTAATAAGAACGGGGCTCGGTACCCTGCCAGGAGAAGGGGACGTATCAGTGGGGTGAGGAACACATAGCTGCAGTCACACAGGGGACTGCATCACCAGCTCACCCCAGCTGGGTCCCTTCCCTAGCCTAGAGAAGGAAGACAGCACCACTCCGTTTTTCATTATGGGGTCTGGTAGCTCTCCCTGCTCCTCTGCAAGCCACTCACCGCTTTAGGACAAGGTTAAGCAGGTATGCGACGGCAGACAGCGACTCGGGGGACTCCACTGCCTCCAGCGTGGTCATCTGGGAACAGAAGATGGGTAAGCGATGGGGAGCAGGGGCTCATACCAGGCCAGCCCTTCCGCAACCCTTGGGGAGAGGGAAAAAAACCCAGGAGCAGCCCAACAGCATCTCTGCTGAAGAAAGACACTCAGGGGCTTGGCTACAAGCACAGCACCTTTCTCCATCCCTCCCGAGAGCCCACCCATGCTGCCAGCAGCAGCTCCCCTCGTGCCTCTTCCTTACAACCAACACTCACCAGTGCAGCAAAGTACTCTGTCTCACTCTCCTTACCCCCCCGGGAGCGGATCACCTCTGTCACAGCCGCGAGCACGGCACAGATCTGTGAGCAGCCAGCAAAGCAGGTCAGCAGGTAAGCCTCACAGCCAGGGGGCTATCCCCAGCAGACCCCCCCTTTCCCCAGCCCTGCTCCTTCCATACCTCTTTGTGAGCAGCAGAGTTGGATTCCCAGAAGCGCTGCACCTTGCTGAAGGTGATGTTGGTGCAGTCGCTCAGCCCGCTCAGGAAGGTGCCGGAGGACTTCTCTGTGACAGCCTCTTCAGCACTGTCCTCGTCCATACGGACCTGAGCACTGTCACTTGCCCGCTCCAGACGCAGGGACCCCGACTGCAGCTCATTGTGCAGCTTCACTGCATCCACCGTCAAGTTACTTTTCTCTGCAGGGGTGAGAGATGTGTCAGAACTGCAAAGTCACACGGCTCCACCATTTGCCCCAAAATCCCCCATGCTCCCCTCCCCTCCCAGCCCAACTGGCTTGGCTGGAGCTCATCTCCAGCATGTGGAATATAGGTGCTGCTTCGCCCCAGTAGGCAAAAGCACAGGAATAACTGCAAAGAGCTCCCCATTCCAGTGAAAAGAAACCAGAGCACAGTCCAGTCATCTTCTCTGACGGAAGAGAGCATCACATCTAAACAAACACGTCCCAGTGTGCCAAGGCTTTAATACTGAGGTGCTTCTTGTACTCTGCCCTATTTATCTTCTTCCACCTGAAGCCCTAGCAACGAAACAGCCAGGATACATGCTACATGTCCCTCTGAGTCCCAGACTCCAGTCTGCAGCCAGCATCTGCAGAACGATCTCCGTGGCCAGCAGCAGCCAGTGCTCTCGCAGTGCCTGGCACACTGCGGTTTCCCTTCCCCATCATGTGGCTGGTTGAATGGGAGTTTGTCACGTTCCTCACCGCACCAGATACCACAACAGCACTTACAGGTGTGGCCATGGTCATTGGGGAGCGTCGCAGGGCGACAGGCACCGCAGCATGCGGTGCCCCATGCCGCTTCTGAGGCCCGGTGTCACGATGAAGTTAACTCGTTGCGCCGCGGCCTCAGCTGTCCTCCCCGGTTTGCTGCCTCCGCCTCTCCCGGAACTGTCAGCGGCTCTGGTCTCCCTCCTGCCCCCGCCCCAGCTCTCGGAGGACCCCAAGGTTTACTCCGCAGCCCCCCACGCCCCTGCACCCCTCCGGGAAGCGCCGGGCACAGGTCAGGAGCTGCCCGCCCTGGCGCTCTACCGGCCCGCCGGCCCCTGCCCTCACCCGCCGGTCGGCTGCAGAAGCGGCTGCGGGCAGCCAGGCGATGCTGGCGGGTCTCGGGGTTGGAGTCGCTGCTGTGGCCCTTCCGCCAGCGCTTCAGCTTGGCCGCAGCTCCCGACCGGAGCCTGCCGCTCCGCGCCATGCTGGACCCGGCTCCACGTGCGGCCGCGCCCAGCGCCCCCTTTCCGCTTCCGGCGCCGGCCGCCATCTCGAGTGAGGGCATCCCGGCCGGGCGGGCGAGGAGCGGGGTCGGGGAAGCTCAGCGGGGTCGTGCCCGGTCGGGGCTAAGATGGGAGACCCGAAGGGCCCAGGGGCAGCCGCCAGCAAGAGCCCACCAGACATCCCCGCGCCGAAGCCGCGGCCCCCCGGAACGGCTCAGACCGAGCCCGTAGCCACGGGCGAGGAGTCACGCGTTACGTCTCACTGCGCGTCGTGACGTCACTGTGACGTCACGCCCTGAAGGTCGCACCGCCCTTCGGGGCCGCGCCATGTGGTACGTGCGCCTCCGCCTGGCGCCCGTTCGGCGCATGCGCCTCCCCTCCCCCCCCCCCCCGGCCGCGCGC
>VZTE01004808.1:860291-886959 GCA_013397775.1 Eulacestoma nigropectus
GTCCTCGTCCGCCACGGCGAGAGCGCCTGGAACCTCGAGAACCGCTTCAGCGGATGGTACGACGCCGACCTCAGCCCCGCCGGGCAGCAAGAGGCGCGGCGCGGCGGCGAGGCCCTCCGAGGTACCGGTGAACGAGGGAGGGGGTGTCGGCCAAGAGGGGGGTCGCGGGGGACGTTGGGGAAGGGATGCGGCCTAGCGCGGCCACGTCGAGCCTAACGGCTGCTGGTTTGGGGCTCTCCGATGACGGGGGAGGGCCTCCAGTGCCAGGTCGGGGGTTCAGTACCGCTGGGAGAGTCGTGGGTACCGCAGTATGTTGGTTCTCCGGTACTGGTCGCGTCCTGGCCGCCGCTGGTTTCCGTAACGGCGAGGACGCGACCGGTACCGGTGCGGTGAGGCCGCCGCCCTTGCCCTTTTCACCGGTTGCATAAGGCCCGGCACTAACCTTCCTGGTCTTCCCCCGCCTCCCCCTTTCCCGTATTTTCTAGATGCCGGCTATGAGTTCGACATCTGCTTCACCTCGGTACAAAAGCGGGCGATCCGTACTCTCTGGACCGTCCTGGATGCCATTGATCAGATGTGGTTACCCGTTATCCGGACCTGGCGCCTAAATGAGAGGCACTATGGGGCTCTCACGGGTTTGAACAAAGCTGAGACTGCGGCGAAGCACGGTGAGGCACAGGTCAAGATCTGGAGGCGCTCCTATGACATCCCTCCGCCTCCCATGCAGCCTGACCACCCCTTCTACAGCACTATTGCAAAGGTAAGACCCATTGCTCTTTGGCTGCCTTGCAGGGAGTCTCCTAGAAGTCACCTGCTGTGTGGCCTGGCTTCTTCTGTAAGGTCTCCTGTGTCTCTGCTGCGTTACCTGGGGCTGTTGTGCGTGGTGCTGGTTGGCTTTGGGCTGAGTTTATCTTGCTCCCTTTCTGTGGAGTTAAAGCCCTGGGCATTGCAGAGATAGGTCCAAAGCAGAGGGGCAATACCTCTGTTAATCATTAGTGCCATGACCCATTCATGGATATTTGATCTGGTTTCTTTGCCCGGGTAGGCAGTGTATGACTTTTCCCAGGAGGGCTCATGGCCCTGACTGGCTTATCGCAGCCTCAAACCTCAAAGGCACTTCCTTGCTTCCAAGGCTGGCTTTGCTTACATATCATGGGTCCTCAGGTGGAGAATTTGGGGGAGGGATGAAATCTTGCCACCATCTTCCCACACTTGGATGAGGGGCACTGGGCTGCTGTGTGAGCATGGTCGTTCTCCCAGGATCGTCGCTATGCTGACCTGACAGAGGACCAGCTGCCGACATGTGAGAGCTTGAAGGACACCATTGCCCGGGCTCTGCCTTTCTGGAATGAGGAAATCGTCCCACAGATCAAAGAGGGCAAACGAGTCCTTATTGCTGCCCACGGCAATAGCCTGCGTGGGATTGTCAAGCACCTGGAAGGTAGGTCACCCCTGCAAGGGCATCCCAGGGACCTCCCTGCTTCCCCAGCTGGCCCTGTGGGAAGGTCCAGGAGTGACGGCACTGCTGTGTTCGTAGGCATGTCAGAGGAGGCCATCATGGAGCTGAACCTGCCCACCGGCATCCCCATTGTCTACGAGCTGGACAAGAACCTGAAACCTGTCAAGCCCATGCAGTTCCTGGGGGATGAGGAGACCGTGCGCAAGGCCATGGAGGCCGTTGCTGCTCAGGGCAAGGCCAAGAAGTGAGAGCGGGGATCAGACCAGCACATAGTAGAGCCCCTTGCCATTCCCCACCCCTCTGTTCACACCCCCACAGTTGTAGGAACTTGGAGCTGTGGAGCTGGAGCCGCTCCCCACGGTTAGGCCCATTCCCTCAGACTAGGCTCCCCTCTGCAGACAGCCTGCAGGCCCTGGGGTGAGGGCTGGACACAGAGATTTGGTGTGAAAGGGAGCCCAGGCTCTGCCAGGAAGCAACCACACACCTCTCCATGCCGTGATCCCAACCCTCGGACCCTGTCTGCAGGGGGACACACTGAGCAATCCCTTGCCATGCCGGGCTCCTCCTTTGCTTTGCATCCCCGGCAGTTCTCGTCACCTCTTTACCGTAGTTTTGTCACTTGATTTAGTCCTCCTGGGAGCAGTGAGGCGAGTGCAGTGCAGGCAGCGACCAAGGTGGGTACCCCATCCCCTCATGGGTGTGTGGCACAGTGACTGGGATGCCACTGGAAGGGTTGTGTTTTGGTGCACGTGGTACAGCACCCCAGGGTGGTACTCACGACTCTGGGCCCAGCTCTGCCAGCCCCTGCTTTAACTATACTGCCTTCAGACAAGGGCAAGGGAGGGAGCCTGTTGCCTGGAGGTCCATGTCTGCCACATACTTCCCCCAGCTGATGCCCATCCTCATCCTGCTGGTGAGGCAGGTTCTGTTGTGTCCCATCCCTCGCGTTGTGTGTACGTCGCCTGTCACTGTGGCCTCCCCTCTGCCGGTGTCGTGAGCCTGGTCTTGCACAGGGTCAGCGTAACTGTCCAACCATAGCAGCTGTCTTGTTCCAGTTCAATAAAGGAGTAATGCGCAATAAGGAGGTGTCCGTGTGTCTGCGGGCCGTGAGGGGCTCCCTGCTGCCAGCACCTGTGCAAGACAGCATTCACTGCTGGGCACAGACATGAGGGTGCAGAAGCTGTGCCAGGCTCAAGGAGCAAAGCACAGCTTTGCAATCCCTGCCTGAGAGGGTGACACCCTGTCATGCTGTGGTTTTTGGGCTCTGTGCGCGCCACACCCTCCTCCCAAGGGCAGGGCATGCACGTGTGGCCCGAGGAGATGAGATGTGGTGTCCCCAGGCTGTTCGCAGCCACAGCCCACACTGGTTATCAGTGTGCTGAGACAGGCTCTGCTCCAGGCTCGACTCTCACATGGGGAAACCAACCTGGCAAGGCAAGTGCCTAGCGCAGTGCAGCCACAGCCCAGGGCTCTGTGCTGTTGGCCTCACTGCAGCAAAGCCACTCCCTCACTCCCCCCAGCAGTGACAACGTGCTTCCTCCTGGCCACAGGCAGCCCTGGCTCCTCCGCAGGCTGTAATGAACAAAGCATGGAGCTCTCAAAAAATATTTATTATCCACAAGTAGCAAACCTGTCCTGCCACTGGGGGCCTGGCTGGACCTGTGAAGGAGGTGGGTGCCCAGGGGCTGCTCTGGCTCCACAGGCCCCAGTCCTGCAGCCCCCTGCCCTCTCTCAGGTGTTACGTCTGCAGGAACTGGGGCTGCACCCGGGCCACCTTACGGAACTCCTTGGTGTGTGTCCGTGGGCACTGCATCTCGCACCAGCTGATGGGCACCATCTGCACCCCTGGGGACACAATACGTCAGGGTTGCTCCTTCCCAAACCTGCATTCCTCCATGGGGAGAGGGAGGCAGCTGCATCACTTGCCCCTCAGGCAGGGATGCAGCAGAACTGTTTCAGCCCAGGCCCTGTCTCTGTCCCTGTCCTGTCCCTACCTGCCTCACTTCGTGCCACCACCACACCCAGCTCGTTCTCTGCTGTGCTCAGCAGGTAGTTGGACTGCGCGTCCCCTAGGGAGATCTGGTTGGACAGGAGTTAAGGGAAAGACTTGCACGAGAGGGCTCAAGCCAACCCACTGTCCCTGAGGGGGAAGGATACAACTTTGGCCAGGACGATGTCACTGGGGCGGAAGCTCTTGTACACTTCTACCTGCACAGGAGAGAGGAGGCAACGCCCCACAGCGCCAGGGTGTTGTCAGTGGGGGGACAGGGCCCCCATGAGCAGAAACCAGGGGCAACGGGTGTAGAACAGTTACTGGCAGTGCCTCACTGACCTTATCCTTCTCCGTGGCTCGGATATCTTCTCTCCTGAAAAAAGAGATGGAGGGATTTGAGTGCCAATGAGCAAAGGCGACTCAAGAGCCTGTGGCAGAAGCTGCCCCGGCCTTCCTGGGCGCTCGCCAGGACCTGCTGGACACCAGCCCAGTGCTCAGGGCAGAGATCCAGCTCAGGACAGCCAGCTGCACTACCCCCAACAGCGTTCCTCCCCCTGAAGGGTGGGGGATCCTAACCTTTTCCCTACCGTATGGTGCCTCGGAAGGTGGATTTCAGCGGCGTGGAGCCAACATACAAGATGTGCACCTTGGCAAAGCGGGAGTTAATGCTGCAGACCTGCATGTAGGAAAAGGGGAATCAGTGCTCCAGGCAGGGAAAGGGCAGGGTGCAGGCAGGACACGGCTGCCTGGGGAGCTCAGGTCTCACTTGGCCTCCTCCTGCCTGTGACCAAGCAATGGTGGGACACCTGGCAGCAAACCAAGTGAGGAAAATGATACTTGTGCAATTCGAGGCACTAGAATAAGGCTGAGACCTGCACTGATCCCAGTCCCTCTCCCTCCACCAGGAATGTAAGGAAACTAATCCGTGCTCTGTGCCACCCTCTCTCCAAGCTGCTTGAGGCACTGACCTGCATGCTCCCTGCCCCAGAAAGAGTTACAGAAGGAGAGCAAAAAAAAACCTCCCCTCAAGCTCACCTCAGTCTCAGGGCAGGTGTCCCTCATGCCAACACCCACTTTCTCTGTGAGTGAGGAACTCAAGGGAGCCCCTGGGCTGCCCCTGCCCTGGTGGGAGTTGTACAGAGAAGACTAACAAGCCCAGGGACTCCTCACCCCACCCTATCCGTGTGCAGGAACAAAGCTCAGTATGAGACAGAGAGAGTCGAGGCCGTGCAGTTTGTCAACGCAGCGCTCCAGCACCCCACCTTGCACGTCACCACGGCCCCCACGTTGGGCAGGAGCTGGGACTCGCTGTCTCTCACCACCGACACCACGGGCAGCTGCAGGGCAAGACACCAGGGTCAGCACAGGGCACAGCTCGTGCACAGGATCACGAGCCGAACCCCGTCGGAGTCCAATTCCCCATCGAAGCCCAATCAGGGAGGCTGTGCAGCCTGGGCGCACGGCACTCAGCCTCGGGGAGGAGCAGCCGTGCCGCGGCCGCGCTCACCTCGCTGTCCTCATTCCTCCTCTCCAGGCAGCCGGCCAGCGAGGAGAAGATGAAGCCGTGACGGGTGTAGGTCCCACTGCCAGCCGTAGCCTCCTCCGTGCTGCACAGCCGCTCACCTGCGACACAGGGGCTCAGGGGCTGCCGGGGCATCCCGCTCCGGGGACCCGGGCCCCGGACCGCTCCGGGCACAGCGCTCGCTCCCAGCCGGCCCAGTGCGGGGCATCCCCGGGGCAAGCCCCTCCGCACTGCCTCATCCCGTACTCCTCTCCTGGGCCACCGCGTCCCCTTCCCGGGCAGTAGCAGCCCCAGTGCCAGGAGCCCCGGGCCGCACTCACCAGGGACGCAGTAGCGTGCCGGGGGCGCCATGCTCGCTGCCGACAGGGCATCCCCAGAAAGCCCTCGCCCTATTGGTCCCCGACGTCAATGCCGCGATGTAAGCGGCGTGGCTATTGGTTCTCTCCTACATGACACGCTGCCTGCTGGGGGCTGTAGTCCAGCGGCGGCAGACGGCGCTCCCGGCATGCCGTGCGCGGGCGCTGCCCGTGGGCCGGCGGGGCCCGGGCATGGAGGCGGCGGGCCCAGGTCGGCGGCGCCGGGCGGGGATGTCAGGGCCTTGCGAGAGGCTGTGGGGCTGTAGGGGCTGTGGCGGCCGTGGGGCTGGGCGGGCTGAGCGGCCATACAGAGGTGCTCTGGGGCGGGGAGCGCGGGGGCCGGGAGGCGATGGGGGGTGCCTCGTGTGCTGCCGGGCAGGAGGTGCTTGTGCAGACCCGGGAGGCAGTGGGCGGCTGTCGCCCTGGAGGTGCACTTGGGATGGGAGGCAGTGGGGGGAGCGCTGCTGGTCTGGAGGGGCCGGGGTGTTACGGAGCTGGATGCGGTGGGGCTGTTGGCGTGGGCAGCTTTTGAGGATGGGGCTAAATACCCGAAAGTGTCTTGGCGCTGTGGAGCTGGATGCTGCTGAGCCGGGCGCTGTGGAGCCACCGGAGGGTGCCACAGGGCTGCGCCTGGGTGCCTGGACCTGGGAGAGGAAGGGCTCGTCTGTGCCTGGGGTGGGGCCAAATCCGAGGTTCCCCACGCGTCGGCTGTGATGTTGCCAGTGGTCTTGTCCGTGCTGGTGGTTGCTGTCCCATTCCCATGGGCTCAGTGCCCCGCTGGGATGTGGGGACGGCCGTGGGCAGGGCTAGGGCCGGATCCCAGTGCCCGACTGAGCAAGGGAAAGTTGCATGGCTCTGCTAGAGCCTCATCTCTGTGCTTGTGCTGCTGTCTGCAGGCAGGTGCCTGGAGACAGAGTGGGTCTTGCTCTGGAGCAGGCTGGCTGCCTCCCCTGTGGGTTCCCTGCCCAACAGCTGCTGCCGTTGTAGGTGAGGAAGCTTCTCCGGATGGCAGGAAGGTGCTGTGTCTTTGGAGGGAAGGGCTGACCTCAACACCTGCTTCTGGCTGCAGTGTTTTGTCTTTTACCACACTGACAACACAGGCATGTGTGCCACCCAAAGACTGCACGGCAGAAGGTTGTTGCTCCACTTTGCACCTGCTGAGTTTCAAGGAAAAGCTCTTGGCAAGCCAAAGGGGAAATGTGGAGAAGAGGGTGATGCGGGGGTTTGCATGTCCCACCTCTCTCATACCAGGGTATAGAAAGTCTGGGCAGGAGCCATGCCTGTGACCCGGAATGGGCTGCTGGGTCTGGGGTCCTCATATCCAGGAGATCCCAACGTTGGAGTCAACCCCACGCTCCTCAGGCAGGGTGGAGGAGAGCCCTGGCTCCTTTGGGCAGCACATCTGGATGCTGCAGCTTCTGCCCTCACCCTCCCTGCTGCTCCCCAGGGGCTGTGCTGGTGGACACAGCAACACAGAGACGATCCCTGCTGGAGGGACTCTGAGCTCTGGCACCAGTGCCTGGCACCAGACCAAGGCGAGTGCTTGGCCCAGGCTCAGAACGTGCCTCGGCAGGACCCTGGGGCAGCCTCGCTGCTTAATATTGATGGGTATTGCCTGCATGGAGGCCTGGGGGCCCCAGCCCTGCAGATCGTTTTCCCATGTGCTGAGCCAGATCGGGTTCCTCGTCACTCCCAGCAAAGCTCTCGGGCAGGATAAGGGGCTCAGCAGGCAGGGGAGTGCCGGCCTGGGGCTATCCTTAGGGCCCTCATTTGCTGCTGTGTGGCATTGTTCAAGGACCCAGGCGAGGAGAAGGAGGAAGTGTTGGGACTCTTGGAGTGAGGCTGTGAGGTTGGGAAGGGCACAGGGTGGCCTCTGCAACTTGGTCCAGAAGTTGAGGTGAAGGGAAGTAGCATCCTACTTTTTGGGGTTAAGGAGGGACTAGGGGAGGAGGGGTAATCCTGTACCGGCTCTTCCACATGTTTCTTGTGTGGATTCTCCTGTTCCTGAACATGTTGGGAAGGGCTGGGATCATCCCTGGAAATGGTCCAGCATCCTGGATGCTCATGCCTTCTCTCGTTTCCTCTGAGTCAGACTCTCCGTGTCACTCCCCCGGCCCCCTCCCCGCTGGGAAAGACGAGATGGGACCAGAGAGCACCTGAGCCCAGATGCTGAGGGGCCTGTGCCCCCTGCTTCGTGCAAAGAGACATCCCAGCGACAGCAGCCCCACAGCCCCCAGGAGCCTGGGCTCAGCTTCTCCAGCTCGGCATCCTTGTCAGTTCAGGGAGCTGCACTACCGGCATCAGCACGTCAGGGAGGGGAAACCCTTCCCGAGGGACAGCCAGGCAGCAGGGTGGCCTGCCCACGCCGAGCTCCTGTCCCCCCAGGCGTGGTGTGGCAGGGATGAGGAGCCGGCAGCGGATGTTTGCCGCGGTGATGCGCCTGCTCCTCAAGTGCCTGCGGCTGGGCCGGCGGCGGCGGTTCAAGCTGGTGCGGCAGGTGGAGCAGCTGTGGCACTACGGGCTCCTCTGCCTCCACTCCCTGCTCTACAACTCCTTTACCAACGGCGATGTGGTGCTTGACTCCGTCTTTGAGCCCATCTACTGGCTGGTGGACCATGTCACCCGGTGGTTTGGCGTGGTGAGTCCCCCTCACTGGGCAGGGTACACGTGGTGCTGGGGCAAGCGTGCTTCTGGGGCAAAGGGCTCAGGGCTGCCTGTGCTCCGGGCAGGAAGTGAGCTGGGACCTCAGTGTGCGGTTCAGATTGGTTTCCTCTGGCTCTGTCCTGCCCGTGCCTCTCCGCAGGCAGCGAGGAGCAGGCGCTGCCCACTCCAGTGACCCAGGCCCCTTTCCTGTAGGTGTTTGTGGCATTGGTGATTGGGCTGACGAGCTCTATTGTGGCCATCGTGTACATCTGCCTGCTGCCCCTCATCCTGCAGACCTACACACCTGCCTGGATATGCTGGCACCTCGCCTATGGACACTGGAACCTCATCATGATTGTCTTCCACTACTACATGGCCATCACCACCTCACCTGGGCACCCACCACAGGTGAGGCACCTCGCGGCAGCACAGCCTCTCCCAGCTGGACACTGGGGACCAGCTCCAGATGGTCACTGGGAACAGCCTGGTGATGTTGTTGCAGGAAGCCTCTGGATTGGGGAAGCTAGGCTGGGGAGGCAGTGAGGGGTCACAGGGGAGGGAGGTGCAGGTTTTAAGGTGCACAAATCTCTTCTGACCTGTGCACAGGCCAAGAACGACCTCACTGGCGTCTCCATCTGCAGGAAATGCATTGCCCCCAAGCCGGCTCGCACCCACCACTGCAGCATCTGCAACAGGTAAGGCACCCTCCTTCTGCCTGGGGCAGCCTCTGGAACCCTGCTCCTCACCCCCTGCCCCAGCGTGAGACAGGGGCCCTGCTCCTCTGCTCTGCCACCTCCTTGCCCTGTCGCTTGTAGCCTGCAGGGCTGGGGGGTGCCTGTCCCCTCCCAAACACACCACTTGCACTGGCTCTGACACTGGCACTGCTCTCCTCTCTCCCAGGTGTGTGCTGAAGATGGACCACCACTGCCGTATCCTTCTGCAGTACTAACTGGTGGCACGCTCCTGGTGGTGGGCAGCCCTGCTTCCCCCTTCTCTCCCAGTCCCTCCTCTCAAGGAGACAGCCAGCATAGGGATGGGTGATAGGAGCAGGGCCCAGAAGAAGCGCCCTGGTCCCTGGGTTGGGTTTGGACCCATGATCTGTCACAGTTATGTACCTTTAACCCCAGAGGCAGCCTGGCTAAACAACTGTGTGGGGCACTACAACCACCGCTACTTCTTCTCCTTCTGCTTGTTCATGACCATGGGCTGCATTTACTGCAGCATCAGCGGCTGGGAGATGTTCCGGGATGCCTACACAGCCATTGAGGTGAGCGGCCAGGCCCCAGCCCTCTCCTGCCATGCACCAAGACTGCCTGGCTTCCCCAGGCTGAGCTTGCAGAGCAAGGCTGGGCCAGGCCTGGCCCTATAGTGACTTTGCTTCCCCCTTTTCTCCTCCTGCGAGGCCTCCAGCTGCTCTGGTCCTGTGGGGGTGTGAGGGGAAGGGTCCGTGCCCCGCTCCTCTGAGACACATAACTGGTGCCCTGTTTTCCGTCCCCCTAGAGAATGAAACTGCTTGAGAAGGAGAGACTGCAGGTGGCTGCCAACCAGGTGGGACATCACTGCCCCCCAGCTGCTCCAGGCAGTGTGGAGCAGAGCTGCCCTGCAGGCTGGGTCCTGCTTGGGGCTCTGCTCTCATGCAGCACCCCACACCAGAACCAGCCCCCATGTTCGTCTCACGTGCCAGAGCTGGGGCTGGCCAGGTAGCTCTGCTATGGACACTGCCTCCAGCAGCTTGGGGTCTGCCTTGCTGTGCACCAAGCTTCCAGGGGCTTGTGCTGGTGACAGCTTCTTGGCTTGTGCTGCTCAGGCCATGGTCTCCTGGTGAAGCTGCAGCACTCCATACACATCTCACCCTGCCCATCAGCTGCAGTGTCTTGACCAGTCCCATGGCTGCTCCCTGCCCCCTTACCTCCAGGTCACTGCTCCTCACACCTGTGCCAGCTCTGGGTGTGTCTGTCTGTCTCGTGCCTGTCCCAGGCTGCCTGCCCCTGACCCTGGCTGTTGCATTAGTTCCAGTTGCAGTCCTTTCTCACTGTCCAAGCTCTGCAGCAGTGAGGGCTGCAGCAATCCCTGTCTGGCTTCAAGCGGTAAAGTAGTTTGGGTAATCCTCCCCATCTGATCCTTTTTCAGACATACTACCAGACCCCACCACCCACCTTCTCCTTCCGCCAGCGAGCTTTCCACAAGAGCGTGGTCTACCTCTGGGTCCTGTGCAGGTGAGGGGGCCCAGGGCTGGGGAAAACAGAGTGAAACCTATGACGTTGCTCGCCCTCTACCTGCCTGTAGCTGGGCTTGCTTGCTCTAGCACAGACTTCGCTGCCCTGCCAGCCTTGGGCGACAGAGAAGGAAAGATTTTGTCTCTCCGTCAGAGGAGATTAGACAAGCCGACCCACTTATGCGGCTGTGGGTGCGGGGAGACAGCCTCAGCCCCCGCCAGCTGCAGCACCAGGGAAGGAAGGCCTGTGTTTCACCTGCTGTCCCTTGTCATTTCTAGCTCGGTTGCACTGGCCCTGGGTGCCCTCACGCTGTGGCACGCTGCCCTCATCACCCGCGGGGAAACGAGCATCGAACGGCACATCAACAGAAAGGAGAGGCAGAGACTGCAGAAGAAAGGCAAGGTCAGCACAGCCTGCAGCATGGGGGCTGGCTGGGGCAGAGCAAGACGTGATGTATCTCTCCCTGTCCTGCAGGTCTTCAGGAACCCCTACAGTTACGGCAGCTGGGATAACTGGAAGGTGTTCCTGGGTGTAGATGTGCCAAGGTAAAATCTTGGGAAAGCCCCTGCCTGAGAAGGTGGTGGCTCAGCAGCTCTTGGGGTTGTGGGAACAACAGGGGCTCTCCTTGGGCTGCTGGGGGAGAGGACAACAGTGAACATTGATCCCACGCTCTGCACTGCACTGGGCTTTGTAAGGGCTGGAAGACCTGGGCATCATTGGCCTTGTGCCTCATGGGCCCTGTCTGGTGACAAGGTGTGGCGTGCCCAGCACACCTTGGCAAGGAGAACCCCACCTGAGGAGCTCAGCCATCATGGCTGCTCAGGACGCAGTTCCTCAAAGCTGAGAAGTGCCGAGACTTCACCTTTTGGCTATGGCTTCACTTTCCCCACAGGCACTGGCTCACCCGTGTCCTGCTGCCCTCTCCTCACCTGCCCCACGGGACAGGCCTGAGCTGGGACCTGCCTCCCTGTGTGATGGAGCCACACGCGCCACTCTTGGCAATCTGAGGCCCTGTGCTCTGGACGTCCCTTCCCACAGGCAGGGGAGCGCGCGGGGACCTGCTCCGCCGCTGCAGCTTCCTTTGGCCAAAGTGCCTGGCAGAAGGCTGCTGCTGACACACAGTGCTGACCGGAGCCAGAGCCATGGAAACTATGGACACTGTTGGTGCCTGGATGCCTGCTCTCTTGGCTCTTGGTGGCTGCAGGCAGCCCAGGGGCAAGGTGGCAGAGCTGCTGCTCCCTGTCCCAGCTGAAGGTGCTGCCTTCCTTAGCACAGGTACGGGCCAGCGTTGGCCCAGCTCAGCTCTCTGAAGGGCTGGGTGCAGAGGATGGCAACCCCATCCCCCAACTGCTCCCCGGGGAGTCTTTTTAAGACCATCCACTAAATACTGTTTTTTTTAAGGGAGTCTGTTTTTTTTATCTCGTGGGGGACATGGATTTCTGGGGATGGGAGGAGAGGGACCACAATGTGAAAAGAGGAAGAAGGGCCTCTAACCAGCAGCATCTTAAGCTGCTCAACATATGGAAGAGCACTGAGGATCCAGCCTGAGCTGCATGGAGACCCTCACAGCATTATCAAAACAGATATATTTATTCCTCTGGCACGTGGGTTGTCACACACCACACGTGTGCACAGACCTGTCCTGTCCACCCACATGTGGCAGGTCTGTCCATCACTGTCCCTGGCTGCAGCAGAGGGTGGGCAAGCCACAAGCAGCACAGCTCCTTCCCTGCTGTGGGTGTTGAGAAAGGACTGCAGTGAGGGGTGCTGTCTGCTGGCCTGCACGCTGCACCCCTGGCACTCGGGGCAGTCTTGGGCTCTGAGGATCCGGAGGGTCCATGGCATCGGTTGGATGACTTGGTGGGTTAGCGAGGCGCTGGTCAGACCGTTGGTCAGCACAGGGAGGGGACACACAGGGCGCTCACCTGCCTGGGCTCCCGAGCAGGAACCTGCAGGGACAGAGATGGTGCCATCAGTCATGTCCCCTACATGCTGGCACCCCCTCAGCAGCTACTTCCACACACTCACCATTCCCCACGTGCTGCCACTGCTTCCTTCCGCACCAGCCTCTTTTTGTCGTCCAAAGGCTTGGCCAGTGCCCGGATAACTCGGCCCTTGTACGGGAGCAGCTGTAGGACAGAAGGGGCTCTTTGTGAAAGAACTGGATGCTGGCTGCCCCCCAGGAGGTGTGGGACCCCCTTGCCCCTCTACACACAGGCGCTGGCAGCAGGGTGCTGCAGGAGAACTTACCACTGTTGTGGGCAGACTGGTGAGCGCATGGGCACAGCGCAGGGCGGCGATGCGGACAGCCTGGAACAGAAAGGGATGAGGGCAGCATAAGGGGCAGGAGAGGGGCACAGCAGGGAGGAAGGAGGGGGTGCACGCACCATGGTGGGGCTGGAGGTGAGGTTGAGGAACTTGGTGACCAGTGTGTCGACATGCAGGCTCATGATCTGGGGAGCTTCGAGCAGCAGTGGGTGGAGGCAGCTCAGTGTGGAGAGCTGTACTACACGATCGGAGCAGGACAAGGCTTCAAGCAGGAGGGAAAGCAGCTGCAGAGAGAGGGAGAACACAGGAGCTGTGAGTAACCCCAAACCATGTACTCTACAATGTCACAGGTCACCCTGCCTGCCATCTAGGCCGGCTCTTACCGTGGGCAGCTCTGTTACCAGCACAGGTTTGGGGAGGTGGTTGAGCACATGGGACAGGCCCTTCAGGTAATTGGCCTTCACCTCTGTGGAGAGCAGAGATGGTTACAAGCAGCCAGCAGAAGGAGGAGATGCTGGCTCAGGTCTCCTGGTTAAAGGGTCAGGAGTGGTGAGGCTGGGCTGGGGGTGGCCACTCACCAGGGCCAGCCCCATGGAAGCCTTGAACCAGCTTGGGGACGTTGTCAGTGAAGAAGCGCTGGCGGAACATGATGCGCACGTCAGCATGGCAACCCTTGTGCAGCACGTCCGGGGACTCAGCCATGAGCAGGGAGAAGCCGTCGGCTGCAGCAGGGCCCAGCTCTGTGTCACTCAGCAGGCCCAGCAGCTGCGAGGGAGAGAGCCCTGAGGCAGAGTGCCCTGCTGCTGGGGGTCCCCAGCCAGCCAGGAGGGAGCAAGGCAGGTTTCTCAGACATCACCCAGCCCCACCACCACCTACCTTGTCCGTCAGGCAGGAGCTCAAGGGGTGGTAGCGCAGCACCAGGGCTTTGGTCACCTGTGCAGGTAGAACAGTCGGTGCCAGGCTGGGTCCCCCGCCCCCTTGCCCCACTCATCCAGGGCAGGCCTTACCCAGAGAAGCAAGGTGAGCGCCTGTGTTCGGCGGGGCCCCTCCTCAAGGCCGGGCTCCATCCTGTTCACTGCAAGTTGCAGGATTTCGTCCAGCTGCTGCCCTGGGGACAGAAGGGACAAGCTGAGCCATTCTCCCGGCCAGCAGTGGGCAGGGACCCCCAGCATCTGCCCTGGCCCCCTTACCTGCTGGGTGTTTGTTCACCAGCCCTGCAAAGCACTTGGCAGCTGTGGTGGCCGTGAAGGGACAGTTGCAGGAACAGCTCAATGCCAGCAGCTCCCGGAGCAACCATTCCTGCTGAGGGATTGCCACCTGGAAGAGATACAAAACGTGTTATGGCCCAGGGCTGCAGCTGCTCCCTCCGTCTGTCTGTGGAGCTTGGTGTGGACAGAGACTGGAGGGTGCTCGGGCAGCGCTCCTCTCCACCCTGCTCCCCACCAACGTACATCACGGGGCAAGGAGCAGACAAAGGCCATGAGGAGGGCGACCAGGCGTCTCTGTGCCTCCAAGGACTCCCCATCCTGTGAGGGAAGAACAGTGCCCGTGTCATCACCGTTCTTGCTGCCAGCCTGTGCCAACATCCTCATTCTTGCCCATTCTGGTGCCCCAGCCCCAACCACCAAACATACCCCAAAAGGCTGGAAGGAGCAGGGAAAACTGTTTTGGGGTAGGAAGGAGACCTCTCCGTCCAGAAAGAGGGGCACCACATGAGACACACTCTGGGCGGCCAGCCTAGGAGAAAAAAGACATTGTAATGTGCTGCTCTGCCAGGGTCACCAGAGACCTCCCAGGAGGCACAGGGTAACCCTGTACAGATAGCAGCAGGGGGCATGCAGCCTGCTCCCTCCCCACGATGGAGCACCCAGCTTCCTGCCCCAGCTTCACTCACTCAGGGCTCAGGTGAGTGGTGGCAGCGCTGATGACTGGGATCATGGCAGCCAGCACCTCTTCCTCCAGCAGTGCTTTGCCCGACAGTGTATGGGTGCTCTCTGCAGGTAATGGGAGGAATGGAACTTGCTGGAGCCTGCTGTTCAGAGGGAGGAGGCAGGCACAGCCCCCTGAACCTTCACCAGACTGGGGCAGGGCTCTGGGACAGTGGCAGGGAGCAGTGGAGCCCACTCGTGAGGGCCATGAGTGCCAGAAGGCAAGGCACTGACTGCAGGATCAGAGACCCCTGGGAGTTGCCTGCTCTCCCCTCTCCCCCTCCAGCCCTGCACTTACCTTGCATGGCTGCCTGCACAGCCATGGCCAGCAGGCACGGCACCACCGTCTGGTGGAAGTACCAGCAGCCCTCCACATCCTGTTGGCACTGCAGGGCCACGCGGTGCAGGCTCTGGCACACAGAGACCATGTCTTGGGTGTTCCTGGCCTCAGTCCCTGCAAGGCACAGTCACCATCACATCAAACAGCCTCAACACCCAGCCCCCTGATCTGCACCAGGACCCTGGGACAATGCAGCCCTTCTTAGTCCCATTCCACCCGTAGGATTCACAGCCCAGGTGTGGGTTCCTTGCACCACTGCCATTCGAGCTCTCTCCCAGCCATCACCAGTAACAGAGGCAGCTCCTGCCCAGACACGCTCTGTGGAGCTGCCTGCAGCAGCTCCATTACCTTTCTGCACTTTCTGGAGATGCTGCAGCAGGACAGGGACAGTCTCCCTCACGATGCTGGTGTGGGTGGACACGGCTGCCAGGGCCTGCAGGCAGCGCTGCTGCAAGGAGCGGTGGTTGTGATAGCTCTCCTCCCGCTCTGAAGAGGAAACACACCTCAGAGGGGGACCTGAGATGTCCCACCCAAGGGCACCCCACCCAAGGGCACCCCACCCAAGGGCAGTCAGGGCCCAGACCCTGCCAGGGTAGATGGGGTGCAGCAGCATGGCAGACCCAGCCCACGCCAGGCTCAAGGCACTCTGCGCCTGCTCTGCAGCTGGGCAGCTTCTTCCCACAAGGGTGATCCTGGCTACCAGACCAGCCACAGCCTTCCCTGTGCCAGCACACAGTGCCTGCACTGGGAATCCCCCAGGAACAGCCACCAACCTAGACCACATGGCACAGCCCCACTGCCTGGCAGGAGCCCAATGGGGATGGGAAAGGCTTTACCCCAAAACCAGTCACCACTCCTTTCCCAGCCCTACCTGACTGCAGCTCCTCTTCAAGCCTGGGTACCATGCACCCAGAGAAAACCTTTGGGTAGGTGGTGGCCAGGGACCCAGCTGCCTCCATCGCTGCTTCACTGCCAGAGGGAAAGGGAATGGAAAAGGTGATGCAAGCAAGGACTGCAAATCCGGGGCTGCTTGTACACCAGCTGCACAGACCTGGCCAGAAGGTGTCTCCAGAACCCCATTTCTCAGCAACTTGCCTTTTCCACCCTTCAGGTAGACAGAGCAGAGCCTCCTAATTAGATAGGCTCGGACTTTCTCATTTCAAGCCCATGAATTGTCTGGTTTATCCCTTATAGTCTTCTAGTTCAGAGAGTTCCTGTGCCTTCCCTCAGACTACAGCCCCTCTCTGCAGCAAAGCCAGGCTTTGTTCCTCCTCCCAGAGCATGTGTGACTGCAGTGATGCCAGCCCACCCCTCACCTGCTCTGGGAATCCTCCTCATGCAGAGCAAGACGGATGAGGTGATCCACAATCAGCTCCACATCAGAGGAAGACAGGAAGCCTGGAACAAGAGGCGTAGAGGAATCCTACCCTTGGCCAAAGGCAAAGACACTGGTGTGCTGGACAGGATCCTTCCCCCTCATCCAGGCCAGCAGCAATGCAGCAGCACACCAAATGCCAGAGATACAAGGTGCCCAGCACAAACAGGCAAGAGAGACCAAATGTCCCTGAGCTCATGGCTTGGGTAGAAAATGCTGCCACTACTCCTGTGCACCTACAGGCAGCAGGCAAGGATGTCCCAGCAGCCACTGTGTCTCTCAGAAGAGAGTGACACCTCCCTCTGTCTCCTCAAGGGAAACAAGGCACTAACCTTGCAGGGAGCCCAGGACAGTCAGTGCCTTGATCCCAACCAGCTGCAGCTGCACACTGGGATCCGTCAGCGCCGAGAACACCACAGAGCAAACCGGGGCTTGGAGCGACAGCAGAGTGCTCTCATCTGAAGAGAGGGGCATGGAGTCACTGCCTGTGTTTGGCTGTCACCACACAGCCACCATCATGGCACTTGACAGACCCTTTCTGGGGTGTTGCATTTGACACCCAATCATGCAGGGTCCCTGGGACATGGCAGGGGCTCACACATGCAGCCACACTGGCCAGTGAGCTTTCCTTGTCTGTCAACATACAGGAAAATGAGGTCAGAGCCAGCAGCCCTTGGGACACAGGTGCCTCCTAGAGGGACCAGCCACCCTCACCTTCTTCCACATGTCCCCACTTCTGCTGCAACTCCAGGAAGCCTAGCAGCATTTCCAGGATTGTCCTCCTCTGGCTGCTCTGCAGGGACACAAAGGTGTAACCCAGATCACCGTCACTGCTGGGACAGAGCTGCACCTCAGCCCAGCGCTGCGAGGCCACAGGGTGCCATGGGGTCTCTACCCACACCAGGGAAGGACATCCCCTTAGACACCCTGCTCCCCCCAGGCCCTGTGGAGCCAGCGGGAGCCCCTCACCTGCGTGTGCTTGGTGTATTGCTCCAGCAGCAGGGGCAGGACGCTGCGGGTGATGCGGTGGTAGGTGCGGAGGGAGGCACCCGCTGCTGCCTGCAAGAGTTTGGCACTGGGCCACACCAGCTTCATGTCGGGCTCGCACAGATGGTGCCTGCAATCTGAGATAGGCTGGGCATCAGCTGCACCGGCGCAGAGTGTGCGGGGACACAGCTGATAGCTGGGCTGGGACGTGCTGCCAGGGCGCAGCTCTAAGCTGCAGCACAGCCTCCCCAGCTGAGCAGCTTCCCACCGCCCCGAGCGCACAGAGAGTGCAGTTCCAGCAGAGAGGGAAGCAGCTCAATCCCCTTGTCCTCCCTTCCTGCAGCCAATGACCTTAGAGAAGCCAAAAGTGGCTGTGAGGACTAGAATGAGAAGAGGCTTGAAAGAGAAGAGGAGGGCAGATCTCTACCTAAGAGGATACTTTCAGGCCTGTCTACTCGGGACAGGGTCTCTGTTAGCTACCTTGCAGGATGCTGCTGAGGAAGGAATCCAGCAGATCCTCAGAATCAGAGCTGAGCACGGAGCGGGAGAGGCAGGCAGAGAGAGCATGCAGTGCAGCCAGGCATTCCGTCTCAATCTTCTCGCTTGCTGTCTGGAACACCTGGAGGAGAGGCCATAGGATGAGCTGAACTCCATGCCAACAACAACCACAGGCTTCAGACTCCCAACGCAGGCTGAAAGGCTCAGGCTCCTGCCTCATTTCCCATGTGATTTGAACATGTAGCATGGCACATTCAAGCCACAGGGACATGCTGATAGGGCTGGCCTGTCCCCTCCACTTTTCAGCTGGGGCAGTCCAAGGTCACAGGTGCAGGCTGCTGTGAGATATGGGGCCCACCTGGTCTGGCTGAGAACTCCTGCTCAGCAGAAGCCCAGCCATGGCAGACCCCTGCAGCACTCACCTCTCTGCGCAGGGATGACCAGAGGCTGGGGAGGAATTCCTGCAGCTCCTTCTGCCCGTAGATGGCACAGCAGGCAGTCTGCAAGAGGGAGCCAGGAGAAAGCATCACAGAGAAGCCAGTACCAGGTGGGCACAGTGCTGGGACACTGTCCATCCTGGCAGGCTCACGCTGAGCTCCACAAATTACTCAAGAAAAACAGGAAAGAGCGATGCAGGCCAAACAGGACTCTGGAAATTGTGGCTCTGCAAGGGAGAGTCTCTGGCTGGCAGGGTGAAGGGCTCAGAAGTGGCTGGCAGCTGCTACTGCCACAGATCAGGTGTGGGCTGAAGGGAGTAGGGGATCCCTCCTTACCAGAGTCTGCAGCGAGTCAAGCTTGGCACTTTGCAGTTCTGAGTCCAACTTCTCAATAAGCAGAGGGAGAAGGAACTGCAGAGAGAAGCACTTTAATTCAGCCCACCCTTTGCACCACCTTGGCCACGGCCCTGCAAGGCTGCAAGTTCAGCCTCTGCCAGGAGAGCAGAGGTGAAGGGGTACCTGCAATAGGCAGCCCCTTCCCAGACTGTCAGTCAGCACCCTCCCCATGGACAGCCCCAGCAGGAGACAGGGCTGCCCAAGTGCAAGCTCCTGGTCCCAGCTGTTCCCGTCCCACAGAGTCACAGCAGGAGCTGCAGCACTATGAAAGGCAGCCTGTGCTCAGGGAACAGTGAGGCGCTCAAGAATCCCTAAGGAGCTTTGTACCTCAGCAAATTGGGGCGTGGAGGCCAGTACAGCCCGGAGGCTCAGGATCAGGTCTTCCCTCTGGATGCCATGGGGGTCATTGGGGGGCTGGAAAGGAAGCAGAGAGCAGGTCACCCACCAGTCAGGAAACATCCCAACCCAGCCATCAGCTGAGGCTGCATCACCTCATCTCCAGCAAGACAGCAGCAAGTGCCACTGCAGCTAGTTTGGCACCAGCCTGTCAGCCTGGGTACCATGGCTCAACACTGCCCAGTCAAGACTCTTGGCCACCCTCTCATCCCATTCCCTGGAGGGGACACAACCCCCTAAGAAAACACCAGAAGGAACAGGCTGTGGCACACAGCAGACTCACTCACTGGAGTAAAATCAACAGGGAAGTAGCAGGATGTAACTTCAAACAGCTCCTCCACAAAGGGACCTGCAGACAGAGAGAGGGAGTGAGCAGTGAGGGCAAAAAAGGCACAGCAGCTATGTTTAGCACCCATGACAGGCCAGCTCTACAGCTTTTAAAGTGTGTTAGGGACCAGCCCAGGCCTGGTCAGACCCAAGAGCCATCCCTCCAACAGCTCAAAGAAAAGGGACCTGTCTCCCAGTCAGCTCTGCATAGCAGGTTTAGGCTCACCCAGGGCATAGTCCTTGGCAATGAGATCATGCACAATCTGGAAGGCCACCAGCAGATTGCGGGGATCCTTCTCCCCATCCATGACCTGGATGAAGCCGAAGGTGAAGTCAGCACCCAGGCCCTTCAGCTCTGCAGAAAGAAGGAGCGTGAGCAGGTGCAGGACATCAGCCCTCACCAACACGGCACTAAATCAGCTGAATTGCCCCAGCCCCACAGTCCTTTTCCAGCTCTCCCAGGCAGAGCCACAGAGCCCTCAGAGAAGGTGAAAGCGAGTCATTTTCCCAGCCTCAACAATCCCAGAGCGGCTCTGGCATCTGCCCCCTCACCTTCCTCCCTGGTGCTCATGAAGTTGGTGATGATGCTGTAGACTGTGTGGCGGTCCAGCTGCATCAAGGACTGAAGGGAGGAGCAGACAAATCAAAACCATCCTCCACACATGGCAGCACAGCTACCCACTACCCCACAGGCACCACATGCCCTTGAGAGAGAGCAGGACCCCCAGCAGCTCAGCTACTGCTTCCTGGCACAGAGATCCCATTTATCACATGCAAAGTGTGCACCTGCCTATGCAATGGCACATGAACATGACTGTGTCCCATCACTGCATGAATGCACCATCAGTCACACCAGGGCCATGCATGCTGCCCCAAGGCACTGCCAGCATAAACAATCTTAAATTGGAGGAGAATTGGACTGGGGGCACTTAAACACAGCCTGGAGAAGGGAGCAAAAGGAAATAATTCCCCTAGGGCTGAGAAAAGAGAGGACAATGGTCAGATGCGATCCTCGGCTGCTGTCTGTCTCTCACAGTCTCTCTTGCAGTGAGCCAAGCTGTCTCTAAGCCCTGCAGAAGCACTGCACTGTGCTGAATGTGGCCAGTCCTCAGGGCAGGCAGGCCATCCCCAGAGGCTGAAGGGCTCAGGGAGCAGAGATCAAGGACAGGAGGAGAGGAAATCACATTGCTCACCTGCACATGTACCTCCTGAAAGACGGCTTTGAGCACAGACACTGCTAGCCCTGGGGACAGCACCTCGCACATGCTCTGGGGACAGAAAGAGAAAAGCAAGGACAGAATATCATGATGGCAGCCACGTAACAGAGCTTCTGCCTCCGTACAGCAGCTGCCTGCAGGATCCTCTTCCACAACAGGGAGAGCTCACCACCCCCTCCCCAGACAGAACAGAACAAGATGCCCATCATCTGCACTGCTCCCCAGGGTGGCCAGGGAATCCTTGCCCCAATACCAACACAGGGCAGGAAATCAAGGCAGTCTCCTCTCCCTGGCTCCTCCACAAATGGCACAGCAGGAGAACAGAGGAGACAGGGCAATGCCACCAGATGGGCTGACAGCTCTGCCAGGCCCTGCTCGACACACTGCTCCAGCCCATACCCAGGTGTTGGACCTCCCTGACACTGCTCTGGAGTGCATCCCAGCACTGCGGGCTGGGGGTGCGAGCTCACCAGTGCTCGCAGTCCCTGGAGCACCGAGGGGATCACCAGGTGATGATCTTGCAGCCGGCTCTCATAGAACAGGACCAGATGCAGCACTGTCAGAAACAGACACCAACGTGTGTTAGCCCTAGGAAACGCAGCTGCTGGGTGCTGGCCCCAGCTCAACCACAAGCTGATGGATTAAGAGCGAGCACATCTTGCAATGGTGAATGGTACAAACTGCCACTGGTGGGTGCACCCACCTGGTTCCAACACCTTTGCCCTCTCCTTGTGAGCAGCCCACGCCTGACTGCAGCGGAGCAGCACCCACCTCTGGCTGCTGCAGAAGTGCTGGAGCTACCCAAGAGGCATTTGCCCTAGCCTGTACAGACATGTGGATGCAGACACCAGCAGCAGAGCGGCAGTCTGCTCAGCGGAGGCTGGAGGATGTCATGGGGTGGGGCACAGGGCTGCGGCAGGAGCTCCAGCTTCCTCGCACTTGGCTCCACAACACGTTCCTGGCCCCTGAGTCACGGCCATGGGCGCCTGCACAACCCAGCCCTGGGGAGTGGTAGCAGGAAGCAGACTGGAAGAGCCGGCTAGCAGCATCCTGTGCCCACAGCTGCTGCAGAAACTCAGCCCCCCAGGAGGCAGCCTGACGCAGCGCTTGAGAAATTAACTGCGTGAGCAGGGACACGAGGCTCTAACCCAGCTCACTCCCCTTGCTCAGCTGCCGTGAGTCTCCTTTCTCTGTCAAGCATCCTCACTGAACCTCCCCACTTCTGGCCGCCCCTTTAGAGCACCCCAGTTCCAATCAGTCATCACACCTGACTCCAGCTACTCCAGTAGATAAGGTTCTATGCACAGCTGCTCTCAGCCCTGCGTGGCTCCAGTCAAAGAGAGCCAAATGCCAAGGACTAAGCATCTTTTACTTCCATTCTCCCCTTCCTCCACCTTACTTACTAGCTAGGTCCCCTGTCTAGCCAGGTTGCTGGCATAAGTTCAGCTTCCCATCTGCAAGGTCCCCAAGCCCAAGCCAAAGTTTGTCAGCACATACTGGTTTTCTCCGCTGCCAGCCAGTTGCTATGGGGCATTTAACAGAGCCAGACCTTCTCCTTGCCTCTATGAACAGGGCATCTTCCTCTCGCCACTCCAGTCCCGCACTCCATTCTCATCCTTACACTGATCTCCCCTCCTCCCCAGGCCTCAGGGTTCCTCCTGAGTTAACCTGGTCAGGCTCCAAGGCTGCAGTGTGATTTGGTGTGTGAAGGACAGTCTTCCTGCTCTGAATCATCACCCAAGGATTCTGACATACAGATGTATCCCAAACATGTCCCACGTGGTGCTGAGCACACCTGGGTGTGCAACACCCACACATTGTCAGGGGCCCCAGCTGTCCAGGGATTTGGTGTGTTCAGACAGTGACCTGAATTGTGTGGTGAGGTTGGCAAAAAGGCTGCAGCACAAAGCCTCGTGCCCTCCTTGGACTTTGACTCTCAGAGACATGTACAAAATTGTCACAGTGTTAAATCAATCCCTTTGCCAATTGCAGGACAGACACTTTAGTGGCACAGGCTTTGTCCCCAGCCAGCCACTCAAGGGCCAGAACAGCCCTGACCTTCCTTCTCCTGGAGCAGGGAGTAACACTGGAGCAGGACTTGCGACAACAGCTGGATGCCTCGCCCTCGCGTCCGAGGATCTGTGTTCTCCAGGCAAAACCTAGGCCAAGAGAGGAGAAAGCCCAAGAAGCCTGTTGTGAGTAGGGACATTCAAACAGGAAGTACATCCTGAGCAGGCACATTACAAAAACAAAGAGGTGCCACTCTGTGGGCCCAATCCTGCCTGACTTGCTGGCAGGGTGGGAACAGACTCCTCTCCCCCTGTCCGTGCTGCATGTGTGCACTCAGCCCCAGAACTACGCAGAAAGAAATCCAAGTTCTCAAGTTGGATCAAAGAAATTGCTCTTGCACCATGGTCCCAAGATCACAAGGGTCAAAAAGGGTAAAGCCTCTTACAGTGAGGCAAACCCAGCCCCCACCTAGGGAGAAATGAGCCCAGGCCATGACAGTTCGGAGACAGAAGCAGAAGCTGAGTGCCAGCCAACTTGTGACACGGTGTTGTGCAGCTGTGTGCTCAGGCAGCTCCTGCTGAGGACAGCCCCAACTGAAAAGTGCCCTGCAGCTTGCTGCCTGCCACATCTCTCCTCTGTCCTGGGAGAGCATCAAGAGCTGCTCCGGCCTTGCTCTTTCCCAAAGAGCTCCCATGTCCAGGGAGGGCAAAGCACTGCTCAAGCCCCATGCTGTGAGCAGACAACATCCTGCATGCTGCAATGTGTCTACCAGTGCTGAAGCTCATCCTGGATGAGCACACTTTTCCTTCTAACTGTGCCTCCCAGTGGGAATGTCCCCTGCAAGGCCCCTACCCGATGTATAACTTGCACAAGGCTTTTCTTACCCCAGGGCTTCCACAAGCTGCAGCACTGTCCACCTTCCATTTTTCACCCCTGGAGAAAGGAGGTAAAGAGAGTGAACCAAAGAGATCATGCAGGCATGGTACTGGAGATGGATGCTGGGAAGCATCCCAGCACCGCAGTGGGAAAGGCTGGTCGGTGCTGACTCCTCACTAAGCACCAAAGGAGTCATGTGCACTTAATTGGTGGAGCTGCCTCCAGCCCTGCCTGCAAACACCTCTGAGACTGAGAGCAGATAGCCAGAGAACTTGCCTGCACTTTGCCTCACCCTCTCCCTACAGCCTGGCTGTATGTGTGGCTCCTGAGAGAAGCCTTGCTGTGCTCCACTTCGCTGAGATACTAAAACCCCCTTCTCTAATGTGAGCATGCTGTGAGGAGACAAAGGGCAGCTGTCCAAGCTGCTTTGTGGTCAGAGGAAGATAAAGTGCTGGGATTCCTGGAGTCTCTTTCCAACTCTGACTCAGATACCTTGCCAGGTTGCCTCATTCACCTCCTGCCTCTGTATTCTTGCAGCTCAACTGGGGGAAGAGTCACTCCTCAGGAGGCTTTGGTAAGGACCTGCTTGCTGCACCTTACAAGAACCTTGGCAAAAGGGCAGGTTCTCCATTCCTGCCACCCATTGCCAATGTGGCAGCTTCCCAGAAGGAAAGTTTTGTGTATGCCCTCTGATCAGATATGGGGTGGCAAGCAAGGGACTGCCTTACCTTCAGACCCCTAACCTGCAGCTCAGGTGTCAAGTGACATTACTGGGAAACAAGCAGCACCCCTCACTCTCTACCTGGACAAAACAGCATTCCTCCACAAAAAAACCCCAAATCACCTTGCAGTCACTGAGACTCACTGTCTTTGCCCAGGAGCACTTCTGGGCACTCTGGAGGGACCTGCTCACTCTCTGCCCCGCTGAACCTACACGACTGACAGGGCACTCACCCTCTCAGAAGCTCCAAAGTTTCATTCTGGGCTTTCCCAGGCCTTGTTCCAGCTAGTGTCTCTTGCTGTTGCAAGCATTTACTGTCTCTTCCTAAGCAGTTAATTCCAGTATTAAGACACACTGTTCATCATAGAGCCGTCCCTAGGGATGGGATGACAGTGTGTTCTGACAGCAGGCAATCCCAACTCCAGAGACAGAGCTTTCAGTCCTGCCTGGCGCAGCAGGGAGAGGGAGCCTGAACTGAGGAACAGAACAGATAAGGGGAGTTGCGTGGAAGAAGAGCCCAGCAGGTCTCAGAATTGACAGGCACAGACCGAACAGGGGGTGCCTTCAGAGACAGCCATGACGTGCTGGCAAAATTTCTTGCAGAATAGCAACAGTGAAACAGCAAGCAGGTGCTATGCACCAGCCAAAGCAGAATGGGCTGCAGGAAGAGCTTGGATAGCCCCTCCACATCCAGCATCCTAATATCTCACTCTGCAAGCTCATGAAGAGCCCTTGTGCCTCTGCACCATAACAGAAAAGGTCTGAAACAAACCATCTCTGTGGCCAAGTGCTCTGCTTCTCTGTGTCTGCAGAGAGTGAAAGGAGCTCTACACAAAGCTTCTAGTTCCCTACTCAACAGGAAAGACCTGCAGTGTGATGGCCAAACCACAGCCAGGTACTGATACTCCCCGTGGTCAGCAGCAGTGAGGTCAGCAGCTCCTTTGCTCAGCTCAGCAAGGGAGCTCCCTCTGTTCTCAGGGACCCAGGTGTGACCAGCTTCGCCTCACATGGTGCGGCCACCCCTCCCCGGCACAGCCTGTGAGCGTGGTGTCCTCGTGGGCAGCGCCGCACAGGCCGTGGCGTGAGCACCAGCACAGCTAATTGGACCTGCCTCATCAGCACGGCAGGCACAGTGGTGAGCCCCTGAAACTGCTGCCTCCACATCTGGCAGCAGCACATATGCCCCAAGGTTAATTAGGCACCTTGAATCCCTTTACCAGGAGGGGCTGCCTTCCTATTCTGGGATTCCTGTAGTTCCCAGGGACTAAACAGAAGCAAGCAATTCACCCTGTGCTGGATTACTACTCTGAACCAACATGCTCCCTTTCCTAACAGGTCTGTCCCCCTTTCACACACTGTCCTTCTAGGTATTAGTCACTTCTGAAAGCCTTCCATTCTTTTGTCCCCCACATCCTCAAAATGTGAGCACAACATTCACAGGGAATGTGTAATGGATTCTGTAAAAGCAGTATCCTTCTCTCCCCATTTTTCACAAAAAATGAATTCAGCCTCCTCCTGCCACCCACTGACCCATGCAGCCCAAGCTGCCTGTGACAGCACCAAGGCCTTTCTGCCACTTGTCAAGTTACGCTCATTTTAGTCCTCAGCACCAAATGGGGGAAGCTCAGTGTGTTTCTTACAGCAACTGCACAATGGCCGTGAGTTTAGAAAAAACCTCTCCTTTTGCTCAAGGATACATAATGCAATTTAATCCTTTCTGATGTGTGGTTCTGTACGAGGTCAGTGGGGCCCAAGGACATTTGCCAGCCCCCCTGTTTGTGAAGGTGGGTTTGTCACAAGAGCCACACGGCTGAAAAGAGCTGGGGGGAGCAAATGGCGAGCAATTCCCTTTCCATGTCTTCCAAGAGGCAAAGCTTTCTCCAGACACTTCTGTAACATGACATCAGGTGACAACAGCAGTTGTAAGGTTATCCTTCCCCACATCTATCCCAAATATGTTGGAGACTGTGCAACTCTTCTGCAACATCTTGAATGTCACATAGTTTAGTGAATTCCTCCAAATTTCCTTGGTATTTTCTTCACTCTGTGTTACATGGGCCACTGGGTTACCTTCCTGTTTTGCCAGCTCATCTCATCACCAAGACACTATGGAGCAGTTCACAATCCATCAGGCCTTGGGAAAGGTCTATAAGCTATCCCTCTGTGTAATGTAACATATAAAGGTTGCCCTTCTCTGCTCTCTCAGCTCCTTCCCGAAACATGCTGAAGCCACTGCCTAGAAACACAAAAGTACCACCGTATTCTTAGAAAGCCACGTTCCTGAAGCTGTAACTTCCCTAATGCAACAGTCACCCAATTGCTGTTCCAAGCAAAAGGATAAATTATCCGAGGAAACCAAATGCCTCAAGCCCTGCTAGGAAAGGGGGAGAAACCACAGTGAGAGCAGTCTGCACCAGTCATCTCCCACAGTACCTCAGCAAGGCCACGAGCTCTCCTCCCCCTGTCGACCTCTCTGCCACCCACACGTGCCTCGCTGCTGGAGCCCCTCACCCTCGCTGCTGTCCCACTCCTACCGCACATCTCCTTGCAGCTCCGAGCTGCAGGCTCTCCCCTACCCATTCCCCCGTGCCGTGCCCCGCACGGCAGCCTCACAACCCACGGGCGCGCTCCGTCCCGCGCCTCCACACCCTGCCCTACCCAGCCCCGCAGCCCCACGCTTCCTCCCGAACCCCTCCCCACACC
>VZTE01004808.1:887377-904633 GCA_013397775.1 Eulacestoma nigropectus
TGCCGAGCGCCGCCGGTCGGCCCCGCCATGGGCGGCTGCGTGGGGCGGCAGCGCCGGGAGCGGCCCGCCGCCGGCGGCAACATCCGCAAGCGAGCAGGTGAGCGGGGGTCGTCCTGGCTGGGCACCCTCGCGATCGCGGGCACCGGGGCGGGGGGGCGTCCCCTGTCCCCCTGGGGGTGGCGCGGGAGGAGCGAGGGAGGAACGTGGGCACCGGAGGGGCGCAGTCCGCCACGGGACAACTCTGCCCTCGCACAACCCCAGGAGTCGCTCTGCGCCCTCGGGGTTCCCGGACCGCGGGGGTCCCGGTTCGGTGCGCGGCCTCATGAGCGGGCAGGCACCGCGGCTCCCGTCCCGGCGCCCCGGAGGCTTTGCTGGGTAAGGGCTGGGGTGGGCAGCGCGTCCAGCCGAGCCCTGCCGGTTCCCAGCTCCTCCCGGGAAGGTAGTGTCCTGGGGGGACTGCAGGGTGGCGGGTGCCCCCCGTCTGGGCTCGGTAGCGTCCCCCGGCACGGCGCGTCCTGCGAACGGCAGGGTCCTGCCTGCTCGGGGTCGGTGCTGCCCCGTACACCTGGCTGCTGCCGGCGGGCGCGACCTCGTCCCCGCTGCCCCGGGGCTTCGGGAGGCGCGGGTCGGGCAGGGAGCGGCTGCGCCGGTCCGGAGAGCAGCGGCGGAGCAGGGGGGCTGGTGCAGCTCCGCGGCCCCCCGGAGTTACCGGTACCCGAACAGCCGGGTGCCATGAGGCGCTTCCCCGTGATGCCATCCCGGAGGCCGCGGAGATGGGTACGGTGGACTTTCGGCGGAGAAGCCGTGGGCTGGTAGGATGAATCACGCCTTTCCCTTGCCGCCTCCCCGAACGGTGCCGTCGCAGCCGGTAATTACCGTGTTTATGGCAGAGCGGTAGTAGGCGGCGGGAGAGGAGGGGCAGGAAGCGTATGCCCGGGACGGGACGCCCCGGCCCTCGCCCGCAGCTGGGATGAGGGAGGGAAGGGCGTTTTCCGTGGGACGGTGCCCGCCGCTCCGGCAGCACGTGCAGGGTGCCGTGGCAGCCGGGCCGGGCTGCGCCCGTGCCGTGGGCAGCCGCCTCCAGGTGTGCCAGCCTGCCCCGGGGATGCCCTGCTGGTATGGATCGGGGTGATAGCCCTCCCACCCCGGCACACTTTGCCCCCCAGGGGTGCCTTCTTGCGGATATCGGTGAGGCCTCGGGTCCCTGGCTGACTGTTCCCTCAGCTTGGTGGGATGTGGGGCCATTGCCTTGTAGCTCAGGCTGCTGTGACAGGGGGTGGGGTCAGATCCCAGCATCTGGATCCGTGTGATCCCCTCCTGAGCCAGGCAACAGCTGGCTGCAGAGGCTGTGTCTCCATCCCCACTCGCTGTCCTGGGATGGGTCATGGTCCCTTCCTGGTATACTGCTGGCAGTTGCTGCAGCTGCTTTCTTGCAGTGTGTCCCTTCCTGGGAGAGCAGGGTTGTCCCTTGTGCCAGGTGCCCTGGCTGATTCCTGCCTTTGCTTGCATGGTGCCACCAGCCCATGGGAGCTGCTCAGCAGGTGGTGGAGGATGAAGCAAGGCTACAGCTGCCCTCACCAGCAGTATGGGGACACTGCCCTGGGCCAGCAGGTCCCAGTACGAGGACCTGCTGTCAGCAGGGAGGGTGCTCTTCCTGCCCAACTCTGCTGCCACAGGGGCCCTGCTAAGCAGCCCACCTGCCTGGCCAGCTCCTGCCCTGGCTGGGGCCTGTTGTGACCCCCTGTGGAGGAGGCCTGCTGGGGCTCCCGGCAGCAGGTGACAGCATTGTTCCTCGGGTGCCCAGCTTACCACAGCAGGAGCTGGGGATGCCCGTGGCACGCAGCATCCCAGCCCTGCCTGGCTCGGGAGCGGACCAGCCAGCACTGCTGGAAGCAGTGGTGTGTGCCATCTGGCTGACATCTTCTCCAGGGCCTCCAGGACCTGTCAGCTGGGGCTGCCTGAGGCTCCTGCAGGCAAGGAGCAAACCCCAGGGCAGGGAAGCCTTAGGGTCACATCCTCCTGCCTGGGGGTCCCTCACCAGGGCACCGCCGGGGGCTGAGCCATGGGCAGGGTTCTGCAGGCACAGGGCAGGAGGCAGGCAGGCTGCCAGCTAGATCCTGTTGGCTCGAGGCCGGGCACAGCGAGCGGATGGACCTGTCTGGTGGTGCTGCTGTGGAGAGTTGCACAAGGGGCCAGGAATAGAGCAGCAGGAGGTGATTAGAAAGTGCAGGCCCGGCTAGGCGTCAGCAATAAATAGACAAGGCTTAAGCCCCTGCCTACCTGGGCAAGGCTTCTGGGCATGCCTGTATACACGAGGCAGCCACAGCCTGTCCCTGCTCTCTGCCACAGCCGACCCCCACAGCTCTGATCCTGCTGCCTCCCCTGGGCCAGCCTCTTCCTTTTGTTCCAAGCAGAGCTGGGGGAATGGTGCTGACTGGGAGTGCTGGCTAGGAGTCCTGGCTGTGAGGACACGTGCCCCAGCCCAGTGGCCACAGCAGTGTAGGGCCATGATCCCAGACATGTCCTTCAGGCTGGCTGTGGACACTTCTCCGCTGCCCTCCTGGGGCAGGTGTTGCCTCTGACCTTGCTGTGTCCTGTGGTGCTTGCTGCAAATCCCTCTGGCCCAGCACCGTGACTGCTGAATCGGCAGCACTGGCTGCAGCCTTTGCTCCGCCAGGGATGTGGTCAGGGTGACGCCTGCCAGGGATGCTCAGCGCCCAGCCCTGGGGTAGCTGAGCACCTGTGCCCCTTGGGGACCCCTGAGGTCAGTGCTTGCTGGGAAGTAGATGCTATGCTGGCTCCAGTGGTCTTGGGTAGGGTGAGGCAGGGCTGGTACCATCAGAAAGGTCATGTAGTGCCTTGTGTCACCACACACTTGCTCAGGACCAGCTGTCTGGGGAACTTGGCTCAGCCCACAGCTGGCAGTGGTGGCTGTCTCCAGTGGCTGGGGTGTGTGGCATCACCTTGCCTGGCAGGTCACTGTGTGGGCACAGGCATCTTCCTGCCCAGCTGGAGCCTCACTTTACCCTCATCCTGTCCCCACAGGAAGGGTGCCGGCTGGCCAGCTCAGGGAGAGGGGTGACAGGAAGGAGCTGTTATCATTCATTGTCCCCAGCTCAGCTGGGAGTGACAACTCCTTCCTGCCCCACGTGTCCGGCCTGGCCGTGGGGCCGATGGGACAGGGCTGTTCCCACAGGGCCACAGCCCAGTGTAGTGAGGGCATGGTGGTGCGGGACTGGCATTGGGGTGGCTCAGATCCCTGGGCAATGCTGGCTGCTGAAGGGCTGTGGGGACAAGGCTGGGGGCTGTTCTGTGGAGAGCCAGCTCAGTTCAGCCCGTTGCTGGGGCAGCTGCAGTCTGGCAGCGATGCCCTCTGTCCCCCTGATGCCCAGGACGCTGTGTGCCTGCTGTCTTGCCTGCAGCTGGTCCCTGTCATCCCGGGGTGGGCAGAGGGGACGGTGAAGTCCTGACCCCCCTTCGCTGCAGCTCAGCCTTTGTAATCCCTTTCTCGTTCCGACTCACCAGCTTATTTCCTGGCTAATTCCCCAAGCTATAAATACTGCTCTGCCTCAAAGGGCCCCGAGGCCCTGTGGCCACCCTACAGGGCAGCGACTGGTCCCCCTAACATGGAAGCAAGAGCCCTTGTCCCCTCTGAGGGCAAAAGGTGTCACTTGGGGGAGCAACCGCTGTGGGACCAGTGGGATCTTGGGCAGGGCTAGCTTTGGCCCAGTTCCCCCTGGCTGCATTGGGGACTGTTCTTCACTGGGTGGGGTGATCCCTTGGACCCTTGCTGGGGTGCAGAAGGTCCCCAGGAAGAACCTGTGGGTATGGGGAGGTGGAGGGCTCAGGCCCCGAGGGGAAACCCTGTCCTTTGGCTGAGTGTCCCCCCCTCCTCAGGCCGCAATGAGCCCCTGAAGAAGGAGTGTCCCAAGTGGAAGAGCGACTACCCCATGACAGACGGGCAGCTGCGCAGCAAGCGGGATGAGTTTTGGGACACGGCACCCGCCTTTGAAGGCCGCAAGGAGATCTGGGATGCCCTGAAGGCAGCTGCCTATGCTGTAGAAGCCAATGACCACAGCCTGGCCCAGGCCATCCTCGATGGAGCCAGCATCACCCTGCCCCATGGTGAGGGTCATGGAGGGGGTTTGGGTGGGGTGTGTGCTGAGTGCCCCATATCTGGTCACGTGGGGGTCCCAGGCTGGAGTAGAAAGGGGCTCCCACCTGCCATCCAGAGCTCAGCCCAGCCAAAGGGAGCAAGGCAGGCTGTGCCACGCTGCTCGGGGTGGCCCTGTCCGCATTTGGGTGTTCCATGGGGATGCCCACCCTTAGCATCTCATCCTGCTGTCCCCAGGGTCCCTGACGGAGTGCTATGATGAGCTGGGCAACCGGTACCAGCTGCCCGTCTATTGCCTTGCACCCCCTGTCAACCTGATCCTGGAGCGGAGCGAAGAGGAGGCGGTGGAACCGGCGGAGCCTCTGCCCAATGCCCGGCGGGAGTTCGCCCTCAAGGTGCGCCTCTCCACCGGCAAGGACCTGCGGCTCAGCGCCAGCATGAGTGACACCATCGGGCAGCTGAAGAAGCAGCTGCAGGCACAGGAGGGCATTGACCTGGCCTGGCAGCGGTGGTTCTTCTCAGGCAAGCTGCTCACTGACCGCACACGACTGCAGGAGACCAAGATCCAGAAGGATTTTGTTGTGCAAGTGATTGTCAACCAGCCCCTCCCACCCAGGAACTGAGCCACTCCCTACAGGTTGAGGGGAGAGGGCAGGGGGCTGGGGGACAGTGGCATCTCTGGGGGTTCCCTGTGCTGTGTTCCAGCCCATCTGGAGCCGCTCCTGCTCCCCCCTGAGGCTGCCCTCCACACGAGTGACGTCCCAGGAAGGTCTGCATGGGGCTGTGCCACCACGGTGGCTCCCCTTGGCTGGGGACACGGGCAGGCGCCGTGTTTGCTGCAGGAGGTTCGAGACCAAATGTCTCTGGGGCTGGGGCTCCTCTGCCAGGCTGTGCCGGCAGGGAGAGGCTATGACCCACTGGGCTCTGGCTTCCCCCTGGCCAGGAGACCCGTGGGGTGCTGGGCTGGGTGGAGAAGTCTCCCCTCTGTACATAGTCTGTATTTATCAATAAAGCCTTTTCATCCTTCCTTTGGCCTTGGGGACAGGCTGGAGGGGGCTGTAACCCATAGCCATGGGAGGGCCCTCTGCCTGTCCTATATCTGCTCCCATATCAGAATGGGCACAGGGTGGCCAAGGGTAGCCTGGACACCCCAGCTCTGTTCCCTACTGCCACCCTGACCTTGTCCTGCCAGCCCTGGCTGTTTGCCTTCCAGGACCCTTCCCAGCATTGCCAGCATTGTCCTGTTGTCATCCCGGCTGCTTCTCAGTGTGGGGTCACCACCTCCCTTTCGTGGTGCTTCTCCTCTGGAGGTTTAAGCCTGTGTCTGCCCTTGAGCTAGGTGGGACAGTCTGTGGAGGGGAACAGTCCCAAGACGACCTTCACAGCCACCATGGCCTGCCCTGGTGAAAATAGTGTCTTTCTGCTGCAGAGTCATGCCCATGGGACAGGCACCCAAGGATGGCCCGGGGGACTGCCCAGGAGGGTAACAGTGACGTGGCTGGCTGTCCCTCCCCCAGGTCTTGTGCTGGTGAACAGTGCCCAGCGCATTAACTGTCCTGGCACGAGGCAGTGGTGGCCTCATCTTTCAAGAGGGGAGTGCTCAGGAGGGTTGAACAATGTTCCTGCTGCCGGGAATAGCTGCCAGCTCTGCCTGTTGGCCCCATGTGAGGTCAGTCTCCTGCTGCCAGGCTGCCATGTGCAGTGAGGGAGGCCAGGCAGCCACAGGGACCCTGGCAGGGCTGCTCGGAATGTTCCACACCTGAGGTCATCCTCTAAAGCAGCACAGAGGGGCCGTGACTCCTGGCATCCCACGCTGCCTGCTGCTGGCTGAGAGGCTTGAGAGGACCCATTGCCTCCCTCTGGGTGGGCAGGCCCCCCCCAGGCCCCCTCCCTGCCCAAGGTGCCAGGGAGCCTCGGGCAATGTTGGTGGCTGCTGCAGCATCTGGTTGCACAGATGGGGTGATGGCAGCCATGGGAGCACCTTGCTTGCCCAGGGTGGGTGGCACAGGCATTGGTGCCATACCTATGGGATGACCCTGGATCATGTCCCTTCTCTGCTGAGCCTCTCTTGACTGGCTGTCACAGGTTCTGCACGCCCCAGCTCCCCATAACAAGCACAGGTGTTGTGGTCAAGCCGGGGGGGGGGCGGGGGATCTCTTTAAGAGAGTGTGGGGCTGGAGAGGTGAGTCAGGGCCACCAGAAAGCAGGAGGGTGAGCTCATGGCAAAGCTGCCCCAGTCATGTGGAGCAGCCACAGCTGTTGGTGCCCTTGGGCTGTGGGACAGAGGGGCCAGCAGCATAAAGCCCCACGGGCAGCGAAGCTGCTGGCAGCACCAGGAGCCAGGGCTGGGCACTCCCTGCCCGTGGTAGCAAGGAGAGGAGGACACATCCTGCACTGGACTGTACACTGCGGGCAGACAGGGAGATGGATGTGGAACGGGCCAAGGAGCTCATCGAGCAGAAGCTGGCAGAGGAGGAGGAGGAGGAGGTGGGTCCATAGGGCAGGGGGACCTTCCTGGGCTCTAGTAGGAACCCCCATTGCACTGTGTCCATCCTTAGGGACTCGGACATGAGTCCCTAACCCTAACCCAAGGCACCGACCTTGCTGCCCTGGGGGTATACACCTTGCTAAGGTGTCCAAGGGCTCTCAGGGGGATCAGGTTCCCAACCCGGCAGCTCCAGCCCATGGGGCAGAGCTGAGCAGCAGGCAGGTGCCCAGCTTACCGAGCAGGGTGGGCAGGCAAGCGCAAGCCGAAGGGCTGCCAGGCACCCCCACAGACCTCAACGGCGAGCTGGGAGCCACGCCCAGAGCCACCTCCCCCGGCAAGCTGGGGATGGAGGCAGTGGGGCTGCTCTGTGCCCAGCCAAGGCCATGCAGCGCCCGCTGTGCCTGTGCAGAGACTCAAAGGGGATGGTGCACGGGAGCCGCCGGCTGTGGAGCGGATGAACACACCTGAGCTGGAGGAGGAGAAACGCTGTGGCCTCAGGAACAGGGGCCTTGAGGCCATCAAGGTGAGTGGGTTGGGGTGCGGAGTGGCCAGGGGTGGCTGGTCGCAGAGAAATCAAACGGAGCACTGTGTGTGCTCACCAGGGCCAGGAGAGGGTGCGGAGGAGTTCAGTGGATCTGAGGCGGGAGATCATCGACGTGGGCAGCATCCAACGGCTCATCGAGCTCCGCAAGCAGCGCCGGCAGCGCCGGGCAGAGCGGGCGGCCACGCCCGAGCCCACCCCGCCACCTGAGCCCCTGGAGATTGTACGTCAGGGGGTCCCAAGATGCGGGAGGGGGGCTGCTGGGATAGCGGCTGGACCACCCACAGGCCAGCCCCCGAGTCACCCTGCCAGCCAGAGACCTCTCTGGGGAAGCAGGGCAGGGGACCCCCATGTTGTCCCCTCTCCTGCACCCTTGTGCTGCCCCAGCCCTGAGCCTGTCCCATTGCCAGGAAGGTCCTGTGGAGCCAGAGACCTTCCTGCGAGCTGCTGTCCAGGGCAAGATGCACGTCATCGAGAAGTTTCTGGCAGACGGTGGCTCCCCCGACACATGTGATGAGGTAGCATCCCTGGCAGCCCTGGCTGCCCCCTGCCTGTGCCATGCCACCATGTCCTGCAGCCGTGCCCCACCATGCCTATGGGCTAGGGCTGCGACCCCTGGGACAGGGCTGGAGGTACAACCAGACTGGGCCAGGGAAGATGCATCCGTCCGCCAATGTGCTGCCCTGTCCCCCAGTTCCACCGCACAGCCCTGCACCGCTCCTCGCTGGAGGGACACATGGAAATCCTGCAGAAGCTGCTGGACAGTGGGGCCACTGTTGACTTCAGGGACCGGGTGAGGTTGGATCCTGCTTCCAGCTGCATGCTAGTCTGAGCATCCGGGTGTGGTGCAGCCAGAACTACAGCAAGATTGCTCTTGCTCCCCATCACGGAGGTGGCTGCAGGCAGGGCTCTGCCAGTTCAACTTGAGCACGGGGACCTGCTGGGGCAGGGGAGACACAGAGTGGGGGTGTCCCCCACCATGACACAGCACTGTATGTCCAGCTGGACTGCACCGCCGTGCACTGGGCCTGCCGGGGTGGGCACCTGGATGCTGTCAAGCTGCTGCAGGACCGTGGGGCTGACCTTAATGTGAAGGACAAGGTGAGCAGGGCAGAGCAGGTCACAGGGTTGTGCCAGGGGCAGGGGCATACCCAGGAGTACTAGAGCTGACCCTGTGCTGGGTTAGCAGGTGTGGGTGCTGATCCCCCCTGATGTCCATCTCATCCCCCCTCAAGCTGCTCAGCACACCCCTTCACGTGGCCACCCGAACCGGACACCTTGATATTGTGGAGCATCTCATCCACTGTGGGGTGCATATCAATGCCCCAGACAGGGTGAGTGCTGCAGCCATTCAGGCATCACTGGGGGACAACACTGATCCCCCTCCCTTTGTTGACCCCTCCAAGGGCTTCCAGCACCCACAGTGGGGCACATCTGGACACACACATCCCTGCCCCAGGGTGGCTGCAGCCACAGCCAGGGCTGGGACAGGAACAGTCCCCCTTGTCCAGTGGAGGTTGGTGTGCTGGGAGCTGGGGAGCAGTGCTGGGGACAGGCAGAGTGTCCCTGTCCCTGGACCACGATCTCCAGTGAAGCTGTGTCTCTCACAGGAAGGTGACACAGCACTGCATGATGCCACCCGGCTCAGTCGCTACAAGGTCATCAAAACGCTGATCCTGCATGGGGCTGACATGATGGCCAAGAACGAGGTGAGTGTGGGGGGCCACCTCTGAGGCCATTTGCTGCCCCACCGTGTGACGCCACCCTGTGCCCAGCCTCTCTCTGCCCACTCTTGCAGGCTGGCAAGACCCCAACAGACCTGGTGCAGCAGTGGCAGGTGGACACACGCCAGGCACTGGAGACCAAGGAGCAGCCGCAGGGGGAGATGGAGGTCCCTGCATGATGGCACCAGGCAGGGACCAGGGGCTGGGCTCAGCTCCAAGGAGCAGGATCCAGACAAGGCTTGTCTGTGTCAATAAAAGTCAGCAAGGAGCAGCGTTTGGCTCCAGGTGGCTGTGAGGTTGGGCAGCGTGCACCAGGGTTGATGCACCTGGGGAGGCTGGGTTATCCTGGGAGCAGGGTTATCTGGCAGCATGATGAGCCCTGCCTCCTATCACAGGGACTCAAGTATTGGTGACATCAAGTGGTTCAAGGGCAGGAGTCCTCGCTGCAGGACACCCTGATTGCTCACAGTCCTTCCAAGTCCCACCTGGGGAAGCTCAGGGAGGAAAAATACATGGAGGGCAGCTCAACCCGAGTCCATGCTGTGCTGGAAGCTGGGGTTGTGCCAGACAGCAGCAGCTGTACCCCTGCTGGACAGCCACCTGTGGGGTTGGATGGCTTCTTGTCCTTCTGCCTTTCCTGCTGCAGCCATCCTTGGGGAACACATGGTCCCTTTGCAAGCCGGGACACATGCTGAGTGCAGTGCTCACTGCTCCCTATACGGAAATGCTCACACTCACCCATTTACAGGAGACCCTCCACTGACGCTGGATCAGGTGATCCCTGACCAAAGCCCTGGGACTGCTTGCAATGCCTGGTCCCTCCCTGGCCTTGCAGCCCAGCCTTGTAGGAGGCAGAGGGATGGCTGCCACGGTTGGCAAGCAGAAGGGAAAGCACAGCCTGAGTGGCCAAAGCTCACCTGGAGGGGTGCTGAGCTCCTGCAGCCAGCTCCTGAAGGGGGAAGAACATCCTGAGCTCAGCTGATACCACCCCCCATGTCATCTGCCCAGCAGGGTTGCAGGTCCCTCACGTGCCCCGTCAAACATTAACAGCCCCTCGGCGAGGCAGGCGGCACAGGCAGCACCCGCACCCAGCCACCATGGCATTCAGCACCCGCCTCGTCTCCTCCCTCCGGCCCGCCCTGGCAGCTCTGCACTGGGCAGCCCCCAGCCAGCGCCGGGGTCTCAGCACCCCCCAGGGATCAGAGCCCTCGCTCGATCTCGGGGGCATCTTCCCACCCCTCGCCACCCCCTTCTCACCCTCACAGGAGGTGGACTATGCCCAGCTGGAGGGGAACCTGCGCCGCTATGCCAGCATCCCTTTCCGAGGTAAGCGCTGCCCACTATCCCTCTCCATGCAGGCTCCCGTCAGATCCCTGCCTGCCACAGAGGCTGTGCAGCAGCATGCAGGCAGCCTGCCAGCTTCCCAAGGGTGCTCAGCCTCCAGCTGGACTTTGCTCTGGGGCTGGCAACTCCTCGGGTCACCCACCTGGGGCCCTTTGCATGGCACGTGCCCAGGAACACGTGTCCTTGCACACCCCTGCCACACACCAGCACATGCTTGCACACCCGCTCCACACATAGCTGCAGGCTTGCACACCCGCTCCACACATGTGCAGGCTAGAACCTGTGCACTGCACTCACATGCACACTCACACCCGCGTGGGATATGTCTCTGTCGATCGCCAGGGATGGATAGATGATAGGAGAGGAGCTGCAGAAGAGGCTGTAGCCTCACAAGGATGTTCCCCAGAGTCTCTTCTCTTCTGACCGGGAGGCCGGGGCTGCAGGGACATCGGCAGGAGAGGGCACACTCCAGGCTGCAAAGCTCTGCCTGGGCACCGGCAGCAAAGAAGGGAGTGAGAGTAATGGGGATACCTGACAGTCCTGGCACCCTTCTCCTGTGCCAGAGCCCTGCCCTCCCCACATTTGTGTTCCAGGACTGGTGGTGCTGGGCTCCAACGGGGAGTATCCATACCTGGCACCCCGCGAGAGGGTGGAGGTGGTGAGCTGCGTGCGCCGGGCTTTGCCCAGGGACCGCTTGCTGCTGGCTGGCTCGGGCTGCGAATGTGAGTGTGGGCAGTGTGGGGGGCAGTGCAGCAGCCATGTGTCCCCCCTGGAGCAGCCCTCACTCCTCTGCCTCCTTCCCAGCCACCCAGGCCACCATCGAGCTGACGGTCAGCACGGCAGAGGCGGGGGCTGATGTGGCACTGGTTGTGACACCCTGCTATTACCGGGGGGCCATGACCACTGCTGCCCTGGTCCATCACTACACAGAGGTGAGCCATGCCCAGTGCCTGCCAGCAACTGCAGCTGGGGCAGCAGGATAGGGAACATGTCCACTGTGTCTCCAATCCACCTCAGCTGCTGAGCTCTGCCTGGCTGCCTGCAGGTCGGCGATGCATCCCCCATCCCGGTGGTGCTCTACAGTGTCCCTGCCAACACCGGCCTGGACCTGCCCATGGAGGCTGTCATCACCTTGGCTCAGCACCCCAACATCATTGGGATCAAGGACAGCGGTGGGGACGTGAGTGGAGCAGGACTTTCCCAGGGCTGCTTACCACCAAACCTGGACCTAAGCTGGGAATGGGGAACTGGGACTTGCAGCTCTTCCCTGGACCCCAGGGCTGCCAGCAGGCACCCTGCAGCAAGGGGGACTGGGTGATGCCTGCCCCAGGGCATAGCATGTCTCTCCCCAGATCACCCGCCTGGGGCTGATGGTCCACAAGACAAGGCAGGAGGATTTCCAGGTGCTGGCAGGATCAGCTGGCTTCCTGTTGGCGAGCTATGCTGTGGGTAGGTGCAGCTGCCCATCCTGGGCTGGGGGCACTGCCTGGCGACACTGGCAGGGGGAGGCAGGTGAGGGACCAGGAGGTGCTGGCTAGGCAGAGCATGCTGAGCTGGCTGCCAGTGTGTCCTGGCATCTCTAGGTGCCTCTGGGGGGGTGTGTGCCCTCGCCAATGTTCTGGGTGACCCGTTGTGCCAGCTGGACCACCTGTGCCGCGAGGGCCAGTGGCAGAAGGCCCGTGACCTGCAGCACCGCCTCATTGAGCCCAACACGGCGGTGAGCAGGCAGAACCCCTGGGATGCTGAGGGGAGAGGGTGCCAGGCCATGACAGAGCCAGGGGAAGGCAAAGGACGGAAGTCCCTGGGGCTGCAGTGGGTGGAGGGGTGGTTCAGGGGGACAGGATGGCACAGCACCTGGCCAGCGAGCTGAGACGGGCTGGAGGTGAGAAGGTGGGAAATGCCAGCCCTACCATGTTAAGGAACAGCCTGTCCACTGGCACCGGGCACTGCCTGACCCTCTGTGAGAGCCTTGCTGGCTATTTATAGGCAGCAGTGTGTGTGGGGGGGGAAGAGCTGCTCCTTCCTGGGCCCCTCATTCCACTGTGGAGTGGCCTGTCCCTGCTGCAGAGCCCAACGTGCCACAGAGCTCCTGTGTAGAGTCCTGTGTGGGTGTGCTCTGCACCCCCACCCCACAGTGGGCACTTCACGGGGTGCTGCAGCCACCTCACACCCTGCCAGCCTTGCAGCTCTACATGGAGAGGACAGGATGGTGAGCAAAGGAGCAGGGGCTGCACAGCAGAGCCCCCAGAGCACACTGGCCCACGGGAGCTGGAAAGCCCCCATGCCCTCCCTCCCACAGGTCACCCGCCGGTTTGGGATCCCGGGGCTGAAGAAGGCCATGGAGTGGTTTGGCTACTACGGGGGTCCCTGCCGTGCACCCCTGGCACCTCTGAGCCCTGCCCAGGTTGAAGAGCTGAGGAGCACCTTCAGTGCCAATGGCTGGCTGTGAGGTGTTCTCCATCTGCCCCTTCCCACACTGGGAAGGTACAGGAGTCAAGGACCCTGGGAACTGGGGACATGCTGGGGACACTGGGACGTGGCCAGGAGAAGGCCATCCCTGTTACTCTTTCCTGTTGGACAGGGCTGCACTGGGCAGAGTGGGTAGAGGGGGGCAACTCCAGGCCTACCTGCATCCCTGCCAGCCCCTAGGGTCCTGTTGTCTTCACCTGGGAAGGGGTGGATCTTTGTGCCACAAATAAAACTGCCGTCTCCTCTCTGTGTCTGCAGTCCTGTCTGTGCAAGGCCCCTGCGCCATCCCTGCTCCCAGCAAAAATGACATGGCACGGGTGTTTGGCAACATGGTTTACTCAGCTGTGGCAGCAGCACAAGGCAGGGTCGCAGCAAGGCACGGGACCCGGTGCAGGCAGAGACTGGCAGGGAGGGCACGGCCCCTGCAGCCCCGCACTGGGCAGTGAGGGCTGCCGGGACCCCTGTGCCACAGCCAGCTGGACTGCACCGGGGGTGAAGGTGAGCATGCAGTGGGGAGATGAAGGACGCATGTGGGGGGCAAGATGGGGAACTGTGTGCCCCCCGCCTGCCCCTCTGCCATACCTCTATCCCCTCCCACCCTGCCCATGCCCCCTGCTCCAGCCCTGGCACCCCATGCAGCCCCGCTCATGTCCCTCATTCCAGCTCCAGCTGACCCTTCTCCTTGCTCACCATTGTACCAACCTCCACCAGTGTGCAGCAGACATGTGCCAGGCTGGGCACTCCCCCGTCCCCCTTGGTGGGGATGCTGCTGCTGATGTCTCCAAGGCAGTGGGTGGGTGCATTGGCACAGGGATGAGGGGAACACAGCCCATTGGCTGGCCCTGAGAGCAGGCTGGGTTCTTTGGGGACACAGTGTCACCCTACCCTGGGCATATAGGGGGATGGCTAGTCACCCAGAGCTGAGGGTGCAGGCCACAGAGTGCCTGGGGTGCCCACCCTACCTCCGGACCAGGGCAGTAAAGTGAGCCAGGAGCTGCCCCTCTAGGGGCACGTGGTTCAGTCAGCAAATTCCAGCCAAGGCACCCTGGCAGTGGGGTCAGGGACCAGCCTCTACCCCCCTGCTCCATCCTCTGCAGCTGGCTAGCACCCCTAGTGGTCCACAGTCTTCCTGGGGGGACAGAAGGGCCAAGCCCGTTACCCTGTCCTTCTGCTGCTCCAGCAGGTGCCAGGGCTACAGCCAGAAAGGGAAGGCACCACGGCTGCCCCAGGGCACTTGGGTGGAGAGCGGAGGGTTCCATCCCCTCCAGCGGCAGGAGCTTGGCAGGAGGACGCTTGGAGGGGACGAAGGGCAGGGAGGTACCCAGCAGTGCCCCATCCCTTTTCCAGGGCCAGCAGGGCCAGCCAGTGCCCAAGTAGGGGTGTCCCTGCTCTGGTGGGAGGGGATGCGGGGCACCATCACGCTGTCAGGCTGTGGGCAGACTTGGAGGCGCCCTGGGCCCTCTGGATGATGGCCGTGCACTTCTCCCGCCGCAGCAGCTTGTTGTTCTCAAAGAAGCCCTCGTTGCGGGGCACGCCGTGGGAGCCATCGGGGAAGGTCAGGAGACCTGGGGAGGGGAGGGAAGGGCTGGAAGTGGAGAGGCAGGGAGCCGCACCCACCGCGAATGGGGCCAGGGAAGGAGGGACGAAGTGGGAGGTGCTGGAAGGGGCTTTGCTGAGCAGGGGCCACGCAGGTGCCTGCAGCATGCTGCCAGCACTCACCGAAGCCATACACGCGCCCGCCTTTGAACTCGCCCTCAAAGGTCATGTTGTCACAGCGGGTGAAGACTCCAACACCACTGAACTTGCCTTGCACAAACTCCCCCTCGTACCTGTGTGGGAGGATCTCCTGAGGCAGCAGCTCCCCACGGCAAGAGGGAATGCCTGGGGAGGTGTACGCAGGAGTGGGGTGCTCACCTGGAGCCATCGAAGAAGGTGAGCACGCCGCAGCCGTGGAAGAGCCCGTTCTCAAAGTGCCCCACATAAGTAGTGCCATCAGCAAACGTCAGCTGCCCGATGCCGTGCCTGCGACCTAGGTGAGAGCAGAAATGGGCAGCACTGGACAGAGGCGGGACCTGCCCCAGTGTGGAGCTGGGCAGAGACGCGGGGTTTGCTTCTCCCCCAGCACAGGTGGCACCATCCCCTCCTGCCACATCTCACCTTCTTTCCACTCGCCGCGGTACTCCTCCCCATTGGAGTAGGTGAAGGAGCCTTTGGTGAGGGTCATGGCAACAGCCTCCGGCACAGCAGGACAAGAGCTGGCAGGGAGAGGCACAGAGAGCTGCTGGGCAGGGAGAGCAGCCCGGCTTGCCCAGAGCCCTTGCATCCTCTCGGCTTGCAGAGAGGCGTCTGTCTGCCCTGGGGACAGCTCTGCTGGGGCACAGCGCAGATGAGGAGGTGACCCCAGGAGCACAGCTGCCCTGCCCAGGCTCTGAAACCCCAGCTGCCAGGTTCGGGTTGCTGCCCGCCCACTGCAGGGCTCGGGGAGATGTGAGCCCACGGGGGTCACAGCCCTGTGAAATGTGAGTGAGTGGCAGGAAGAGGAGTGTGGCAGGAACTGGCTGCCTCCAGCACGGCACTCCAGCAGAACCCCAGAGGTCCTGCACTGCACAGGCTCAGGCCAGGGGCCACTCTTAGCTTTGCTGGGGCAGTCCCAGGCAGAAACAGTTTTGGAGAGGAGGTGCTTGCTGGGTTGTGCTCAGTGGCAGTTCTTCAGGAGAGGGAACAGAGAGCTTGTGGGGTTTCCAGAGCCAGCATGGGATGGGCAGACCTGGCTCACCCCCAGGGATGAGTGGACACTCCTCCTAAGAGCGACAGCAGAGATAGGATCCTGGGGCTTCAGGGCTTTGCTCGGCTACCCAGAGTCTGCAAACCTGCCTGCCAACAGCAAGCAGCCTCCGAAGCCCTGCACACCTCGCAGAGCCCTGCTACGTAGCACAGCTCTCCCCAGCACACAGGGAAGGCACCAGCATGGAGACAGCCCCGCAGGTGGGCCGGGCGCTGCCTCTCCAGCAGCTGCCGGTGCAGCTCAGGCAGTGCCAGCGACGGGAAGGGGCTCCCCGCATCCAAACGGGGTCTGTCGGCTTACACCCGGCTGCGCATCACCCAAGAGGTGGGTGCTGAACCACGCGAACCAGCAGGACGCGGCACTCAGGAGCACAACAGGAACTTGCAAGGGCTTTGTGTCCAGAGCAATGCCCCCAGCCAAGGCGAACAGCGACTGAACAGTGCTCTCTGCTGATGGGAGGGACCGGGAGCGCATCGCCGGCTCCCAGCCTGCAGCCTGCCCAGCCATGCCAGGCGGAGGAGAGGGTGCTGCCGCGGGCTGTGAACTCGGCCAGCACGGCCTGTGACACTTCACCCGGAGGACAGCACCCCACGAGCGCTTCAGCCTGGCCAGCAGCCGGACGCGCCCGCGCTGGGCTCCCACCACCCAGAGCCTGCACGTACCGTGCCCGCCGCAAGCAGGGCAACGCGCCCAGCACAGCCCGAACCGCACTGGGGCCGAGGGGTGCACGACCCCCTTCAGCCACACACGCCCGGGCGAAGGCACGGACATGCTGCCCGTGCCACGCACCCACGGGGGATGCGCGCACACCCCACCTGCGGAGTGTGTCCGGGGGCGTGACCGCGCCCGCGGGTGACGCACCCACACCCCGAGGTACCAACATCCCGTCGTGTCCCTGTCCCCACACCCGCCGTGCCCGTGCACCCACGGCTGATGCACCCGCACCCCGGTGTGTTCATGCACCCACGGCTGATACGCGCACGCCCCACCACCGGGACACGCGTGGCGCTGCTCACGACCCCGGTGCGTGCCCAGGAGCGGGGCGGGCGGGGCGGGCGGCGCAGGGAGCCGCGGCCCGCGCTCACCTGGCTCCGCGCTGTCCGCCTACACCGCTCCCCACCACGTCCCGCCGCGGGGCGGTGGCCGCCACCGCCCCTGCCAGCACCCCGCCCCGCCGGGCGGTGCCACGCCGCCAGCGTCCATCCCCGCTCGCCGTTGGCTGTCTCCACGGCAACCGCTAGCAACGCGGCTGCTCATTGGCCAGCTTCGCAGCACGCCCTCGCCGGCCGCCATCTTTGTGTGGGGCAAGGAGGTCTCCGCCGCGGGCGTGGCTGCAGAGGGGCAGCGCCCTCGCCCTGCCGCCATCTTTGTGAGGGGCAGCACCGAGCGCTGCCACTCCAGGGCGTCCATCTTTGTGTGGGGCACCGGCGCCAACCGCCACGGCGGGGGTGTCCCGGGGGCGAACACACCCTGGCCTCCCCGAACGAACGGTGCGAGGCGCGAGAGCCTCCGAACCCGTCCTAGCGGTATCATGGCCGTGGCCGCCCCCGCGGTTCTCGCCGCAGCGGCCGGGCTGTGCGTGGCGCGACGGGGGGCGGAGCAGCCACAGGGGTGCGGCGGGGCGCGGAGCAGCCCCTGGGGTGCCGTGACGCGGACGGAAGCGGAAGCGGCAGCGGCGGCACGGTGGGGCCGGGCGGGCGGCGCGATGGATGAGACGAGCCCGCTGGTGTCGCCGGAGAGGGCGCAGGGCCCCGACTACGGGCTGCCGGGGGGTGCCGTGCGCGCCCTCCC
>VZTE01004808.1:938445-953561 GCA_013397775.1 Eulacestoma nigropectus
GGGCGGGGGGCCGGTGACTGGCAGGGAGTCCCTGCAGGGACTCGTACTGCCGGGACAGTGGCCTCTCCGAGCTCCGCAGGCTGCACTACCAGAGCACCCGCTTCTGAGCCCAGGGAGAGCAGGAGGGGGAGGCCGGGGCTACCCGGTGGGGCTGCCCACCCCCATCTTTGTCCCCTGCAGTGGGTCTGCCCCTGCTCGGACCCACTGTGGGCATCCCCAGTGCTTCCCACTGAGCCAAACTGTTGCCAAGGGGCTCCTACAGCCCTCCATGTGCTTGGTGCTGCTGCCCCTGCCCCAGGTGAAAGGAGCTTGCCCTGCTGCGGGCAGTCCCAGCTGGCGGTGTCCCTGTCGCACTGGGACTGACAAAGCCTCAGGCATTGCTAAGCAGGGGACGCACACTTAGCCCCATGCCCACGGACACTGACAGCTCTTGCTGCATCCCCTCCTTGGGGTACCCTGCTCTTGGTGCTGTGGTGTGGGCTCAGCTGCTGCTTTTCCACTGTTCGGGGGCCTGGCGGAGCACTGGTGCTGCTTCTTCTGCATGATGGGCCATGCATTCACTGCAGCTCTGCCCCACACGCTGCCTCCTTGCTGCTCCCCTGGCCCCCTCCCCCATCTGGCACTGCATCCTCACCAGCAGCATCCTTCAGCACTGCCATGACACTGGGCACTTGCTTCTCCTCCCTGCATGCCCTGCTGCCATCCCCAGCTGCACCCAGGTATTTCTCCAGCCCAGTGTCCAGGGCAGGGAGGTGCAGTGCTGGGCATGATGCTGCCCTTGTGCTATGTGCCCTGGGCTCATTCATGGCCCAGCACAGGGCTGAGCTGTGGCACAGCTGCCCAGTCCTGGCAGAGCTTGCCTGTACCTGGCTGCCAGCAGCCCCCTGCCTACTCTGCCCCATGAGCTGCCCTAATGCAGGGAGAGTGCCCAGTGGAGCAGCTCCACAAGGACCCTTCTTGTCACAGTCCTGAGCCTGCCCCTGCCCACATGTCCTGCATGCATCTGTCACCAGCACCCCAGTTCTCAGCCTGGCCTGTAAGAGGGGACCCCAAGGAGCACCTGGGCCTGGCTCCACGGTGTGGAGGTTCATGGTCCAGGGTCAGATAGGGGGAAAGAGGAGGGTCCCTGTGACATCCAGCACCCCGAGGAGAAGAATTCCTGTCTGGGTGCAGGGCTGAACCGAGCTGGCATTTCTCTCCTGGGGACCTGGAGGGAGGACTCTGCCCTGTAGGACTCCTTTTGGCTCGGTCATGACGTGTGTGGGGGGTGGCCCTGGCCTCAACTTTCCTGCTGGAGCCCCCCTCTGCATGGAGACCTTCCTCAATAAACCCCACGCTTCTTCCCCCACTGCCTGCCCTGCATCTTCTTGTGTTAGAGAGGTGAGCGGGACAACGCTGTGAGGGCACAGAATCAGAGTGGGCATCCCTTTTCACACTGGGTGGCATAGAGCCCCACGAGGGTGAGCAGGAGGGAAGGGAGGGGATGGGATGGAGGGGGCAGTCTAGGGGAGTAGGGACAGACGTGTAGCAGTCATGTGGCCCTGGGACAGGGACACACAAGGAATATAGTGCAGGAAGGGGTTTAATTCAGTTGGTACTGAGTGCAACCGGCACAGAGCTAGGGGTAGCAGGGAACACGTGGCTGTGTTAGAGCAGGCTAATTGTGCTGGCAGCGTCCTCCGGCACCCAGGGAGAAGCCGTAGTGACAGTGGCAGTGGAAAGAGCCATGGGTGTTGTGGCAGATATGTTCGCAGGGGCCAGGCTGTGCCTGGCACTCATCTATGTCTGGGAAAGAAGGGGAAAAGGTCAGAGATGTGCCACGGGTACAGGGATTGTCTGGCATGGGCAGGGCAAGGGATGGAGAGGGCATGAGGGGGGCAGCTCCAGGGCTGGTTGAACCTGGGACACAAAGGCAGGTGATCCTGCCACTGCTTGGTCCCAGGGCTGCTGAGTGGCAGATGTCCTTACTCCACCAACTCCTGCACAGCCACAGTCTGTCCATCCTGCCCTCCAGCACTAGGGCTGTGAGCACAACTGGGCACCCCTGAGCATCTCTGCTGCCAGGGCAGCGTGGCAGCACCAGGCAGCGGCAGGTGGCTGGGCACTGCAGGTACTCACCCAGGCAGCGGCTGGCAGCCGGATCAAGGGGACGGAAGCCTGGGTGGCAGAGGCAGGTGTGTGCCCCAGGGGTGTTGATGCAGAGCTGGCTGCAGTTGTGCAAGCCCTGAGCACACTCATCGATGTCTGGTGGTGGGGAAGAGAGCAGTGTGGGGTTATAGCATACAGTGCAGCCCTGTTGTTGGGGTGCAGGCAGGGCTGCTTGCTGCACCCCAGCCCCTCCAGAGCTGCACATCTGGCTGTGGCCCCAGTGCAGAGCTGGACCAGGGCCACTATCACCCTCCAGCCAGCTCCCAGCACCCTGGGGTGGGAAGAGCTGGGGCAGGCTTGGGGTGCTCCCCAGCCTTGGCTCCCTCTCCGAGCAGCCCCAGGGCAGGCTGGGCAGAAGCACAAGCACAGCCCTGCCCCCCAGAGCTCAGCAGACTAGGTTAATAGATGGGATATAGTTTATTGGGGGTTCTCTGGGAGAGGGGCTGGAAGACTGTTGGGACTAAGCAGGGTCCGACTCCGAACAGTAGGGTCAATACGTTAAAAAATGACCAGGAGGGTCCTGGCCCTGAAGGGCTGGGAAGACCCTCATCTGCCAGGGCTGGGGAGGTGGTTCCCGTCACCGAGGAGGGGGCAGGCAAAGCACACACGTCGCAGGCCAAACCAGCAGGCACATGGTACGGTATCGAGGTGACGGAGCAAGTGACCACCGGGGAGGTGCCAGCATGGCAGGAGCAGCACGGGGGCAGTGGGAGGCTGGGGAAGGGGCGCTGCCAGGCTGCCCCAGGGCTGCTTTCCCAGTGATGGTGCACAGGGCAGCCAGGTCTGTGCCTGTCCCACTGCACGTCACCCCAGTACCTCCCAGCTGGCACTTCCAGGGTGGTCCAACAGGGACAGGAAGAGAAAAAGAGAGACAGGCAGAGGCCAGCCCATCCTTTTTGCCCAGGCTGCTATGGCACGTTACGGGCAGGGGTTAAAGTGCATAGAGGCAAAGGCAGAGTCCGAGGCCTAGAGGCAGGAGGGTAGTGTGAGGGGGCCCAGGCCAGCTCCCAGCAGAGGGATATCCCCCGAAAAAGGCCACTTGAGCTGCACAGAGAAGGAGAGAAGGAACAAGAGAGAAAAAGAGAAAGAGAAGGGGAGTCAGTGGCAGCTCAGTGGGAAGCACAGACAAACAGACACAGAACCAGGGTGGAGGTGGCTGGGCTGCCACCCAACAGGTTGCAGGCTGTGGCCTGGCCTGTGTCAGGGGTGCAACAGCATCCCAAGGTGGTGCTTTGGGGCTGATGCCAGCTGGCATGGGGTCAGGGTGTCCCAGCTATCACTCACCCACGCAAGCTGTGCCATCCTCATTTGGCTCAAAGCCCCGGCTGCAGCGCTTGTTGCTGCGGCAGCGGTACCCGCCATAGGTGTTGATGCAGACGGGTTTGTCCCGGGGACAGATGAAGGGGAACTCCATGCACTCATTTGTGTCTGCAAGAGGGTCCTCAGTGTGAGACGTCTGGGCAGAGAGCTTGGGGCTGCCAGCCCCCCCAGTTCCGCCCGTACACTGGATGGTCACCCCAGTGGTAGCCATGCCAGGAGGCTCACAGCATGGCCACAGCCACCCTGCTGCATCCCTGCTGCCCTTCCATCGCTCATGGCTGCAGCGCAAAGCCTGTCACATGCCAGCCATGCCTCCTGCCCCAGCACAGCACTCTTGCTGCCCCCTGTGACACCATGGTGCCCCTCTGGAGCGGTACTGCTGTCCCATTCCCAGGCTGTGAGCCAGGCAGGCAGCTGTACCTGGCACTGAGCCATGTGGCAGGCAGCCACCTCCCAGTCTCAGAGTGTCCCCCATGGGGCTATGCTACAGCATCCTGGGCACAGGCACACCTGTGCCTCCAGCAGCCACTCACCTACACAGCGTCCATTCTCGTGCTGGGAGAATCCCTGCCCGCACTGCATTTGGGGAGAAGCAGAGACCGCCAAGATGGGGAGGAATCAGCCCTGGGCAGCCACTGAACCAGCAGAGCCCAGCCCCTCGTTCCTGTCCCCAAAGTCTCGCGCCCTACACCCACACCTGGCCCTCACCTCCAGCGGGGCAGGCATGAGTGGCTCCTCCACATCCAGAGGGTAGGGGATCTCCAGGACAGAGTTGGTCTCACTGCTCGCCACAGCTCGTGACACCACGCGGCCGTCCGGCCAAGTCACCTCCAGGCTGCTGGCTTCGTCACGCCCTGCAGGCGGGCAGCCCATGAAAGGGAGGGTCGCCGGGGCGGGCAGGGGCTGAAAGGAGGCCAGCGGGGTGGTAGGGATGGGAGGGGCAAAGCCTCCCCTTGCTCCCTGAGCCCAGCTCCAGGTGCTCGTGCTGACAGCCCATGCACATGGATGTACTCTGAGGGGCATACATCGGGACAATGGGATGACCTGCCAGTGGGCAGGGGCACCCCTGCAGGCTTGGCTGCTGGACATGCTGCAACAGGGGAGAGTTAAAGGGCAGGGAAAGCCCTAGTGCCTGGGCAAAACAGCAGGCAGGGGCTGGGGAAGGGGGCAGCTGCCCCTTGCTGCAGTGGCTGAGCACCCTGCCCACAGCCTTGCACAGAGTCCACCATATCCAGGGTGACAGGCATGGATGATTACTGTGCTGCAGAACACCGGGACAGCAAACACAGCCCCTGCCCTGGGGAGTGCCAGGGAAGGCTGGGGGTGGAGGCAGCCCCTTGACCCTCTGGCTCACCCAGTCCGAAGTGCGCCACGGGCTCCATCTCGCAGAGATAGCCGGAGCCGCCGTCGATGATGCGCAGGTGGGCGCCGCTGCGCCGGGTGAACAGCACCACTTTGGCCCCCCGTGCAAAGGCCCCGAAGCGGGTGCGGGGGATGACACGCAGCCAGTTGTTGCGGGTGCCCTGTGAGGGAGGAGGGAGCAGAGAGACTGAGCTGGGACAGACAGAAGGGATGGGTACAACACAAGGACTCCCTGCTTCACTCGCCTGGGTGCCCTTGAAGATGGAGATCGGCTGTGCCATGGACTCGCCATGGGATAGGATGAGGTCCAGCATCCCATCGCCATCAAAATCTGCCACTGCACCTCCTGCAAGGACAGGATCATGTTGTGCCTGGGGCCTGGCCCCATGTCTCCCAGCACTAGACTTTGTTGCTGCTATGGCCTTCCACTGGCAACAGCAGCACGCCTGGCCACGCAGGGACAAAAGGGAAGATGGGGTGACTCCAGTGCAGGACTAAGGGCCTCTGTGTGGTTGGCATCCTGTAATCAGGTGCGTTGGCACCCTGGGCAGTGGAGGGGACAGGCAGCATCTGGAGGGCTGTGGGTCACAGGGAGCTGCCTGACCTCCTCCCAAATGCAGAGGTTGGCTTTGAACAGTGGGCGCCCAGGAATGGGCCCTCCAAGAGTGTATCCCTGGGGTACTGGAGGTGGCACTGTTGGCTGGGTATGGGTGGAGGGAGAAAGCATGGGGCCGTTCCTGGGTGATGGGAGCTCCAGCCTGCTGGTGGGGAGCAGGCAAATAACTCAGCCAGGCGTGTGGCATTCTCAGGCACAGAAGGTCCCAAGCAGTGCTGTGGCAGATGGACTTCCCCTGCCAGAGTGGGGTGGACGCACCTGTGCCCCGTCCCTCGGGCTCCAGTGCATCCCCTGGATTCAGCTCTTCCACGATGGGGTCTGAGTGTTCTCTGCGGATGAGCCTGCCGAGGACACGCACAGGGTATTAATGCCAGCTCCTGCAGTCCTCAGAACCTTCCTGAGCATGTCTGTCTCCTCCTGCAGAATCATGGTAGGGGTGACAGCCCTGGTGGCTGGCTATTGGGTGTGGATGGGGGGATGTGACTGTCCCCTGCCTGTTGGTACATCCCCACTCCATGCAGGGGCAACAGGAGCTTCATGAGAGATTCTGGGTCTGAACTGCAGAGTAGCAACACCATCTGTTGCATCCCTCTGGAAGCTGGAGATGCCTCCAAAGGACTCCTTGCCAAACCCCTGCCCTCTACCTACCCACGGGTGGAAGCATTGGGTAGAGAACCAGCTCCCACCGCCCTGCACACCAGGCAAGGAGGTGCTACACAGAAGTAATGAAGAACTGACCCCCACAATTAACAGGAGCCATGAACAAGCTTTCACATGGCTGCTAATCAGTGGTGCCGGGGACCCCAGGGGCTGCTGCAGGCACGATCACAGTGACTGGTAATGATGCCAGGAAGGGCTCAGTCACGACGCCTTTTATTAGCTGAGCCCGAGCCGTGGCACTGCCGGAGAGGAGCCCTGTGAGCCTGGCTGTGCTGTGGGGGCTGCTCAACTCCCAGAGCAGGGTGCAGGCTCCCTGGCCCCAGCGGGCTCCTACCGGAAGAGGCGGTTGGCAGAGGAGCCACGGTAAGCGATGTTGTTGAAGAAAACCTCCAGCTCCTGGTCGTTGTCGAAGTCGGCTGCGATGACGGTGCGGACGGGGGACGGCATGGAGAACTTGGGGGTGGCGATGTCCTGCACGAGGCATGGGCATAGCCTGACAACAGGCACAGGAAGCAGGACACCTCGGGTCTCCTCCTCACTGGGAAGTGCGGCTCAAAGGCAACTCGGAGTGAAGCCAGCCCCCCTGGCCGAGGTGGCAAAGCCTCAGTGCGGGGGGTCCCAGCCCTCACCCGGAATCGGACACGCCCAGGAGCTCCACTCTGCAGGTAGAGGCGGTGCGGCCCGTTCCAGTTGCCATAGACGATGTCCACTCGGCCATCGCGGTTGAAGTCAGCCAGCGCCACTCCGCGTCCGTGCTGGTAGGGGTCATCCAGCCCTGAGGAACCGCAAGGGGACAGGGGGAGACGGGAACCCCTCCCTGCTCCTTGTCCCCAGCACACCTCCTAGGATGTGCTCCATCGTCCCCACACAGGTCGTCCACAAACAGGGCTGCATCCCTGCGCTGATGGACGCCCCGATGTATCTCAGGCACCGCACAGCGGTCGGTGGGGCTCTGGGTCCCTAGGGCCATCCCCCCCCCCGCACTCATTCAGTGCAGGCAGGGACAGGCAGAGCCAGCCCTGCTTTGAGGTCCCCAGCATCTGGGTGTTCCCCCCAGCTTCCCCTACTCACCCACAGCAGCTGCCACGTCCCTGTATGTCCCGTCCCCCCAGTTGTGGAAGAGGAAATTGGGGCTGTTCTCATTACCGCAGAATATGTCAGAGGCACTGTCGCTCAGGATGGGGCCCACGGCCACCCCACGGCCCCCTGGGGACAGCAGCCCGGGGTGAGGGGACAGCTGCCCCACGGGAGTTTGTGCTCCCCATGTTCTCTCGGTGTTGCCCACCCGGTGCTCCGAAGCATCCCCCCGCCCCCCCGCGGTGCTCATCCTTGCCCACCTCCAGTCCCTCTCATCAGGAGCTAATTGGGCCTGGCAGCCGCTTGTGTCACTCCCAACCCTAATCACTGCCATCGCCATGGTGACAACACTCCCAATTAGTGACAATTTACCGCTGGGGCACGCAGCGGTCCCGGCGGTGGTGGGGCAGCATGGGGCGCAGGCGGACTTGTTCCTCCCCATGGCTACGTTCCCAAACCCCACTGCCTGCCCTATGGATGCAGTGAGCTCTGGAGGGATCAGCCCCGGTGACGGTGGGCACAGGGGTCCTGCCAGGCGTGCATCCCATGGTCCTGGTCCCTTCCACAGGCCGTGGGGCTGCCACTAGATGGGGCAGTCAGGCAGCCCAACGCGCGGCACGGACCTCCGGCTGCACTGCCCTGCCACAGCGAGGTCTCACGCTCGCCATGCCTGCAGCGCCCCGTCCCCTCCGCAGGGCCACAGCAGCCGCGTACCTGTGTATTTGCTGACGCCAGCCTGGGCGGCCACATCCACCAGCACCACGACACCACGGGCAGGGTCACTGGCAGCCACATCCATCTCAATCAGGGCATGGGGGCCCACGTTCCCGCTGGCATAGTTGGCGATGTAGATGGAGTACCTGCCGGAGCCCTGCAGCCGGCAGCACCGCCTCAGCACCCACCCGCCCACAACTCATCTCCAGGGGGACCACAGGGTGCCTGCCGTGAATGCTCTTACTGCTCCGCGGGAGCAGGCACTGCTACTGTGTGCTGAACAAGAGCTCTGCAAAGCCCATGGCAAAAAGCGTCCCAGGAGCAGGGAGGGATGTGCTCCATTGCCTCCAGGAGCTCTCCGGTCACAGTGCTGGCACGGGGCACGTTATCCCCTCTCCCAGCATCCCCGGTGTGCCAGATCCTCCCAGTCTCCACCGCCCCCTTTACCCCGTGCAGTAGCTGCACCCTGATTTAGCGATAATCATTTGGAAACAAACCGCTGGAGGAGGAGGACGAAGAAAGAGCAGGTGACAGGAACATAAATCACCTCGACAGGCACGTTTATCAGCTGGTGGCAACCGTGTGGACAGGCATCCACAGTCTCTACAGCTGGTGTTGCCGGCCCTGACAGTCAACGGGCAGCTGGGGGGCACCCCTAGCCCGAGCCGGGGGTGGGATGGGATGGGCAAGGGGAGCGGTCCCCCAGGACTCCACTGGAGGGCACTGGGAGTGGGAAGGGGGCAGAGATGCCCCTGTCCGCAGAGCTCTGCCTGCTCACCGTCCGGTCCACGCAGGCGACAGAACGCCCGGCAAAGCGGCTGGCCACGTCCCGGTTCACCTCGTCACTCAGGACGTCCTCCCAGCGCCCGTTGCGGAACTTGAAGAGCTTGTCCGTGTAGGTGGCCATGCCTGGGGAAGGGGGCACAGGTCAGTGGGCTCCAGCACCCCACCTCCTCCCGAGGAGGGTGCTTTGCAGCAAGGGAGGCTGTGAAAAAGGTACCCTTTTTCCAGAGCATCCCAAATACCTGCTGTCCCTGCAGCCCCCTACAGTGCCATAGGGCTGGGCGGGTGTTGCTGCAAGAGCCTCATGACCCTTTAAGGGCCACTGAGAGACACACAGAAGAATCAACTCATTAAGCTAAAATATGTCCCAATGGGGCACAGCCCTGTAGATCATTCCCAGGAAGGTAAAAAAAAAAAAAAAAATTAAAAAAGAAATCGATTCAGTGGCAGGCACAGTCAGCGAGCTACACTGCTCGTGACAGCGCCAATGGCAGAGCCTGATTTAGGGACAGGTGTGCCAGCAGCCACTGCCAGCTCAGGTAATTAGGAGCACCGGGAAGACAGATCTGCTGCCTGGAGGTCAGGGACGCAGGGCAGAGCTGAGCTGGAGCACCAAGCCAGGGAGCTCTGGGGATTCCCAGTGCCAGACTGGAGCACGTAAGTCTTGTTCCCACAACAGGCATGCCAGGAGCAGGGACAGCTCTAGAGGGGCAGGATTAGACCTGACTTGGTCCAGCAGGCACAGAAGAGCCATGAGACCGAAGGGCACAATTGCTGCAGGGCACAGCTGGGATTTACAGTGCAGGGTCCTCATGGCAGGACAGCCCTGGGGGCAGAAGGGAATCTTCTGTCCCACTTGGGGTGCCGTGAAAGGGCGATGGGCAGCTGGAAGTGCTGACTCGGTGGCTGGCTGGGCTCAGTGTCCCACCCGTGCTGCCATCAATCAATGGAGCCACTCAACTGAGAAATTAACTCCAGCCCGCACACATCCCTCACACACCGAAGGTCGCGAGCAGCCATGCCGGGGGCTCCCCCCGTGCCTGGGGCTCGGCTGCTGGCAGGGCTCACCAGAGAAGGCGTTGTTGGTGTTGAGGAAGTAGATCTCCTCGCGGCCATCGCCGTCGATGTCACAGGCCGTCACCCCGATGGCGTTGCCCTGCCGGTCCCGCAGTGCATAGTACGGGGAGCCCCGCTCATCTTCCGCCACGTTCACCAGCCGCCCCTGTGCCTTGTCATACTTGAGCACCAGGTTGGGGCCATTGTACCTGTGAGTGTAAGCAGGGGTATTGGCTTCCCAAGGCCTGGGGGTGGGATGAAAGCTCCTGTCTCATCCTTGAGGGGACATTGGCTGTGATACTGGATTTTCCCCATGACAGACACTGCAGAGACCTGCACGGTCCATGGAGGCCAAGGACCCTGTCAGGCATCCCATGTCTGGCAACACCAGGGCAGCAATGGGGGCCAGGCAGATAGCAGTACAGGATGGGGTGCAGGTCCCTGCTTGCAGAGCTTTCCCAGGGCAAGGAAACCGGCACGCAAGGCAAATCCTCTCAGCACGGTGCATCCCGCTGGCTCCTCGCCCGCTCCTGCCCAACGCACCAGTAAACAAGTTATACAACGGGCACCACAACTGCTTACAAAACCCCAGCTGCCTTCTTGACTCAGCACAGCTGGGAGTGGTGGCCCAGACCCCTCCAGGGTTCCCAGTGCTGCCCATGTTTTCCTGCCTCGGTGATGCTCAGAGCAGCAGCAGGGCCAGACTGACTGCCTGCCGCCATAGTGCCTCCATCCAGCTGAATGGGATCTGTGAGGGTAAAGAACACTCTCCAGGTGGGCACACCTGTGTGTGCAAGCCTCCTTAGGGAGTGAGGATGGTGGTATGTCCACAGACACCCTGCAGTAGCAGCTCACAGCAGTGCCAGCACACACTCAGAGCCTGCACCATGGTCCCTGCTCTTCCTCACCAGGGTTGGACCCGCTGGCAGCAGCTGCTCTGCATCCAGCCCCGCTTGGGCACTGGCAGCACAGCACATGGCTCCCTGCTTCCCTGGCTCCTGCTAGCCCTTCCCAGCCATCACTCCAATAAAGGACTATAAAAAACCTCCAGCCAATTAACTGAATCTCCAGAGAGCGCTGAGTCCTGTCAGCAGAGCTGAGATGGCATGGGGACACGCTGGCTGAGCACTGCAGGGAGGACCCCGGCTGCTGGGCAGCTGCCACCACCCCACAGAGCGGGGACCAATGGGGGCATTCACGTGGTCCTACACAGGCACTCAGCTGGCATCAACACCTTAGTGGGTGCACACACACACACACACACAGAGTCACTAGTGGGGGCATGAAGACCCCAACCCACCCACCTTTGTGCACAACCCCCCCAGCTGGCCACAAGACTACAGAGGAGGGAGGAAGGAATTCCTGTCCCTGCAGGGCCACCAGACCTGCTGTCACTGAAGCATGAGGTGCACCACTCACCCTGCCACCACAATCTCAAAGTCACCATCGGCATCCACGTCGGTGACAGCCACGCCATAGTTGAGCTGTGTGGGATTGCTGTCGTAGTCAGGCGGGAGAACGCGGTGGGTGACGGCTGCAAACATGGGCTCGCTGCGCTGGGAGCCCTCGCTGAGCCAGGCCAGGGACAGCAGGCACAACACCAGCATCCTGGACACCTGGGAGAGACCTACAGCCCATCAGCTCCAGGAGGAGACTCTGCTCCACGATGCCCAAGCAGCCCCATTGTCCTTGCATGGGAGACGCTCTCTTTGCACCCCTTGCCACAGCACCGCAGCCTGCACCACACCACCTGTCCCTTGGCCACTGTCACTCTGGCATCCCTGTGCATGGACTGTCCTGGGTGCTGTTCACCCTTGGGACAAGATCATACTCCAGTGAGCTGGGGCTGAGCAGCAGCCCATCCTTGGGCACCCATCCCATTAGAGGGACTGGGGAGGCTGCAGGAGGGCTGTGGGGTGCTGACAAAGCTGGGCTCAGGCCCAGCTCGCTCTGCCCTAAGGGGCCACTGGCATCCAAGGTCCTGGTAAGTCAAAATGTCAATCACTGGTCCCTTGGCAGGATCAGAAGAAGAAGGCATTCCCTGGCCTGAGGAGTTTGTCTTCTGTCACATTGGTCTTCCAGAGCTGGGGAAGTCCACAGGGAGAACATGGGGATACTTTACCAGTTACTCCCATATGCCTCAGTTTCCCCATCCTGCTGGAACTGTTCCTCCCAGGGTCTGTGCAGGATGAGCTTCTTCCAGCCTGGCCAGGGAAGGCTTCTGCAAAGGGATGCAGCCACGAGAAGACGCTGGGAGGAACAGGAGACTGGGAGGAGAGGCTCATTTAACCTGGACTGCGGAGGACAGCGTCTGCCAGCACTGCTGGCAAGGCTGCAGAGATTTTGGAGCTGGCTCTGACCTGGCTGTAGCACAGGTGATGAGCAAGATGGCATTCAGGAGGGCTACCCCTCATCCCAGGCCAGGCAGTCCCCTCCAGAGGGGAAGAGCCCAGAAACAAACTGTGTGTGCCCAGGCTCCAGCTGGGAGAAAAAGCAGCCTGGCCCGCTCTTGCGAACTGGAGGGATGGTTGGGGCACCTGGCCTGCAAGGGGACAGTGCTTCATGTGACTGTGCCACCTCCTGGGGCAGGACTGCCCTCCCCAGCCAGGAACAGACCCTGTACAGGAGTGAATGGCCCCATGCTGTTGGACTCTGACGGCAAGCTAAGGAAGCTGTGGCAGCTACGTGGTACCACATATGCCGAGCTTTGAGAGGGGAAAGCGCCCAAGATTTAGACCCTGGCAAACCCACCGGGTTGTGAACAACCTGCTGCTGCCTCCCCTGGGGATGGGAATGGTTCCAAGGCTCTTTGGGGGCCAGGATTCCCCTGCCACAACTAAATAACTTCCAGGCCCACATGGCTGGGCAGGAAGGGGCTGTTCTCCAGCTGCAGAGGAAACCTTAACCCTACTGCCCACAACATCCAGAGCCCTGTATTCCATTGCACCAGTCCTGATCCCCTTTTCTCTCCGACCCCATCTGTACCCCGGGCACAGCTGCAAGGTTGGAGGTGTGTGTGTCTCCAGCTCTACCCTGTGCTGCTCCTATTCTCTTCCTGTGCCCATTACCCTGCCATACTGTCTGGAACAGCTCTTGAGGGGCAGGGGCCTCACTCAAGACACACGTGATGGGGACAGGGCTTGTTGGGTTGTTCAGGGATGGGAAAGTCTCTGGGTGTCACTCTGCAGTGCCACACAGTGAAGGAGGGGGAGCCTTTGCCACAGCCCTACTCTGGGCTCACCAAAAAATGAGCATGGGGGGAGAGCCACTGATGCTGTGGACATATGGGTGCAGGGCTGCCACATAATCCCCTGGCCCTGCAGAGCAGTGCTGCCTCACTCCCAGCCACAGCCAGGTGAAGGGTGGCTGTCCCCAGGCCATTGGCAGGGCTCCCTGCCTTTCCCCACTCCAGCTCCCACTCCCCAGAGCCTGGACTGTTACCCAGGTACCCCCACTGCCTCATCCAGCTGCAGCTGAAATCCCTCCAAGTTGGATGGAGCTTTTCCAGGAGGAAACAATGTTCCTGATTGGAGACAAAAGGCTTTTCCCAGTGGATCCGGTGCTTGGTGCCATGGGGAAAGGATGTCTAGCCCAGAGCCAGGCCATTTTAGGAAGGGGAAGGGAGGGAGACTCTGGCTCTGCATGTCAGATGCAGAAAGGCCTCATCATTCCCAGCATGCTGTTGATAGAACCACGGTCCCAGCATGAAGCTTCACCTGAGGTTTGAGGCTATGGGGTTCTGACTGTATGCAGGGCAGACCTCAGTCTGTCTTGTTCCAGCAGAGTCACGTCCTGGCTTGTGTTGTGGCATCTGGTGGCAAGGTCACCCCAGGGTGCTTCCTCAGTAGGGCTAGTGACACGAAGCCAAGGTGCCAAGCAGGGGCAGAGGCACTGGAAGGATGCCACAGGCACCCACGCAGGCTGCAGCCAGGCAGCAGAGGGGGAGGGTGCTGGCCCCATGGCAGGGATGCAGCACGTAGGGTTCATCTGACCCCATGTGTTGCTGTGACTGACAGCGCCCAGCGGGGAGGGTGGGATGGGGCTGGAAAGGGAGCCATGGGACAGGCAGGCAATTGTGCCCCAGACCCTGCACCACAAGTGGGGAGATGCTGTCCCCAGATCTTCTCATTGTACACACATGGACATCCCCAGCCCCTAGTCTACATCATGGGGAAGGTGGCTGCTAGCTCCCTGTGTGGCCACCCCATCCCGCATGGCACCGTGACACTGCTGCCCTCCACACCACGCACCCCAGTGATGTCATGCTCCACCACTGCAGCAACATCCCATCGCGGGCCGCAGTCACCTCCAGCACCCCTACGACATTTCTTGACATCATGCAGCAAGGGCCTCACTGCACCCCAAAGCAGTGACAACATGGTGACATCACAGCACCTCATGCCACCGTGCTGCACGTGCCCCAGTAACATCATATTCTCATTCCTGCCATTCCCAGGCTGCCACAGCTGTACCTGCCAGGGCAGAGGACAGGCAGGAGACGTCCCACAGACCCAGCAGACCCCTCTTCCACAGCAGCTGGGCTGCCCAGTGTACCAGCAGTGCCCCTCCACAGCACCTCAGTTCCAAGCTGCCCAGACCCTGCAGTGCCTCTGCTCCAGCCAAAGCCCATGAGCCTGGGTCCTGCTGCGACGCCTGCTCGCTGCTGCGAGCCTGTCCCTCCTATGCAGGACTCCTCAGTGCTGGACCTGGCAGGCTGGGGCTCAGCCAGCAGCAGCTAATGCAGTGTGGAGATGAGCAGTCACCTTAGCCTCTGAGCTCACCCCAACGGGACACCAGGTCCTTGGGGGGCCCAGGCCCAGCAGCACACAGCCAGCCCCTTCCCACGCAGGCAGGTACGTGGCTGGACCCCTCTGCCCACTGCCCCCGACTCCTCCACGGGCTCAGCCACGACGAAGCACAAGTGCCGCTACAAAGGGAGCTGCCTCTCGCTGCTCACCGCCCTGCTGCCCCTGCCAGCGCTCCCCGGTCCCAGCACACACCCCCCATCACTGCACAGCCTCTTGAGCACGGTCCTCCCCAGCCCAGCATGCTTCCATGCCCATCCCATCCTTCTTCCCGCTCCCTCCCGGCTCACTGCCCCGCATCCCTTCCACGCCACGGGGACAGGCTACGTGCCCGCGGTCCCGCTCCGCCCTCCACCAACTTCTCCCCGGACCGGTGACCGTGCCGGAGTTGAGAGCCGCCCCTCTCCGCCCCGGAGTGCCCGGGAAACTTCGCGGAGCAGCGAAACCACACCGCTACTCACGGGCCAGGGGGGCCGCCCGGCGCCCCCACGGCAGCGGGAGCGCATCCCGCACCGCCGCCTCGCCGCGCCTCCGGCCTCCGGCTGCGCCGCTCCCGGCTCCCGACGGGGCCGGTC